>CM028859.1:28585121-28602358 GCA_016801935.1 Platichthys stellatus | reverse complement strand
CGACAAGAACAAGAACAACAAAAAAACCTTCTATTCCCATTACCTCCTTGGCTGCCAACCACTTTTGGAGCAAAAAACATTGAAATCCTTCTTTGTGACATTGTTGTTTGCAGGTCCCAGGGGGTTGGGACTCTACAGCAGATGTCGTTATAATTCTCTGTTAACAAACATAAATGAGTCAGTACACTTATGCAGCCGGTCTCATTCCCTGTTGCCATGAGAATCATGTATTAACATAAATATTTCTAACTGTTATTCTTTTAATTTCATATCATATCTTCATATTATTGTCATCAACTTTCATGTACAAAGCGGTCATTTAGACTACAGACGAAAATAATAGATATAGTAGCAGGCTTAATGCCTCTGGTCCATCACACTACTAGTCATTAACGTTAGCTAGCTAGAGCATTCTAGCTGCAGACAAAGTACATGATGTACATTTGCATTCAATTATAACATTATATACATTTACCATAAGTAAGGTTTTCAAAACGTTTACAGACATTTTAATTACTGACATATAATAAAGACATTGTGAAATCTAGGGCTTGTGCTCACTACTCACCTGTTGTAAACAGTGAGAGACTGGCTGCTGAAGTGTACTGACGCACTTGTTGCTCTGTTCTCGTGCGGTAAATGAGGGGCGTTCAAGGACCGTCGGAAAGTCGATTTTTTTTCGTTTTTTTTTTTTACCAAAAAATTAGATTCGGGGCTAATCAAATTAGATCCGGGGCTTTAGCCCCGAATAAAACAGCCTAGTGACGCCACTGCCTTGTACTGTATATGCTTCTTTGTATATCCTCACTAAAGAAGAATCTCTACATTTTATGCAATTCACCAAGAATTATATATAAGAAATTATGAGGCAATCGTCAAGATACCGATGTGCAGCAGGTGTTTTATCATGCTCAAACAGGAAGTCTCTAATGATCCTGGAGCGAGATATTTCTAATACAATAAAATCTGTCACCTCTGCAAAAGCTACAGGCAATATGAAGGGGTGAGTCGCCAAATTAAAAGGAAAACAAATTACTGATTTAAATAACAAAATATGAATAACAAAATAAATCCAACACAAATAATAAATCATCAGATACATATATACAAACTGCATAAACTAACAAACAAGTTAGCAGTCACTTATAGTCTGGCTAATAACACTGTAATTTCTTCTTAGTGAACAGATTGTACTGTATTACATGTTTACTTGAATGTAAAGCAGGAAGTGAGATTCGATCACAGGAGATACATTATAATGTCAGTTGTGAACTTACAAAATCAGACCACATCCCTGACCACTCACGTAAACTGGTCATGCGCGCTGGTGTCAACAGGAAGCATTTGATTGTTAGTTGCAGAATTGTCACAGATTGCTCAAATAACAGCTCGTCTCCTACACATGTAAGAAGTTGTATCATTATTAAATACAGAATGTAACTGCACAACAGCTGTTAACAAAGACAACAGGGTCAGCAACGCTTGCAATTGAATTTCAATGTGCTGTAACCCTTTTCTTCCTGAAGGAGGTTATATACAGAAATAGGAGCCTGATGAATTAGTGAAGAGGACGTCATGACTGAAAAGACCAAATCAGCAAACGGTTGAGAAATTCTACAATATTGTTTACAATCATTTCTGTTTCTTCCTGTCCAGGCTAAACTGCTACCAAGCTGTAGTGTGGACACTAGTCGTGTCCTTCACAGCGTTGATGCATTTAAAAATTAAAAAATTGACAAATGGATGTAGCCTCAGAGCTGTCCACTTGTGATCTCAGAACTTTTAGACCCCTACATAGGCCAGTTTACTGCCCCCTCCCCAACCACTTCCCTTAGCAAATACTAGCACATAACTGCTCAAAAGACAACATAAAAAGCTGCGGTCATGGTTGTATACCACAACCCCCCGGAGCTGGTCTACTTCGGTGATTCAATATACCCTTCCATATTTGTTGAAGCATGAAGTAATGAGTAGCATCAATCATGCAAAACTGCAAAAAATCTAATGGTGGACAATAACAATTCATTATGTGTTCTGTCTTTGCTGCATCAGTCCTGAACAGAAACCCAAATTCCTGAACATGCAGACTAATGGTTGAACTTCAAAGATTGGGACAGACAAGGATATTTTGTTTTTTATTAAAGCACTACTTTTAGGACAACCTCTATGACATCCCGTCTGCCTCCTTCATTACTCCACACCTGGATTGTGTTTTTTGAAAACTCAGGAAGATTTATAGAGCCAGTCCTGTTGAGCGTTTTTATGTAGTGTGTTTTCATGTTTGACATGTGAGGAGTTCTTGATGGGAATATGATTTTCATTATCGTGGTCATTATGACCGTGACAGTCTGGTCACCTCCAGTCGTTCCACAAAAGATGTTTATGGAAAAACCTCCACTGTGACTGGAGGAACAAATGGTTTAAATTAACTGCACTGAAAGGTTGTGCATTTGTTTAACTTGCTGTTTTATAAACTGCAGAACATGTCTGAAGTACAGTAGTTTTAAATTAGGACACTGGGACAACTTCAGGTGAGATAATTCCACTTGTTTTAATTGCAGATTATGTGTCCACACCTTTTTGCTTCATACTTTGATTTGCAGACCTCTTGCTCAGGTGAGAAGATCCCTACTTAAAGATAAACAATTCAAAAAGCACAACGGCCATAAAGTAGCCAATTGTAAAGTTATGACCAGGGACCACATATATTTTCAAAACCTGATGATTCTAAGGTACACAACTGAAGATAGGTCCCTAACTTTAGCTGGTGGTCACCAACATCTGATTACATAAACTGGTGGTCGGCATTAATTTAACATTACATTACATTACATGTCATTTGTAGGGATGGGTATCGTTAGGTTTTTATCCGATACCGGTGCTTAACCGATACTTTTAAAACGATATCGGTGCCTAAACGGTGCCTGAAACGATATTTAAAAGAAACGACAAAAACGACAAAAC
The DNA here is from genome assembly GCA_016801935.1 of Platichthys stellatus. Lineage (NCBI taxonomy): Eukaryota > Metazoa > Chordata > Actinopteri > Pleuronectiformes > Pleuronectidae > Platichthys > Platichthys stellatus. Next base: position 28,599,394 of record CM028859.1, on the reverse strand, counting down.
GACGCTTGACGACATTTAAGAATGGCTTTCTTTTTTAATCCCAAATATATGAACTGTTTAAAGTAGATTATAAATATAAATAAATACAAAACACATTTTTAACTTAAAACTATTAATAATATATGAGCTGTTAACTAAAGTTTACACTATACTTAAATAAATAAAAATATATACAATACACTTGTGACTCTGACTTTGGTGCCTGAGCTAATTGAAGAGTGAGGATGGTGTTTCCATCACTCGGAGACCCCCGTGTCTCCGCAGCGGGGGCTGTCGAGGGCAGAGCATCGACTTCGTCTCCCCATAATGCAGATGCTTTTGTGAAACCTTTCTCTGCGTGGTCTTCGTTCCTCCCACCCCCAGCCTTTCCAAGCCGACCCAGAGCCGGTCGCGGCGCACCGCCACGGAGGAAATGTGCCCGGCGGGGGCCAGCCAGCGCCGGGGAGAGGTCTGGCGAGGAGATCCTCCCACACCTGCACGGAAGCCCTGACGCACGCGTCACGCGGGCAGCGCGGAGACAAGAGTTTGTCAAACCCGCCGGACTCATACGGGACGGGAGGCGCCCCTTCCCGTGAAGGAAGGAGTGGAAGTGTGAGGAGGCGGGAGGAACGAAGACCTCAGTTCAATTGGCTCAGGCACCGAAATGAAGCACCGAAATCTGCGCTGCATTTTGGTCCGGGTAGGTACCAGTTGTATTAGAACTGGTACCATATTGGAACCGGTTCTCGGTACCAATACCCTAGTCATTTGAGAGACGCTATTAACCAAAGTGTCTTACACTTATTAGTGCGGTAGAACATACATAACGTATTCTCCATGTTGTCCTATGTTCTAAAATGAGGCAGTGTTTAGTTTGAAAAGACAAAGGTAAGGATGTCTGATCTACTGAGCGACCACAAGGCTTTCGTAGTGCTGTCATACAAGCCAAACGCTAGTCACATTTACCTTTAGCCTCAGCGTACCTTTAGATTCCTTAAAGGGGACATATTATGAAAATTCCACTTTTGTAGTGCTTCTACACGTTAATTTGGGTATCTGGCATGTCTACCGTCGCAAAAACTCTGGAAAAAATCAACTCCCGCGATTGGTTGTGGTTACACTATGTCAAAAATGATACGCTAGAGTGCGTTGAATGGGATTACGACCGAAATAAATTTTATAGTCACACAATGGCCATGTAGGGAGTCTCTCTACATGGCTTTGGACGAGCGAGCTAAAGCTAGCCCGGAAGCCTGGGTCGCGAGCCCAGCTCGCCTAGCTCCGTAAGCCCGGCTCCCCAGCTAGCGTTAGATCGCGAGCTAACCGGGCCGGTGGAGCCCGTCTAGCGTTAGCTCGCTGCTGCTACCCGTCAGACATTTATGTGGCCGCATAAACAAGGGACCCCCGGGAAACCTCTAAACATTTGATAACGCTAAGGTGCACAACTGTAGGTACATCCCTTACATCCGCTGGATGCCAGCAACACCTACTCGTAGTTAATAACCCTAAATTGTGTAGAAGACCTTCAAACATACAAGGGATATACCATCTTTTACTATATTCTAAATAAATAAGTGTTCTGTAAACACACCATGATGTTGAGGAAAAGCAGAGCTAAAGGATGGGCTTAAGGTGTTGTCTGTGCAGTTAAAATGCTCTGAGAACAAACCAGGTCTGATTTAACAGCCGTTTCAAATAATACATTTTAATTTGACTGCAAAATCTAGGTCATTCTTCAGAGTGAGATTTATTTGTTCTAGATCCCAGAGTTGCAAAAAAAAATTCCACCAATCCTACTACCGGCCACTAAGTAGCTAGGAGCCCACTGACATCATATTTGTTCCTTGCTTATATTCTGAAGGCCCTTTTGCTATTCATTTGGTATCTGTTAATTGAAAAGTCACTTTTTGAAGAAGCAGGACAAAAACTGATCAGCTAGTACTTCACTATGCACCCAGACTTATAGGGAGAGTCAGCAACCCTAGTCAATGACTGTATGTGTTGAATTTTTCCATAGAGAGAAATGTTCTCGTGACTAATCAGGGAACATAAAATTCAAAGAAGACATCTTTCTATTGCACTCACTTTGGCTGATCAGGCAGAGCAAAACCAGCCAGACCTTGAAAAAAAGTACTTTTAGTTTTATTGTTAACAGTGTGCTCTCAACTTGTATTATTTTTTGGTTTTGTTTTGTTTATTAATTTAATACGGACACCTGTGATTGTTGGTGTGGGTGCGTACCTGGGTGTGTACCTGTGGTGTGATTGGAGTGTTGAGTGAATAAATCTCCTTGAGTGAGCGCAGCTGTTGCTGTGTTCGAAGTCAGTCACGTCGTTGCGGCAACTCTGTTAACAGGTTATGGGCCCAGCGTAAGTCAAGATACACCGTGTTAGCGTACTGAAGTATAGCACCATGAGTAACGCTAGAAGATCAGCAGAACATAGCGGTCGCTGGTCGCGGCTTATGTTTGATGAAGATGAAAAGAATTACGAACTCTGGGAGACTAAGTTTTGGGGCCATGTCCGGCTGCAAGGGCTGAAAGGGATTATCGAGCAGAGCCCGAGGGTGTGGAGACAGAGGCAGAAGCGGCCTCAAATGCTGAGGCATATGCTGAATGGATTCAATTCTTGGATGATAAAAGTTTATTGCTAGTAATGCGAGAGGCAGCCGATGATGGGCGTGCAGTGCTAAAGATTTTGAGAGACTATTATGCAGGTAAAGGAAAGCCACGAGTAATAAGCCTGTATACTGAGCTGACCTCACTTAAAAAATTAAGCAGCGAGAGTGTGACTGAATATGTTAAACCGCTATCACGGCATTACGAAATGCTGGGGAGACTTTGAGTGACGGGCTGCTGGTAGCTATGGTTCTGAAGGGGCTTCCTGAGACTTTTAAACCTTTTTCCATCCATGTAACGCAATCAGATGAGAAAAAGAGGTTTGCCCCATTCAAAACGAAGCTTCAAAGCTATGATGACATCGAAAAGATGCATGCTCCAGCCGCTGAGGACAATGTAATGAATGTGCAGGCGCGACAAAGGGCTGAGAGACCTGCCAGTGCAGGGCCAACTGAACCTGGAGCTGAACGGCCTGTAGCGGACTTGGTGTGCTATAGGTGCGGCCTGAGAGGACACATTGCCCGTGCTTGGCAGCGAAAACTGTGGTGCAGCCACTGCAAAAGCAACACAGACCGCAACACAACCTGCAAAAGGAGACGGCGCCAGGACGCAACATGGAGGGCCGCCAAGGAAGTGACAGAGGAGTACGTATTCCTGATGACCGGTGGGGCGGCAGGATTCCAGCTGAGCAGCCAGGGTGTCTACATGAGGGGCCTGATGGTCGACTGCGGGGCAACCTCACATATCGTCACAGACATCGCCAAGTTTAAGAGGTTTGATGACGAGTTCCAGGCCGGGACACATTGCATGGAGCTTGCTGACGGCACAAGGTGCAAGGGAGTGGCAGAGCGCCGAGGTGATGCAGAGGTCTGCTTGATGGATAGCCGAGGACACCACCTCAAAACAACAAAGAGACAGGCGCTGTACATTCCCTCTTACCCGCAGGACATATTCTCGGTGCAAGCAGCGGGTGCCAGCGGGGCAACCGTGACTTTCAAGAGAGGCGAGGACATTCTGGTGCACAAAGACGGTACAAAATTTCCCATTTATGTAATTGATAGACTATATTACTTGCATACAATACCTGATGGATGTGATGACCGAGAACAAACCTCCATCTTGTGAAGTGTGCACCCAAGGCAAGTTTACGCAAACCAGAAACAGAAAGCCTGATGTGAGGGCTAAAAGCCCTCTAGGGCTAGTGCACACAGATTTGGCAGGTCCAATTCACCCAGAGTGCAGAGAGGGGTACAAATATGTCCTGTCATTCACTGATGATTTTTCCAGTGCAGTGTTTGTATATGCCTTTAAGAATAAAAGTGACACACTACACTGCAAGCAACAGAGAGGTTTCTTGCAGATACGGCCCCATATGGTAAAATTCAACGTCTTAGATCTGATAATGGCACTGAGTTTACAGGAAAGCATTATAAAACTCTGTTGGTTAAGAATGGTATTAGACACGAGACCTCTGCACCATATTCTCCCCATCAAAATGGTACAGCGGAGCGAAATTGGCGTACACTATTTGACATGGCACGGTGCATGCTGATAGAGAGTGGGTTACCTAAAAGTTTGTGGCCTTACGCAGTGCAGACAGCAACCACAACCAGGAACAGGTGTTTTAACAATCGCACCAAACAGACACCAGTTCAGATGTTAACAGGGAGACGGCTGTAAGGGAAATGTGAAATGTGACATACTTTGATTGATCATGATGAATCCTCTAACAAATGTAACTTTGATAATGCTGTTTTCCTGTTGAACTGAATGAGTGTGGGCCTTAGTACTCCAGTCACAGTAATTGAATTAGTCTGGACACAGTGTGATAGTAATTAACTATTCAGGCAAATGATTGATGTAAAGAACCACTTTGATGTATAGAAATATGAGCCAAATTATCCCTGAGAACTCAGGATGTTGCTCCACCAACTGATCTCCTATAATTTTCTCACCTACAAATTCACCTATCAAAGACTTTACAGCACGGGGGATCTATTGTGGGTGTAAACATAAAGAAGGGATCTAGGAAATAGATGTTACACTCTAGGGGTCTGAGAGCAGATGGACAGTAAGATGTTTGAATTGCTGCCTTTCTTGCATGTCATTACCTGTTTAACCACCCCCTCCCGAATGGGTGGGTTAGCCAAATGTATAAATACCAACCACTGTCTTCTGTCTGGGTGCATATGACAAACTCAACTCTGTTGTATGTACCATGCTCGAGCATTAAAAGTGTGACAATACTGTAAGAGAATTGTGTCTCGTTTCCTCCTTGCTAAAGATGGGATTATTATTAATTGCCACGACACGGCCCAATCTATCCAGGATGCAAAAGTTTGGTTCAGAGTGTTTTGCTTATAAACAAGATAAAAGAAAGCTGGATCCAAGAAGTGAAAAGGGTGTTTTTATTGGTTATGACAAAAGCAGTCCAGCATACATTATCTATTTCCCTTACAGCAGGAAAGTGCAAAAGCACAGGTTAGTCAAGTTTGTTTATAAGACCTGTGTTGAGCAACAGACTCAAACCAGCACTGTGGATGATGATGATGATGATGATGATCTGGAGCAGAGGGCCAATAGGACTAGGCAGAATGTGAATGCAAGTCCAGTAAGTGACCAGGTTCCAGTCAAAGAGAAGGAACTGAGTAGCAGTCCTCACACCCAGACAGTTGAAGCTATGCCTGAGCCTACAAGGTACCCTTCTAGAGTGAGGAGGAGGCCAGCCTATCTCCATGACTATGTTTCTCAACAGAAATCTGATGAGGAAACTGATCAGGCACAGATGAACATAGATTACTGTTATAGAGTGACATGTAACATACCTGTAACTTTCACAGAAGCTGTAACCTCAGATAGATCAAAAATAATTGGTTGATGCAATAGATGAGGAGATGCAGTCACTTAGAGAAAATAACACATTTATCCTAAGTAGCTTGCCTGAGGGTAAGAAAACAGTGGGGGGTAGATGGGTTTATGCAATCAAGAACAACAGGGAAGGATCTGAAAAGTGCAAAGCACGTTATGTGGCAAAAGGATACAGTCAGATGAGAGGTGTAGATTATGAGGAGACATTTTCCCCTACAGCTAACTTGACGAGTATCTGAGTGGTCATACAAAAAGCAGCGCAAGAAAACCTGATTCTACACCAATTGGATGTTAAAACTGCCTACCTGAACGCACCAATGGACCATGAAATTTACATGGAACAGCCAGAGGGCTATGAGCTGAAATCTGGTACAAATGAAAAATTGGTCTGTAAATTGGAAAGATCATTGATGGGCTAAAGCAATCTGGCAGAAACTGGAACAAGGTGCTGCATAACGAGTACCTAACCAAAAACCATTTTGAGCAGAATCGAGCTGACCACTGTGTTTACACATGGGAAACAGAAAATGCAAAAGTGATAATTGTAATATGGGTTGATGATTGCTGCAAGTGATGAAAATGTTCTCAGAGATGTGAAGGACATACTTACGGAAAGATTCAAAATGAAGGACTTGGGCATTTTTTAGGTATTGATTTTAACCAGAGTGACAACTGTGTGAGAATGTCACAAACCAAATATATGGGAAAAATATTGGCCAGGTTTAACATGCAGGATTGCAAACCTAGAGCGACACCCTGTTAACAAAAAATAGACTATACAAATGGTGCCGAAAAGATGAATGATGTGAAAAAATATAGAGAGGCAGTGGGAAGCCGCATCTATCTGACCATCTGTACTAGGCCTGATATAAATTTGTGGTAAGCAAACTGGCACAGTATTTCACAGAGCCAACTGTTGAGCAATGGGCCAGAGTTAAACATGTACTGAGGTATCTTAAAGGTACAATTGACAAAGAGCTGTATTACAGAAAATGTAATGAGACACTGGGAATAAAAGCATACAATGATGCAGATTGGGCGGCTAGTAATGACAGACGTAGTACAACAGGCTATTGTGTAAGTCTAACCAAATGTGGTGCTTTGATTTCATGGAAGACCAAGAAACTGTCGCACTGTCTACTTGTGAGGCAGAGTATATAGCCCTAGCCACTACCATACAAGAGTGTCTCTATTGTTGTGCAATAGTAGTAGTAGATTTGACGTTGACTAATCATTAATAATCATTAAATATGATTATTAAAATAAAATGTATTTATTAAAAATGATTAAAAATTATAAAGCTATTAATTAAGAATAGTAAAATAATTTATTAGAAATGATACGGTTATCCATTAATGATAGTTAAATAATAACGAAAACAATAAAATTATCAATTAAGAATAATACGATCTGTAATCATTGCTTATCGTCGCGGGGCACCACCCTGTTTACAGGGACCAACGAGTCAATCTTTAAATATCAGTCTCAAGTGATATAAGTTAAATTAATAATCTCAATATTTAATATTAATGATTATATAATAAACAATGAAGGGTTTTAAGTTCGAGCACAGGCTATAGTAATCCAGCTGTATTCACATACATATGCACAAATAATCACAGAAATACAAATACTTTAATTACAAAAGTATTTATTAACAGGGAAATAAAGTTAATGTTATTTAATGATTCTTCATTTAACAAACTCCAATATTTCAAAGATGTCAACAACAGCAGCAGCACTTATCACAATTAGAACCACACATGTGATACTGAGTATCTATGTGTGTGTGTGTGTGTGGTTGTGTGTGTGTCTGCCTGTCTGTGTCTCTATGTGTGTGTGTAAGAAAGTGAAGGGGGAGTGGCTATGGTGTAATGACGTGGTCACGTGGTGACGTCGTCTGGCCGAAATCAAGATGTTACGTTCAAGTAATTTCAAGATGGAGGTCTATGACGTCTGTGACGACATGAGGTCGAAGAGAAGATGGCGGTCGGTCGGCAGTTACACAAAGGAACTTTTTAGACAAAGATATTTCTTATGTCCTGGTTCTGGCGCCAAACAGCGTCGAGATGAATTTAGGCTCTTTTAGTCAAGATTTATCCATGTAACATGAAATGTATGGAAAGGTCGAGACGTGTATAAAATCAGGTTTGAGAGAAAAGAGAGAGAGAGAGAGATCAGAGAGAGAAAGACATCAGAAACATCGTCAGAGACAAACTTCCAGCGAAGCGGGCAGTCCAGTTACGTGAGATTTATCTTTTAACAGATGTAAATCTCCGCACAATATCTCTGACGGTAACACGTGGAAGCGCCGGCTTGTTACTGCGCGCTTCTCAAAACACAGTAGACAAAGGAACCGGATGTGACGTCTCAGTTTGCTGTGTCATACGGCTTAAAACAGATTATGCGATCTTCAAACAAACAAACACTCAAATAAAATGACACGCTAAGTATTTAAACTAGTCTCTGCCAAGACAATAAAGCCTCTTACTGTGACCTCCGCGGTTTTGCTTGCGCGTGGCGCGCGGATTTTCCGGAAGTCCAGTGAATCTCGTGTTCTGTTCCTCGGGGTACATGCGGTCAGCGAATCCCCGGGATTAGATGAAGAAGTCGTGGCTTGAGCTTGGTAGCGCTGGTTCATCTGTTGCAGCAGCTTCGTGCTGGGACCGGAAATGGAGCGAATTCGTCTCTTGCACTTAGAACGGAATTAACCTTCGTTCGTCTTCTTTGACGGGATTCTGCTTCATCCTTCTGCTACAGAATGATGCTTTGTCCTGCAGGGATTAACAGCTTTGGCGCAGTTCTCAGGATCGTGGAAAAGAAAGTCTCTGCGAGTGGGCTTCCTGTGCGCGGCCTTTTCAAGTTAAAACCAAAAATAGTCTTTCAAAATAGGCTTCGACTTAAGATAAAAGAAAATGAAAATTAAACAAACAAATGTTAGTAATTGCCCCCTTCTAGCAACTAAATCATCTGGAAGACCCGGAGGGGTCTGTTGACGTCTTCAGAGCAGGGTAAATGGCAGAGATTATTGGGGTCTCAGCAGTTTTAAACTACCTGAGAGGTCCTCCTCCTTGAGGAGTTGGTCACTCCTCAAGGATGATGCTGGCTTTAAGCCAATTGAGTGTCAGAGCAGGACCCCAGTGGGAGGGGCTCGGCCCTCACTGGGTGTCTACAGACCCAGCAGGGGTTCTTTTGGTCCTGCGGGGGGCTTGAAACCTGACAGGGGTTACTTGAAACTGCCAGGTAAAAGTACTCACAGGTGGATCGGAATGTTCCACAAGGCCTTGATCTATACAGGCCTATGTGTAGATTTTATTTGTGTTAACCTCTGACCTGTGTCTGGTGGCCTTCCGCTGGGCTCTGGCCCAACATAAGGGACACAATATTAAAATCTGTTTTTATGCAGCTTGGTTAAATTGGTTAATTCCCATCTTTTCTTTAGGCAAGTATGGGTCTCATGATTTAATTTGCATGTATATCATTACATTGAATTTTACAACCACAAAGAATTGTGGGACAGCATTATCTCTTAATGAGCTAAGACAGGAAGCATTGAAGCTCTTTTCCTTAGCATTTGTAGAAATTGACCAGCTCTTATAATGGCTGCCCCTGAAATAATCCTGGGTCATTTAACTAAATTCGGGAACCTTCCAAAACAAAATCGACTATTCAGCTGCTAATAACCTTGTATAGATTATAAAACACCGGGAGGTCCTCATCTGGTGGCGCCTCACGGCGTCGCTGGTGCGGGGGCTTTCTTTCTCTTGGACCGCGGGGCGGTGTCCGCGGTCAGCGGCGGCCACTCTGGACGCGTGTCTGGCCCTTCTCGCGGATCACCTCAGCTACGGCGAGCGCTGGGGGAACCCTAAGAACTGGTGTGGACCAGGGGAATCCGACTGTTTAATTAAAACAAGACTCGCGAAGGGCCACGGTGGGTGTTGACGCGATGTGATTTCTGCCCAACACTAAAAACAGGTCAAACTGAGGAGGGCTTGTTAAGTTATCTTGACTCACGCAGTGTAACTTGACGTAAAAAGTATGAGCGTAGCGTCTGTTTAAGTACTTTATTCTCATGTGCATCGGCTCTATTCATCCGTCTCATGCACAGGTAACAAGGGAATTGACAACATACGTCATACACACAGAAGCCATAACACATCTAATAAACGGGCAATACTGCTACCGTAAATCAATGAGAAGAGTGTCTCTATAATGATACTTTAACAGGTCTGTTTTAGACAGGGTAAAAAGGTGCTGTTTTAAATTATCCTTGTGGTATTTTGACCAAAATATGTTACAGTCATTTCATTAAGATCCCAAGGAACCATTTCAACTTGTGGTAAAATGGGCATAATATGTCTCTGTTAAATAAAGTTTAGTTAAATCAAAGATTGTTTCATAAATCTGATTAAATATGTGCTCATTAAAAGATAAGAGTGATGAAGGGCTGAACTTTTTTTAAATAGTAAATCAAAGATTGTTTCATAAATCTGATTAAATTTGTGCTCATTAAAAGATAAGAGTGATGAAGGGCTGAACATTTTTTAAATAGTGCTTTTTATATAATGATTTAATTATTTTTCTGACACAAAAGGGTGAATGAATAACAACAAAAAGAAAAGAAACAAATATTGGTATCGGTATCGGCTATCGGCCAGATTGTTATTTTAAATATCGGTATCGATATCGGCCAAGAATTTCCATATCGGTGCATCCCTACTAAAAACCCTTTTAACAGGGTAAAATGCAGACATCAAGTATCATTTTATTAGCTCTACTGTAAATAATGGTACAGTTATGTTAGAATATTGTCCAACTAATGAGATGGTAGCAGATATATTGACAAAGCCTGCAACCAAGAATAAGTTGATTAAGTTTGCTGCATTTATTTTTGGAAGATGATGTTGCATATTTTAACAATGTGAGACCAAGTGGGGGTGTTAACAGTGTGCTCTCAACTTGTATTATGTTTTGGTTTTGTTTTGTTTATTAATTGAATACGGACACCTGTGATTGTTGGTGTGGGTGTGTACCTGTGGTGTGATTGGAGTGTTGAGTGAATAAATCTCCTTGAGTGAGCGCAGCTGTTGCTGTGTGTTTGAAGTCAGTCACGTTGTTGTGTCAACTCTGTTCACAATTCACAAAGTTTTAGATAGTACATATATGTGCACTGCCAGGTTGTTTGTCATGCCAGAAAAATACCCACACACGGTGCACTTAACCTGAATTTGATGCACAGTACTTCCAAGAATTAGAGTTTTTTTCATGTGAACTTCATTCTAATATTGTTCAAAAGGAGCGGGGTTTTTTTTTAGAACTGTTACGCTGTAACTTATCAGCTAGCCGATCAGATAATTCCCATAACATAGATTGTGACTGAAATAAGTCACCACATGAATCTGTTCTCTCACATATACCGACTGAAGAAAAATTAGGTGAAGTGTTTACTCTTCCTCAGCCCTTGTCGCACATGAACACACTCAATTCAAACAAACACAGGTTACAGATTCAGAGTGTAACACAGCAGAGAGTGGTGATCTGTCAGTGGCTCTCCTTCACACTGAGCCCTTCAGCCTCCTTATTTCAACACCCCTCCTCCCCAAACCCCCAGGAGAATAGTCCTGCATTGTCATTCACTAACAGTAATGAGGTAGCTGAGGGGAGCTGCTGAAGTGCTGAGAGCTGACAGCAGAGAGGCAGACAGCAGGGATTAAAGTCAACTCAATGGCACACTGTGCTGGAAATACAGGGTTAAAGGGAGGGGAGGTGAGTGAGCTAGGGGACACGTGATTACACAAAGAGAGGGGGAGGAAGTATTTAGCATCTTTAGAACATTTGCAAATTAATGATTCTTACTGAAACAGTAGTAGAGTTGCAGGCTTATAACCTTAGACCAATAGCTGACAGAGTTCAATCAGCAGCTGTATTTTGAATTACATGCATTTGGATTAATTTTAATTAATCAATCGCAATAGCAGGATATATGTTACGTTTGATGATCTTTTGTTTGATTTGACAGACAATAGATATTTTTAGCCTCTAATACTATTTTCAGGAGACTTTACAGGAAAAGTTTCCTCTGACAAAACAATGATGGTGGCACATCATCTTTTCCAATTATTAAGATTAATATTTACTCTGCAATGAGCTCAGCAGGCTTGGTTGACAATGACAGCCATGCCAGGAAGTTCCTATAGCTGTTTTCAGACATGATCTGCAGGTAAGGTCTGGAGAACTGAAAACAGCGTTTACCTGCAGTTTGGTTTCCACTCATGCACAATGGAGGATGTCTGCACAGAAGCATTGAAAGCAGTCAGGCGAGAGGTGGAGGAGCCAGGTTCAACAGGCAGAAGCAGGAAGTTATATATTAATTCTGCTGCAGAGATCAGATGTTTTTGTTGACAGCAAATCAAGACATTTTTACATCTGCCTCTTGATCGCAGTGAATCCAGTGATCCCCTGCTGTTTTCTCACAAGGAAGTCTCTTTCTTAGGAGTGTATACTACATTACATTTAATTTATCCAAAGAGACTTCCAATTAGTGCATTCAACATATATGGAGACCTTTCGGGGTTCAGCATCTTGCCCAAGGACACTTCTGCATGGACTGGGATTCGAGCCACTGACCCTCTAGTAGTTGACTCCTCATCCACAGCCTCCCCTGTATACTAGGGGGCCAGGCGTAGAACGTCCACAGATAATCCGGACCCTCTCACTCAGACTTTGTGTTTCCACAGATCTGCGGAGTTCAGTCCATGTCTGAAAGCACCTTAACTGTCTTTGCTCAAGCATTAAATAAATCTGCTTTTTTTCTTATGCAAGAAACTGTCTACTACTCATACTAACCTGCTCGTACAATAATCCTGTGCCACTGCACTTTACTTATAACATTTCATAAAAACTACTACAGTGAGGGGGTGTATATAATGTACACAGCACTTCTTTTAATTTAATTCTAATTATTCTTTTACCTTTTTATATTTCTTTATTCTCTTGTCTACCTTATTATAACCTGTCTAATGATGTAACAACTGAATTTTCCTGGAGTGTGGATTAATAAAGTTTTATCTTATCTTAACTTAAATTAAACCAGCACCACTGCACTTAGGCACATTTCTCCGCTGGTCAACACGTGACTCTGCTCCTCTGATGTTTTCACTCACATGAAGAACTGATCTTTATTAAAACCTGCTGAAATTATATTTATGTTCCATGGATAAACGGGGCTTACCTCCTTCTGCAACAAAGAAGTCAATACACTGCTTTGAGTCATAATCTGCGGGAAGAACTTCTGTCTGCAGGTGTGTTTGTGTGTGTGTGTGTGTGTGTGGGGGTCCTCTAGTATGAGGGGCCGTGAGGGACATTATTCAGAATATCCTCTCACACACACTACTGAAATGCTCTCACACACAGTACTGAAAAACTATACGCTCACACACACAACTGAAATGCTCTCACACACACTACTGAAAAACTATACTCTCTCACACACACTACAATGCTCTCACACACACTACTGAAAAACTATACGCTCTCACACACACTACTGAAATGCTCTCACACACACTACTGAAATGCTCTCGCACACACTACTGAAAAACTATACTCTCTCTAACACACTACTGAAATGCTCTCACACACACTACTGAAATGCTCTCACACACACTACTGAAATGCTCTCGCACACACTACTGAAACTATACTCTCTCAAACACACTACTGAAATGCTCTCACACACACTACTGAAATGCTCTCGCACACACTAGTGAAAAGCTCTCATACACAGTAGTGAAATGTGCTCATATACACAATGAAATGCTCTCACACACACTACTGAAATGCTCTCGCACACACTACTGAAATGCTCTTGCACACACTAGTGAAAAGCTCTCACACACACTACTGAAATGCTCTCACACACACTACTGAAAAGCTCTCACACACACTACTGAAAAGCTCTCACACACACTACTGAAATGCTCTCACACAGACTAGTGAAAAGCTCTCACACACACTAGTGAAAAGCTCTCATACACAATAGTGAAAAGCTCTCACACACACTAGTGAAAAGCTCTCATACACAATAGTGAAATGTGCTCATATACACAACTGAAATGCTCTTGCATAGTATTGAGGAATATAACTGTGAATGATATTCGTTCACAAGTAATAATTACAGGTTTTGTTATTTTAACTTTCTTGTACTTTACTTACAGTTCAGTGAAGCGTAATTGTTTGCAGTGATAATTAAATGCTAGTGTGATAATAAATGACCATTTCAAATCATCCAAACTGATGGGCATTTATTTGAGTTCTTGTGATAATGTCGCCCCGACATGCTCTGCGGCAGGCACATGCACAGATACACCCCTAGTGATGCTCAAGCACTGGCCCTATTGCTCTGGATGAGAAAAGTGCCCTTCTGCTGGAGCCCATTTTTTCTTCATTCATCAATATTTAAGAAAAAAAAGGATTCTCTCTGTCATCAATTCCCCCTAAATGTGTTCTGGTATCTGACGGGGCATTTATTTGAGTTCTTGCTCCGCAGCACTCACAAGCCCCCAAAGCACATCACGAACTCTAACCCTTACATATTATTTGGTTATTCAGTATGGCCTTGTTTTGTCGTTTTTTGCCTGTTATTCATTCAATTTGATAATTTGAGTTAGTTTGTTAACAAAAATAAATATATCAGTTGAAAATATCCTACTGTGTTTTTTATTTATTATTATTATTATTTTTAATTTCATAAATAATTTTGGACGATGGGTGCCCTTTTAGGGGGGTTTGAGCCGCTGCCCCCCAACAT
>CM028859.1:28569074-28585106 GCA_016801935.1 Platichthys stellatus | reverse complement strand
TTTTTTATTTTAATCTATTGTATTGTATTTTATTGTATTCAAATGTACTGGCTGCTATGACGACTTAATTTTCCTTCGGGGATGAATAAAGTAATCTATCTATCTATTTTTTCTATCTCCTGGATCCGCTGACACAGACAGCATGAGAATGCAAGTTACAGTATGGCCACAGAGAGGTCAACACAGTGGGCTACAGTGAGACAGTGTAGAAGAGGAACAATATTGGATTACAGGTACAACACATGCATGTGTCAGTGCTGAATGTTGGTACTTACAAGCACAAACTCTCGCCGTAACTCCTTGATGCGGTCTATGTTCCGTTCGAATGGGACTCTGAACACTTGTTTCATCCACATGGCAGTCCTACGAAGAATACGGTCCAATGTAGAGAGGCTGACAGTCTGGACGTTTCTAAATGTAGCATGGTCAGCCAGGATCCTAGTTTTTATTTGTCTGAGTTTTTATTTGTCTGAGTGTGATAGAGTTGTTCACACGAACCATATCTACAATTTCAGTCTCCTGTTCGGCTGTGAAAATGTGGTGAAATTGCTCAACAGACCTGAATGTTTAGAGATTTGAGTATTTGTGTATTGTAGGTTGATGCTTTGAGATTTTACTTGAGAAGTGTGTGCAACAACTTAACATTGTGTGTAGTGTTTTGACAACAATGTGATGTGTAATTGATTGTAATTGTAATTGAGTGTAAAGAATGAAAGTCAGAGTCTAATGCAGATAAGGGAGTGTGAATTAGTGCCAAATTGGGTCGAATGATTGATACATGAAGTGAAGGTTTTGCAAAATGTCGCAAATTGTCGCTTTTTGTGTGTTAACAACTGAGAAAAACTGTAAGATCCCCACCTTACGGAAGTGAAACACTGAATTACTGGACTAACCCTTTAATTTCACATGTATTCCTGTTTCAACCATAATATATATTGCAGAATGATAGAGTTTTTCTCAGCGCCATGGTAAATAAAGTGTTTAATTGTGGAAAACAGAAGTACAATAAATGGTCTGAGTCCATGGGAAAATCTTAAAAAAAAACATTCATTAACTTCTAGATTAGGTCAGCAGTGCTCAAAGTTTGTTTGAAAAGGACTTTACTGAGGCTACCGGCTATCAGTAGCCATCTGAGAGTGGCCACTTCCCAAGCTGTTGAGCACTTTCCAGGTGCAGGTCCACTGAGTGGACCTGCACTAATGAATGTGAAAGAATGTGTGATGGATATGTTAATCCTATTCCTATTTGTTGTAGAGCTGATCAATACTGCAATGACTATCTGTGTTGAGCTCCTTGAAATTATTCAGTAGTGACATTTATTCTGTTTCTTCTCTTAATGCTCTCTCTCAGATATTTGCATCGTTTTCGTGCCAAAAATCAGAACTTGGTTATTATTGGGGTTCACCCTGACTCATAATTGCTGCTTCACAATAACTGACTCATCCAACCAAAGTGGCTCTCAGCTGATTGACATCCAATCGTGTGTTTACAGAACAACATTTATAACACCATGACAGTTAACTATGTATTACTACTTCTACTACCTAGTTAACAATGTAAATGTTTTACTTGAGTGTAATCAAGATATGTAATTATGCATGAAGAAAGTTACTATTTTCTTGACTGATTGTAAATACAATGGATGATAAAGCTTTTGGTGATGTTGAACTGTGTCACATTACACAGAGAACTGTTATGTTGCTAATTCATCACAGCAGGTTCCCATGCATAGACTTAATGAAGTAAATTAATCATATAACTTTAGTTTTATAGTTTTAGTTTGACTTTAAATGTAGTAAAGTCAAATATTTTAGTTAAAACATATTGTTAAGTTCTAAGAGTGACTTCTTATAACAACCCTGCACTTCAGTTATAATAGTTGAGTGATTGCAGTCATTGTCTGAGTATGAATCAGAGAACTCTTACTTTTGATACGTAACGCATTTTCATTGAATAACTTGACTTATAATGGAGAATTTTTATATGCAATACTGCTTCACCTTTCAGCATTAGTGTCATATTCTTCTTATTTTTAGTTATGTGAGATGGGAAGATTTCAGATTATGGAATTTCAGCAAGTGAGTTATTAGTTACCTGAGGTTTTCCTTTACTTCCCTACAGACCTACTGCTAAAGATTTATACGGCATATTCTGCCAACTGAAAAACAGCCGACTACCAATCTGCTGCTTCCATACATACATAGACTATGTTGACATCCAATACAATAATAATATAGTGCAACAGAGAAGCCATGATTTAGTCGGCTGACACCAACAGTCACAGCACAGAAATTCTGTAAAAATGCAAGGATCCATGCTTTATATATTTTTTTATGTGATCTTACTGAATTATGTCTACTACAAAACACAAAAATGATTTATATATCAGTGAAAAATGAGACCACACTGCGTAAAAATGTGACTGACCTGTCTGATATTTAACTCAACAAAATGAAAAATATTAAAGACATCGTGTCCAGACTTTCTTCCGTTCGAAGTCCAATTCCAGATGTGCTTGTTAGCTCTGTAGATGTCACCAGTGTCTAAACTGATTTAACTTTATCAGGGAAAAAACAGGAAAAGTGTCACGTTATAACTAAAAGTGTTATGTTATAATGTTTTTTTTTTTTATCAAAACAAGCCTAAATCTGTAATACAGATCTTTTATGTTCTCTTCTCTTCTCAGGTGACAGCAATAGGGGGAGCGGGTAATGTGGGTCATTTATACATTTGCTCCCCTCTAGGCGAGCTAAAATGATATATCAATAAAATTTAAACATTTCCCATTAATTCAGGATGGTTTCTAGCAATGCAAATGATCAGAATGTCTTCAGGACAAAGGGCAGTGAAAATATGATTGTTTTAAAAAAAGTGGTCGTGTGTCCCACTTTACCCCAGCTACGGGGTAAAGTGGTCCACTTACTTTTTCCTAACCCTAACCCTAACCCTAACCCGGCTCTTCAGCCCCTCTGCAGTGGCTGTACTGTACAGTGTTGTGCATATGTTTCGCGAACGCTCAACTTAACGAATCAGTTTTCATATTATTAACGTGAACGTAACGATGAACGTGATTGAACGTCACGTTACTTTTTTTAAATCATCATTGTATCAGGCCCTCATGAAATTCCAGGAGCGGGCGTGGGTGTGTTGTGTGTGCGTGGGTGTGTGTGTGTGTGTGCGTGTAGCGGGCTGACCGGTCTCGGGTCTCGGGCCACCGACCCCGCCCACTCGCTCAGAAGAGGGGGCAAAATGTCTCTTCTGATAGTAATGGTTTCCTCCCCCTGCTCACTATGGACAATACATGGCCTCACAAACAGGGTCTTGCGTGTTAGCGCTGTTTATTCAGTTTAACAGGAGAAGACGGCATGTCTCTAGATTGGACCATCTTCCTGCTCAGAGCTCACTGTGGGTCTCTCCGAGCGAGTGGGCGGGGTCGGAGCCCCGGTGCGCTGGCCACACACACACACACACACACACAACCACGCCCGCTCCTGGTATTTCATGAGGGCCTGATACGATGATGATTTAAAAAATGAACGTGACGTTCAATCACGTTTATCGTTACGTTCACGTTAATAATATGAAAACTGATTCGTTAAGTTGAGCGTTCGCGAAACATATGCACAACACGGTACAGTACAGCCACTGCAGAGGGGCTGAAGAGCCGCGTTCGGCTCCAGAGCCGCGGGATGACAACCCCTGTGCGGAACCGAAATTGTATGGTGTATTGGATGTTTTAGTGTCTCCTGTGGCAGCGGTGTCCATCCCTTTTAGCTGTCCTCTGGAAACACTTCCGTTGTGTTGTCGCCTCTATTTGCTGCGCGTTCGTCTATTTGCTGTGTGTTCGTCTATTTGCAACGCGTGTGTCTATTTGCAGCGCGTTTCTGTAATGTGTTGTGTTGTGTTGTGAAATTGATGAAGATGTTTTCTTACTTTGCTTGTGTTTTGTCAACTTGCATGTGTTTTGTCAACTTTCATGTGTTTTCTTAAGTTGCTGTTCGTTGAGCTCTCAGGGCCACCGTTTGATTAAGTTCAAAGCAAGAAAATTTACTTTTACATGCAAAAAACACATTTTTGTGAAAAAACATACTCTCCACAGTACCAGCACCAACTTCTCCTTCATGGCAAGGGGGGAATTGGAGGGGCTTGAAAACATAATGGTCAAATGACCACAAATGTGTTCCGTTGCCTAGATACAGGGGGTGTTTCACATTACCTGATGTCCCACATTACCCCGCTCTCCCTACGCTTCCTTATGAGGGTCATGTTTAAAGCTTTTTATATTGACTGTTGATCACTTGGTGGCAGCAGGAAAAAATACAAGAAATTACAAGGGTCCTTCTACTTTTATTTTCTATAGGTAGTCTAGGGTGGGTCTTATCAGAGCTCAAAACCAAATTGCTGTAAATTAGCCGCCAACCACTGAGCAGTAGCTGCCCATTCTTGCAGTGACTGCTTTGTAGTGTAGTTATAATGCTTCGTAGCAAAGTGACGGCTGATGTTGTACTCCTTGAAAACTGGGATAGTTTCTCGGCATATCAGGCAGACAGCCTTCAATTGGACTTCAGTGAAAAAGTATTTTGTTGTCCACTCCGTGTTAAACACTCGGCACTCATTGTCCACTTTTCGTTCCCTTGATCCGCTCATTTTACAGAAGGGCTTACAGGGCAAAGCGAAAAGTGAAGGGAGATTATATTTTTTTTGCAGAATAATGCCACATGCACTATCTCGTGTGGAGACATATTACCCCAGCCAATGTAGAAGGAAAGGCTGTTTACATTTGCAAATACTGTGCAAAGACCTATGTTAAGAATGACACAAAAGATGCAGAAGCATAAAGTCAAGTGCCCATAGTCTCCTCAGGGCTCAAATCATCCTATGACAAAACAAAATGTTTATATAGATGTCTGTATATTAAAGGTAAATACAGTTGGTATAAATTGCCCACAAAATTTCCAGTTTATTCCCATTAATTCCCGTATATACCCGCATATTCCCGTATATTTCCGTATATTCCCGGTAATTCCCATGGAAAGTTTCAAACTTTTAATATTCCCGGAATTTTGCAACCCTAATTAGGAAGAATAAACTTAGATACACAAAGTAATTGAAAGAAGAAAAAAGTCAATATATTTGAAGTGGAAATTTATTTTTCAATGTTATAATCCTTAAGTGGTCAGACCTACAAATCTGGAGACATGGAAGTGGTTTTCCGTGGCGCTGGGCTGAGGGTTTATTTGATAGGTTGTGTGATTAACATTGTATATTAGAGCCAACCTGTATAAAGCTCATTCAAATCAGTGTAAGACCTGGATACCTCATTTAGTCCATGGGGCCAGACCTGAAATTTCACATATCTGTACCATCTGGGTGGGCAAATTCTAATTGCTATTTAGGGTCCCAGCACTGACAGGCACTGACATACGTGAGGCCCTATTGAAATTGTAAGGATTATTATTATTCAGGCAAAAGAATTGGCTTTTTGAGGGCTTTAACATTCTCTAATTCTTACCAAAATTTGCAGAAAGTTAGAAAGTGGTGAAAATGTACGTATTCTGGAGGAATTTTAAATGGGCAACGCAAAAGGGCTCAACGGTGCCCCCCGAGACCCCCGGAACGTGTTCACATTGACCTATCTTCACAAAAATCGATACGTCGGTATCATGACAAGATAAACAAAAACTTCTTAGGAACAATTGGAAAAACGCTACAGGAAGCCTGCTATTATGCATTTAGTGGCCATTTTGGCCATATTCCACATTTTTACTTTGAGGTACTTGTACCAGGGCTTACATCAGATCAACTTCAAATTGAAATGAGATGAGTGTCAGCCGGAGATATAAACTTATTAAAGATCGATTTTTCGTCACACGGTGTGACCGTGGCGTGGCATCAAAGTTTGATTACACACCATCAAAACACGATGTTCTGTATCGCGGACATACATGGACCATGAATCCTTTGATGCTGAGCTGTAAACAAACAACTCCACTCCTGCAGTGTCAGTGGTCAAAGATCAAAGGAATATATATTTCTTGGAAAGGTTATGTCTTGCAAAGGAATTGGGAAATGTCCCAATTCTCCCTCTCAGAATTGGGACATTTCCTCAAACCGTGTCAACATTGAGGTAAGGCGAAGGTTCATCCTTTGCCAAAGTAGACAATGTTGTCATAACTCCACTGTGCATTGTCCTATCACCACCAAACTTCTGTCTCATGATTAGAGTCCAAGCCTGAACAGCTCTATGTGTCAATATTTCCTCAGTCATTATAAAAAAAATTCAGGCAAAACGCATGCAATGCTTCAATATGCATGTGCTCGGGCCCGCCCAGTGCTGCTTTGCAGTCCTAGAAATTTAAGAAATTGTAATTTATTTAATTATCACATGAATCTTTTGACTACAATCTTCTGTCAGTACAATATTCACTTATAAACAGTGTAAAGCCCTATATATATATATATATATATATATATATATATATAATATATATATATATATATATATCCTAATGGAATTATCTAAAGCTAAGGATAACTTGGAATGTTATGCAAGAAACAAAAAAAGTACCCAAGAAATATTTGTATAATAACATACACAAGTACAACGAGAAATTACACAGAAGTTAAGAAGCCTCCTGGTGTGCTGTTAACTTTAATAACAATGTGGAGGTGTGTCCTTTTTGTCAGTGTTGCAATTTTACAGTGTTTGACTTTTTATGTTGTGACTCAACCAGGGACAAATGTCACAATGCGGGACCTGCATTCGTCATTACGTTTGTCCACATTAGAAACATGGCAAAGCAACTAAAGAACATGTGGGTTTAAAAACACGAGTTGTATAATGTAAGGTTATTAGCCTACTCTGCTAATTTAGCAATACAGTCACCCACACGAAAACCCCACGACAGGTTGAACGAAACGTTATGAACCTAATAATCTGCTGATGGAAAGGTGCGACCCAACAAGATTCTTGGTTGAAATGAAACAAGCACAAGTCAACGCGTCCACGGCTCCACTAAAGTGCGTGAAGCGAAGCAGTCGCAGTTTCTTTCTCTGCTGCTGAAAGTCAACAGGACCCCGCAGGACCCCGTCACGTAATCAGGCCTGGAGATGGGTGCCTGATCAAAAATGAAAGCTGGTGGTTTCAAGCTAAAACAACAACAAAAAGTCGTGGATTTGTTAGTGTAACAAATGATTAAAAAATAATCGAAAAATATATTTTGCGCACCGGAAATGTACCAATTTTTGGTTGCGCGGCTATAAACATCCGGTTCAGGAGGTTCACTTGCGACTTACAATAAGTGCATCAACCATCAGGGTACAAACCCAGAGCAGCAAGCATCATGTAAGGCCAGGTCAAGGTCCTCCAAGAGGCGGTGAAAGTGGATGGAGATGTTCTGTCGACTATTGCTCAAATACTTTTTCTTTTCGCCCACTTCCATGGTTTGAGTTAATGTATAAATCTTGTCCACCCTTTTTTGTTCTATTTTGGCTCAGATTTTTCATCAACTTCGACCTCTGTCTCCTCCACTTCGACCTCTGATTCATCAGCTGAGACCTCTGGTTCACCATCTGAGACCTCTGGTTCACAATCTGAGACCTCTGGTTTCATCTGAGACCTCTGATTCACCATCTGAGACCTGTGGTTCATCATCTGAGACCTTTGAACTTTGGGCTGAGACCTTTGAATTATGGGGTGGGATGGGTGGTTTATGGATTAAGACCTTTGGCTCAACATTTGAGAACTTGAGATGATCTGTTCATCCACGGAGTTCTTCTGTTCATACCTAGAGATCTTCTTTTCATATCCAGAGATCTTCTGTTCATACCTAGATATCTTCTGTTCATCCTCGGAGATCTTCTGTTCATACTCTGAGTTCTTCCGTTCATTCCCAGAGATCTTCTGTTCATCCTCGGAGATATTCTGTTCATACCATTCATAACATTTATAGGGGACATATTATGAAAATTCCACTTTTTTAGTGCTTCTACACGTTAATTTGGGTATCTGGCATGTCTACCGTCCCAAAAACTCTGGAAAAAAACAACTCCCTTGATTTGTTGTGGTTCCTCTATGTCCGAAACGATACGCTAGAGTGCGTTGAATGGGATTACGACCGAAAAAAACGTCTTGGTCACACCATGCCCATGTAGGGAGTCTTGCTACATGGCCATGGACAAGCGAGCTGACGCTAGCCTGGCTCCACCGGCCCGGTTAGCTCGCGAGCTAACGCTAGCCGGGGGGAGCCCCTAGGGAGCTAGGGTTAGTATAAAATTATAAAATCAGAGCATGCTTAAGCAGAATATCAGTCATTTAAATGCTACTATAAAACATGTCAGTTAATTTTTTTTTACAAATTTTTCTCCCTTTACATTCACTGTCCAGCCTACGGTACGGTGGTTGCCAAAACTTTAGGGACCATATTCACATACACTTGGATGTTGCCCCACACCTGGAGGTGTGGATGTATTCAGACAGAAATTAATCAAGTGCAATTTGAAAACAACTAAAATTGATGCTCAAAGGTGCTTAAGGTCAACCAGGAGCATTGTACCAGTAAAATATTACTATATAATTAAATAATGTTTAACGTTGTTTTCCCTGATCTCCTCTTTTGCACATTGGGCGACAGCTTCAGCGGTTTGTGCATGTGAACGTGACTCTGGATTAGGACGACAACAGCAGACATTTAGGCTAATTGTTGCATTTCAAGTTACTTGGATGACACCACCTATAAGGCTCCAAAAATGTTTTATGGAGTAGATAATGAGTCATTTTTCATTTTGGGTGAACTATCACTTAAACTTTTAAAGACACCAAGTTTTACATCCCATCCCAAAATGTTCATGAACTTTCCCAGTGAGCTGTTACAGTAATTTCCTAGAACTCAGCTTAGTTCAGTAAAGTATGAAACCTGGATTCAGCTGAATACTGAATACTGACCTGCTCCAGATGTTCACATCTGATGACAGTAGAATACTCCACATGAAGATTTATGGTTTTTGAACATTTCAGGACTCAGTGACCAATATCCGAAGAGAACGTTTGACTGACCATGCAGACCAGCTGTGGCGTGATTGTTGCCGTGCTCTGTTGGATCCAGCCGTTTTTTTTGTCATTTAAATTTCTCAGTATGACGGCGACCACAATGTCTACAGGGTGTCACTGGATCTCACCAGAACCTAGCAATTGCATCAGCATACATCTAACCTCCCTGGCATCTGCTGGGCACCTGGGCTACAGGCCTGCACGCTCTGTCTCACCCAAACCTCTGCAATTTTCAATATTCAATTACTCTTACTTTTAAGCCCAGCTCAGGAATCTCTGTTTGCACCACATTAAACACCAAATATAGGCACACATGAAGTTTTTTCTTCATATTATTTATATGAGATTGCCTCATCCATCAATGAATGTTTGAAAATATCTAAACTAAATCTAAACTCTCAAAAAAGAAAAAAAATGGACAAATGAGGATTATTAAAAGTCCAGTCTGCAAATTGACACTTGCACAATGAAATTCAGTTTCCTCATGGAACACTGCAGTTATTCAGATGCACAGCTCAGTACCAGCTTCAGTTCCTGCAACAATAAGCAAACACAGGATTGCGTGACCAGTACAGGAGTTAACACATAATCATAGTTACTTCTTTGTCTCTCTTCCACTGTCTGTAATGTAGTTTGATAGCTTTGGGCTTCTTTATCTTTTTCTCTAATCATTCAGTCAGTGTGTGTCACCTACAGCCCATTCTCAACTGTTGGCTTGAATCAGCAGCAGGTTTGAAAATATCTAAACTAAATCTAAACTCTCCAAAAAGAAAAAAAATGGACAAATGAGGATTATTAAAAGTCCAGTCTGCAAATTGACACTTGCACAATGAAATTCAGTTTCCTCATGGAACACTGCAGTTATTCAGATGCACAGCTCAGTACCAGCTTCAGTTCCTGCAACAATAAGCAAACACAGGATTGCGTGACCAGTACAGGAGTTAACACATAATCATAGTTACTTCTTTGTCTCTCTTCCACTGTCTGTCTGTCAGTCTGCCGGCCTGTCAGTCTTTCTGTATGCCTGCTTGTCTGTCTGTTACTCTCTGTCAGTCATGCCAGTCTGTCTGTGTCCACTACTTAGTGATGGGATAAACTAACTCACTCAAAGGTCTTAAAAAGTTAATTGATATAATCTGCTCAAATACCATCAGCAGACTGTAGTTACTGTGATAATAAATGTATTTTCATGAAGATAAAAAGTGGTGGTAGCAAATTAAGCCTCTTTGCTCCCCTCACTGACTTATGCTGAATAATAACTGCTCTGGTGATCAGGTGCCAATGCTTATGTATATCACATGATACTAGTGAAGTTAAGTAAGATTAAGATACATTTATTTGTCCCAAACACATGCACAGGCACACTCATCAAGGTAGGGAAATTTAACCTCTGCTTTTAACCAATCTGGTGAAGGACACACAGAGCAGTGAGCAGCAACACAATAATAATGTTACTTTTTACATTCACATTCATATTACAAAAAATTATTAACTTCCCAAGTACAGTCTGATAAACTCCCATGGATGACTTGTGGACTTGATGACTTGTGGCCATCAGCTCTGGAGAACTTCACAAGAATGTGTCAGTTATCCTGCAAGTGGAGCGTAGAAATATGGATTCAGCCAAACATTTCCACCACCCCACTGAATAAATCTGTTGTAATCTACATCTCAAAATTGTTTATGTCTTCTTTAGAGTTACACCATGACACCATATTCAATCTGTGCAGTTTCACTTGTTTTTAAGTTTTATCGAAAACATACCAAATAATACACATCCCAACCGGTTATCTTAGTCTAATCTGAGTCTACATTAACTACCTGTCTACCTGTCTAAGTGGTCTGCTTGTGTCTGTCTGTCCACTTGTGTCTGTCCGTCTGCTTGTATACAAAGTGTATATGTTTGGACGTAAACTAAATGTGTGTGGGGGTGGTGGTATGAATGGATCTGCACATGTATAAATACCTGAATGTAAAGCTGATTATTGTGGCTCTAATGTGTATGCGTGAGTATGTGTGAGAGAGAAAGGAAGTAACTGTATATAGGTATATATTAATTATATTTAATATTTCACACTACCCTCCCTAATAAAAGACCAAGCAGATATCTTAAGACACTCCACTAAGATCCACAGAATATGAAAAAGCACTAAAAACCATGTCAAACAATAAACCGCCCAGACTAGACGGATTCCCCGCAGAATTTTATAAACACTTTTACCAAAACTTCAACGTATCGCGACAAAAGAAGCTTTGGTATTACCAAGAATTAACTATTTATTCACAATGATCCCCATACAACCTAAACACAGTGGTTCAACACCCTAGACTCACTAGTAACAGCATTTCGCTTGAAAAACTAAAAAACATAAAACTTACATTACTAATAGCAAAACATCAAGGAGGCCTAGAAGCACCAAATTCCCAACACTAAATTAATTACAATATCTTATCATATGGATCCGTGCAACCTATCAGCCCCACCCATGGCTCGATACAGAACAAATCGATGCCAAGACATAGAAATCTCAGTGATCAAACACCACAGCTGTTTCAAAACCATTGCATCACCACAACTCTGAGAGCTTGGTGAGTATATGAAATGAAAAACATTACAATATTACCTACTACACAAACGCTCATATGGCATAACCCAGACTTTAGTTTGTTAACATTGCTACAGCTTATTGATACATATCACATTAAGAAATAAACAATACTTTCAATAGTGATTTTAAACATTTAATCAAGGCAAAAACGGATACCTCAAGCATACACCTGGAAGAATTGCCACTATTGGACAACATCAATGAAATTGCTAAATAAAACACTTTTTGTGTATACTTAAAATTGTATAAACTCGTATCTTCCATGGACTCTACCAAATTCTGCTCATATTCCAATAAAGACATGAAAAAAAGACCTTAAACAAACACGATAAACATTTTTAAACAAAACATGTAATGTCATTTTTAGCTTGTCACAGAATACAGACGTAAGATTAATACAATACAAGATCATTCACAGAATCAATCCATCAATCATTTCATTTTTATAGCCCATATTTACAAATTACAATTCGTCTTATAGGGCTTTAACAGGGTGTGAAATCCTTTGTCCTTAACCCTCAGCAAGAGTAAGGAAAACTACTAAAAACCCTTTTAACAGGGTAAAAATACGTAGAAACCTCAGAGAGAGCCACATGTGAGGGATCCCCTCAGAGACAGCCACCTGTGAGGGATCCCTCTCCCAGGACGGACAGAAGTGCAATAGATGCCACGTGTAGGAGAACATCATCAATAATCAAAGTCTCTAGCAGCATTTGATGAGGGTAGACATCCCAAGCAGTCCCGCTGCAAGCACAGTCCATGGTCAGCAACCGTCCAGACCACGATCCACCATCCAGACCATACGCCACTCCAGTCCTCAGTCACCGTCCACCGCTGCCCACCAGGACCCATCACGAGCCACCACCGCGGCCCTGGTCCACCGCCCGTGCCCAATGCCAACGCGACACAGGGTCCGCCACCAGCACCACGATCAGCTGTAGAGTCTTTAACGACTTACTGCTGGAGCCTGATAATAATGAATTACAATAGTCCAGTCTCGATGTAACAAAGGCGTGGACTCGTTTTTTAACTGGGTGTCATCCGCATAGCATTGGAAATTTACAGAGTGTGTCCTGATAATGTTTCCTAGTGGAAGCATATATAATGAGAATAAAATTGGGCCGAGCTCAGAGCCCTGTGGAACACCATGGTTAACTTTGGTGCGCACAGATGACTCATCATTAATTTGCACGAATTGGGAGCGATCAGAAAAATACGATTTAAACCAGTTAAGGGCGGTTCCATTAATGTTAATTAACTGTTTGAGTCTTTGTAATAAAATTTGATGGTCAATTGTGTCGAATGCTGCACTGAGATCTAACAGAACGAGGACAGACACAAGTCCCTGATCTGAGGCTATTAAAGGTCATTAGTGACTTTTGCCAAGGCTGTCTCTGTGCTGTGATTGGCTCTAAACCCTGACTGAAAGTCTTCATATATATTAATTTCCTGGAAAAACTCACATAGCTGATTGGTTACAACTTATTCTAAGATTTTAGACATGAATGGGAGATTAGATATTGGCCTCTAATTGGCTAAAACCTCTGGGTCTAGGGTGGTTTTTTTGAGTAGGGGTTTGATTACAGCTATTTTTAAAAAACTGTGGTACATAACCTGATGATAAGACAGATTGATAATGTTAAGTAACAAACTATCAATGAGGGGCAGAATTTCTTTAAGTAATTTTGTAGGAATGGGATCTAAGATACAGGTTGTTGGTTTAGAATTATTTTGGTAAACTGATCACGGGTGATCAGAGAGAAGCTGTCTAAGTAATGGGAAGGATTCTCAGCCGTTTCTGAGATCTCTGTTGTTGGGAGGGTATTATTGCATTTGAGGGATTTTATTTCTAATAGTTTGAATTTTATCATTAAAAAAGGTCATAAAGATATTGCTATTTAGGGATCGAGGAATACTGGGTTCGGTGGAGGTGTGACTCTCTGTCAGCCTGGCTACAGGGCTGAAGAGAAACCTGGGGTTGTTTTTATTCTCTTCTATTAGTTTTGTATAGTAGGCGGCTCTTGCTTTGTGGAGAGCCTTTTTATATTCTTAACACTATTCTTCCAGTCTATTAGATTTTCAACATCGTTGCGGGAGCGCCACTTCCTTTCTAATTTTCTTGATAATTGTTTTAACTCATTTGTCTGGGAATTATACCACGGAGCTAATTTACTATATTTGGCATTTTTCTATTTTAGAGGCGCTATTGAGTCTAATGTTAATCGTAATGAGTCTTCAGAACTATCGACGAGGTGGTCGATCTCAATGGAGCTCAGGTTTTTAAAGAATTTGTTGTTTATATCTACTGCTAATACGGGTTTAAATGTAATTGGAATTATTTCCTTAAATTTAGCTACAGCACTATCAGGTAGAAATCTAGAAAATGAATTTTTTATTAGTGGCATATATTCAGTTATTGAAAAATCAAAGGTTATTAAATTATGGTCTGATAGAACTGGATTGCGCGGAAGTACTGTTAAATTTTCAATTCTGACACCATACGATAATACCAAGTCAAGTGTGTGGTTACAACCAGTGATGCCAGTAACGCGTTACTTAGTACGCGTTACTTAGTAACGCGTTACTCTAATCTGACCACTTTTTTCAGTAACGAGGGGGCTGGGCTCACCGCCCATAAAGCTCCCCGGTGAGCGCGTCCGCCTCCTCTTTTTCTTCACTTGCCTCATCCGAGACCGACAGGTAAGTGATATATTTTGGGACTCCACTTTTATCAATCCGACACTTTTGTGCAGGCGCCTTGTGTCCCTTAAGATTGTTTGTGGTTTTCCCCTTCTCTAATAGCGAGGCAGAGGGTTAAACTGCATGCGTTAAGCTCTGCTCTTTGTTTCAGGCAGCTTAATTGGCTGCACCTGGTACTAACTACTCTTGTTCACAGCCTTGGGTAAGTGTTGTTTATCTCGTGCTGTTTGTGTCCATACAGAGTTGCTCTCTTACAGGAGTGAGTAGAAAAGTTGGGAAGCTTAATCAATAAATAATCTATACCTAAAAACTGATTTAGATTGGGGGGTGCCCCCCCCCCTCCTCACCCTGTAACTCGCTGTCCGCAGTGAGTGGGGTTTCTCCAACTCTCCCTCGTGTGTTCGCGCACAGTGAGTGGAGGTGAGTTTTAAGCCAACCTTTTCACCTTTATTTGCCTTTCAAAAATGAATAAATAAACCGTGTTTGAGGCCAGGTAGTTTCCCCTTTTCACCTCTGTGCGCAGCAGGTGGGATTGTTTACCTGTGTTCCCTGTATAAAGTACAGTTGGTTCTTAGTTATCACCCTTTGTAGGTGCTATTTTTTGTTTCCCTTAAAGCCCTGTTCGCAGTGGCTGGGATTTTGTTCTCTCTCCACCCCCCCAACCCCCTTGTTTTCTGCCATTGCAGGCATACAGTGTGTAGATCCCCTTTATCAGCTATCCGTAGCTGCTGGGCGCTATTGTTTATCTATTTATTCTTAAAACACAAAAGTCACATAGAAATGTCCTCACATTTGTGCCGTTATTGCCGGGGTATCATGGATCCCCGAGATGGCCACCGTGAATGCCCGACTTGTTTGGGCATGGCACATTTAATGGATGATATTGAGAACCCGTGTGGCAGCAGTGGAACTGCCTGTGGAGGAGCCTGTTAAAAGAGCCAGATGGGTGGAGCAGTCTGTTCGTGCTGGGGCCGTGCAGCCTCTACAAGCCAAACTAAATGAAAGGGGACACACCTCAAGGAAAGCCTCCCGAAAACGTAGGCATGAGCACACCCCTGTTCGCAGGCGGGACTCAGGAAAGACACAGGCTCCAAAACCTTCACAGAACCCAGCTGGTCAGCATGATGACACTCAGCTGCAAATCCTAGCGGCCATACGTGGTCTGTCAGAGAGGTTGGGTAGAGTTGAGGCCCAGTACCCGGCCACAACAGCTAGGGCATCGAGGCATGGGCTGTCCTCCCCGGACAGGTTACCCTCATATCAGGAGGAGAATGTGGTTCACCCTGACATTCTCTCTCTCTATGCTCAAAGTTCCCTTTTTGAAAGTGATGGGCAGTCTGGGGGTGCTGCTGGGCTAAAACAGCCTAAATCCACACAATGTGAGGGGGCGTCCAACCTCAGCAACATGGGTGACAGTGAGCCTTCACCCATGGACGTCATCTCAAAGGTTTTGTTGTGCAATAGTAGGAGTAGAATTGACATTGGCTAATTATTAATAATCATGAAATATGATTATTAAAATAACAATTATTTCTTAAAAATAATCAAAAATGATAAAGCTATTAATTAAGAATGGTAAAACAATTAATTAGAAATGATACGGTTACCCATTAATAATAGTTAAAATAATTAATGAAAACAATAAAATTATCAATTAAGAATAATAGAATCTGT
>CM028859.1:28536117-28557718 GCA_016801935.1 Platichthys stellatus | reverse complement strand
CCCTCCCCCAGATCTGACATAGATATGAGAGTGATGAGCAAATACTTATAACCCCTGTCGGAGCCTACAGGTGGATGATGGGGTGGTGGTGCGGCTGAAACAACTGGCACCAATACTAAGGCAGCAGCAGGGCAAGCAAATTGAGTGATGGGACATTTCCTTAGCTTAAAAAGACCACCAAAAAGGGTGGGTGTGTATTATTGATGTTTGTGGAGAGTGAGGTCAGCTGTGTGAGTTTCTCCAGGAAAATAATATATATGAAGACTTTCAGTCGGGTTTTAGAACTAATCATAGCACAGAGACAGCCTTGCAAAAGTCACTAATCACCTTCTAATACAGTTGTCACCAACCTTTTCGAGCCTAAGATCACTTTTAATTCCAAAGATAAGCCAACCTGATATCTTCCAATATGTGTCAAAGACTGAATGTACAAGAAATAAATATACACAAACAGAGCCAGTTATGCAACTTTTTCTATTCAATGATCAATATTAAAATTAATATCAATTCATATTTACAAAGCACAATATGTAACTTCCCAGTTCCACATCATGCTCCACAGAGGAGCTGCTACTGCAGCACATCCTTTTTACTTAAAGGCTTAGATTTGAAAATGACCACAAATATGATTATTGCCTTGTATGAAAGAAGTCCCTTGTACTCAAATAAATACCAGTACTACACACAATGATGCCGTGCATCTTCCGCTCTTAAAAATACATTTTGAAAAGGCATACAGCAAGTGTTGCAACCATTTCTTTTTGACAAATGCATCAGAAAAACATTACAACTCACGTTAGATCATTTTCTCTGTTTATTCTGCTGTGAACCACAATGTTTCTGTTTATGACACAAATGTATTTATACAACCCTTTCCAAACCCGCTTCAAAGGGAAACTGGACTGCTTTCACTTTGAAACGGTCCGGAAAGGATTGTAAATACATTTATGTCATAAGCAGATAAACATTTTGGAATCCACTCATTTCTTCCAACGGGGCTTTGATTGTTATTTACAGACTGAAAGATGCGCATCTTTATACTGTAGAGTCCTGACATTTACTTTAGTACATAAATTAGCTTGTTCTTGAAAGAGATGCAGAAGATAAACCTGCAACTCCACCGCCAGTAGCGGACACACAGTGCGTGTGAAAAACAGACAACCAACACAGCTGATCTGCAGTGCTACGACAGCCATAGAGTTGGGGGAGCCACAGTGAAGACTGGGAGATAGACCGGTAGATCGCGATCGACAGGTTGGGACCACTGTTCTACTAGCTTTATCAGTTCTTTGAATGAAGTCTATGCTCCAGCTCCATCCAATAACTTGTACCTGAGAAGCCATCAGGCTTTTGGAGGACCCCGCAGTCTACGAAAAGTTTCTGTTGGCAGACGAGAGAGCCTTTCTCCTCTACAGCCTGCTCAAAGGCACCAGCCTCCAGTCCTGGCTGGGCAGCAGCCTCCTCCCGTCTTGGCTGGGCCCACAGATTCCTTCTGTCCAGCCCCGGAGGATCCCGGCAGATGCCACTCCTTGTCCAGAGTCAAGGATCCCGGCAGCGACATCTCCTGTCCCTTTCCCGCGTCAGAGGGTCCCGGTAGACGTCACTCCAGTTCCCGTCGTCAGGGGTAACCTGACGCCACAGCTTTGGTGGAGACATTCTTGGATTACAGGGATGTTCACTTAATATAGAAATCAAAAGATGACCTAATGCTTACTGTGAAGATCACGCTAGCGCGGACACTAGCTATCCAACCAGCTCAACGCTCTCAAAAAACATTTGTCGTGAAACTGTAAAAACAATAAAGACTTGACAGATTACAATCTGGCTCTCAGAGCTACTTCAATAACATCAAACGGCGGCTCGTATCTTAAAAAAAAAAACGGCGATACCCGTTAGCTTAGCGTTGTCGCTCGGCAAAACTGGCGTTGTAAACATGATACTGTGTGTTAAATTAACCTTCTGGTTGTAAAGACACAATTTGTAAACAACAATGCTTACAGACGATGCTTTAGCCCGCAGAAGAATAACACAACTTATGTGCGACGCAAATAAACTAACCCTGAATTACTTCCGGGCGATTCACACCTTGACCCCTGGCAATGTTATGTACCTGAACTGCCCCAAGGGGATGCTGTTGTATAACTAAACAGAATACACATTTGAGGGACAGAACACTAACAACCCAAACAGTGGATCTAAAATGTATGCAACAATTGTTTGCCGAAACTGTCAGAAACTAGACAATAGTAGACGCTTTTAATCCATACCTGAAAATATGCTCTACACATACGCTCTGTGCTTTTATAAATGTCTGTGTGTATGTGCCATGTTTGTGTGAGTGTTCAGAGAGACTGAATGCATGTGAGTCAGAAACCAAGATCGAGGGTATATTTCACTGCTGCATGATGAACCTGGTCATCAGTCTAGCAAGAAAAATAAAAGAAAATGTTTGTCTCCCACCTCTGAAACATTTACCTAGAGAGACGCTTTACACTATCACACTTATTACATTGCATATATTGCTTGGAATATATAAGACATAAAATGATGTCCTCAATCCAAACCAGTCATCCATATGAATGGAATCAAAGCTTGTCCAATTACAGCCATTGAACACTGCAGACATTTTCACTGTACCCTGAAAACCCATCTCAACCTTTCTATGAATTGAATATGAGGAATGTCTAGTGAGACGAGCCCTTTTACTTTCAGCCGACTCCTTAATGCCCTGAATCCTAATGACAACTTCTGAGGTTAGAGTGCTGCCATGATTGACATCAGGATATGCTGTCTGAAATTGCATACTTCTGTACTCACAATTAAGTCTCAGAGTGCATAAGAACATTCACAAGTACGGTCACATGCAGTCACTACAAGAAGCCTACCGGAAGTATGCACTCAAAATGGTCACAAAGGTGACGGTCTACTCCCACTCTCATCATCTTGGCTTTTGGTAGAAGAAGGGCCCATTAAAGTTGTGAACAAGGAGCAGGGAGGCTAGAGCTGTCATGGTCAATGTGATGGCCGCACCAGCAACCACACACTGACATTCCAAAACATGATGGTAACTTCTTGATTTCTAGTTTGCTTAGTTGTTTGTTTTTGCACACGCACCCAAAAAAAACTTGACACATTTTGATTTCATACAACATACTTTTATTTGTTAAATATTTTCTTTCTGTGATAATTAATCAAGTTTTCTTTGAGTTACCAGTTCCTGGGGCCTTGTTTCTGGAGTCATCTGGCTGTTCAGCAAAAGGAGGCCCAGCTGCAGCAGACCAGCTTAAATGGCTGTGAGTCCTAATTGGACTGCACCATGTCTGTTGCCATCATGGGAGGGGACATGGTTGCCTTATTTCTATTTGTAATTATTAAATCTTTAATTATTGCTTTCTATTTCTATTTAATTCATTTTCCTTAGTTAATATAGTATGGTTTAATACGGAGATGTTATGTTGTGGCGGTAGTTTGTTTTCAGCGTTAGCCTGTCTATGTGTATCCCCCTCTTTGTTTTGAGTGGCTTGACCAGCCACCATATATGTTCCCATCTCTCAGTCGAGGGGGCTGGTATTTTGTGGTGATGATGTCAACTGGTCGCCAGCGGCTGCTGGAGGATAATTTGCCTTTTACCGGTTGTGAGATTTTCTTTTTACTTTTTGGTAATGGGAACTGAATTAAAAACACACTTTTTGTTCAAAGAAACTCTGTGGCTCTCTGGTCTTCCTGCTCGTTCCCTCAGTCAAATAAATCACCAGTGTATGCACTGTAGGTATTATTAGGGGACAGAGAAGAACACAAGGTCCCTCCTATTGTGGTCGGTTGCCAATGCCCCCATGTTCATTGGGAGGTAAAATGCTGCTGTGCGTGAATATCAGAAACTGAATGTATATTGTATGTAGCTGCTGATGTACCAAAAACCATTCATACACACTGGTTTATATAGACTGATAGTGCTTGAGTGGACTATCATTCAATTGTTTCAATACAACTATATTTCAAGCTGAACACATTGCAGGTCACGGCAAGAAATGGACGACCCTGCATTGCTGAAAAGAAAACCTGAAAGATAAATATATGGTCTGTTCACTATCTTCAACAAGATTATCATTTTTTTATTTAGTTTTTTAATGACAGCGTACTAGTGTAATATATAGAGCAATATGCCATGTGTGTTACTCCTATGTGGAAGCTCTAATATGGATTGAATATAATGACTTTACTTTACCCACTGAAAAAAGTTAACAGAACCAGGGAATGTAATGCCAGTCTTTACCCTGTATGAATTTAACATTAATGGCAGACCTCCATAACTGAATTAGGAGTGCAGCTTTTGACATTTTATTATTCCTGATGTTTGGTGCACATTCAGTGTATGGTGCTCATGACAGAGGTTTACTGAGGATAATTTTACATCCATTTTGTCTCATAAATTTGCCTTTGTACTATATTAACCACATCATCAACAGTGCCAGGGAAACGCATTGTACTGAAAGGAATGTGCAAGGAGGGACATTACAAATGTGTAATGTGAAACTGTAGTATTTGTGAACGTTTTCTACGGTCCACTTTTCACCGACCTGAAGTAACCCCAAAAACTGGGATCTTGGAAGTGGTGGATGATGGATGAGGCAATTGGGCAATTGTCCTCATTGCTTCATTTCCCCTGGATATCGATGTGGTATCCCCCCTGCCCTTCATGGTGACCCCAGAAGATGACACAGCCAGAGCGTCCAATGAGCCGGCTGGATGTCAAGGACAATATTGTGGACGTGCAGGAGAAAGAGTAGAGGTTTGAGCTCAGACAGATGAAGGCGAGGCTGAGAGAGAAGGAGAGAAACATGACTATACAGCCAACGAAGCAGCTGAAAGGGAGGAGAGGAAACACCGTGAGGCATTTAAGGAGAAGGAACACTTCTTTAAAGAGATGAAGCAAAGGGAACAGAGGAGGGAAAGAGAGACGACTGCTGAGAGCAGAAATTAGTGAAAAAAGGAAATAACTCATTATCTGCTCTGGGAATTTGTTTAGCAACAATTATAAGAGGACAAGACAGCAAAAGACACAATTTGCTCTGCATTAGGTTTGTATCTGTAAGGTCATATTAGATGACCATTATTAATTTGCCTTGATGAAGTAACAGGTATGAAGCATTATGAAGATTTTTTTTTATTTTTAACAGATTACAGTCCAAGTGTATCCTGTTAATTCTGAACAACAAGCTGGCTTTCTGATACTTAGATGGGAAATTACCTGGGAGATATAACTGCACCAGTCAATCAATCAATCAAATTGTATTTGTATAGCCCATATTCACAAATCACAATTTGTTTCATAGGGCTTTAAAAAACAAAACAAATCTTTAAACAGGGTAAAAAGAAAGCAGAAACCTCAGAGAGAGACACATGTGAGGGATCCCTCTCCCAGGACGGACAGAAGTGCACTAGATGTCAAGTGTAAAGGAGAATATCATCAAGATAAAGGTTTCAGCAGCATTGATGAGGGTTAACATTTTGAAGCATAACTGAAGGTGATGGATACTGTCAGTAATGGTCAAGTATCTGAGGAGAAATACTATGTACCAAGCAGTCCTGCTGCAATCATAGTCTATGGTCAGCAGCCAGCAAGATCATGATCCACCATCAAGATCGGATGCCACTATAGTCCACAATCATTGTCCACTGCCGCAAATTAGGATCAATCATCAGCTGCCATCTCGATTGTGGTCCACCACCATTATTATCACGATCGGCCAGCATGATACAGAATCTGCCAAACTGGATCTATCATTACGATCTCTGATACGCGAGCCACAGATGGTAATCCATCATGTAGCCACAGCTGCGGCCTTGGATCTGCGTACAATAAGGCAAAGGGACTCTGGGGAAGGGGTCAAGTCAGTAACATGTATTGATGAGATGAATTACTTTGATGTGATAATGATTTGAGAAGAGGAAGGAGAAGCTGGAAAGAGAAGCTCCATTTGTCATGTGTCCCCCGACCTTCTAGACCTATAGCAGCATAACTAAGAGCAGGTCGAACAGGCTCTAACTATAAGCTTTATCAAAAGGGAAGGTTCTAAGCCTACTCTTAAACGTACAGATGGTGTCTGCCTCCCGAACTGAAAGTGAGAGATTATTCCACAGGAGAGGGGCTTGATAGCTGAAAGCTCTGGCTCTTACTCTACTTTTCGAGATTTTAGGGACGACAAGTAAGCCTGAATTCTGGGAGCGCAGTGCTCTAGTGGGTTGTTAAGGTACTATCAGCTCCTTGAAGTATATCCGTGCCATATTATTAAGGTAATTTGTAGGAATGGGATCTAAGATATAAATTGTTGGTTTAGAACCTGAGATTATTTTGGTAAACTGATCACGGGTGATCAGAGAGAAGCTTTCTATATAATGGGTAGGATTCTCAGCCGTTTCTGAGATTTCTTTTCTTGGTAGGGTATTAGTGCCAATTGAGGGCAGGAGATGGTTGATTTTATTTCTAAAAGTTAAAATTTTGTCTTAAAGATACTTTTCTACTCTTGATGACCACTCAAAACACTTTACAGTACAGTTTTACATTCACCCATACATTCATACAGTGAATCTATTTGTAACACTTTGTTATTCAATGGGGGGCCATTCAGGGTTCAGCATGCAGATAAGTCAGACTGGGGATCGAACTGCCGACCTTCAGGTTGGAGGACGACCACTCTACCCCTCAGCCACATCCGAGGTGTGACTCTGTCAGCCTGGCTACAGTCCTGAAGAGAAACCTGGGGTTGTTTTTATTCTCTTCTAATAGTTTTGAGTAGTGGGCAGCTCTTGCTTTGTGGAGGGCCTTCTTATATGCGTTAACGCTATTCTTCCAGGAGATTTTCAACACGGTTGCTGGAGCACCACTTCCTTTCTAGTTTTCTTGATACTTGTTTTAACTCATTTGTCTGGGAATTAAACCACGGAGCTTATTTACTATGTTTGATATGTTTCTTTTTTAGAGGCGCTATTGAGTCCAATGTTAATCGTAATGAGTCTGCAGAGCTATCGAAGAGGTGGTCGATCTCAATGGAGCTAGGGTTTTTAATAAATTTGTTGTATATATCGACGGATAATACGGGGTTAAATGTAATCTGAATTATTTCTTTAAATTTTGCTACAGCACTATCAAGGAGACATCTAGAAATTTAGTTCTTTAGTTGGTGGCATATATTTATAATGAAAATTCTAAGGTTATTTAATTATGGTCTGATAGAATTGATCGGAAGTACTGTTAAATGTTCAATTTTGACACCGTATGATAATACAAGGTCAAGTGTTTGGTTACAACAATGAGTAGGTTGGTGTACACACTGACTGAAACCAATTGAGTCTAGTATCGAAATAAATGCTACGCTAAGGCAATCTTTATTATTGTCAACATGAATATTAAAGTCACCAACAATAATAATTGTATCGGTCTTTAGGACTAGGTTTGATAGAAACTCAGGAAATTACATTAAAAATTCAGTTTAAGCAAGTATAATTGGCTGTTGGTGTTTCTTGGATTGATGTGGAAAACTAAGAACAAGACTTTCAAATGAGTTGTAGCTCAGTTTAGGTTTAGGATTAATTGATAGACTGGAGTTAAAAATAGCAGCAACTCCACCTCCTCGGCTGAATTCTCTGGGAACGTATGAATTCATATGATTGGGGGGGAGTAGATTCTTTTAGACTGTCATATTCACCAGGATGCAGCCACGTCTCATTGAGGGACAATAAATCAATGTTGTAATCTGAGACCATTGCATTTACTAGGGCGGCTGTGGCTGAGGGATAGAGTGGTCGCACACCAACCTGAAGGTCGGCGGTTCGATCCCCAGTCTGACCCATCTGCATGCCGAAGTGTCCTTGGGAAAGATGCTGAAACCTGAATGGCCCCCCATAGAATAACAAAGTGCTGCGAATAGATGCACTGTATGAATGTGTGGGTGAATGGGTGAATGTACTGTAAAGAGCTTTGAGTGGTCATCAAGACTAGAAAAGCGCTATATAAATACAAAACCATTTACGAAAATAGCCTATGAGGACAGTGATCTTACGTTTAAAAGTCTTTATTTCCTGAGTTTGCAGAGGTTGTGTTCATTTGCATTCAATTTTTTTGTGGAATTCTCGCTTCTGTTATTGTTCAATTTAAATAATTTAATCGGATGGTGGACAGACACAATCTCTATGGGGTTCGACAGTGTGACTGATCCAGAGGGAGCGCAGAGAAGTGTTCAGCACTGCAGCTCTGCTTCCTGATCCCACCTCTGGGTTGTCATGTAATAGACTTGGTAATACCAGTGCACCCAGGTCTGTTGCAGGTCAGAGTGGCTCAGGTCACATTTTTCTGTTTAAACCAAGTGGCAACCCAACCTGGCGTCTCCCATTGGTTTGTGAACTGCTCTTTTGAAGCCGAGAGTTTGAATTTTGATGGTCTGAACTCGTCCAAGCCAAAAGAAAACTAACCGGGCCAGATCTAAATCTGACGTATCAAAATTCTTATTTGGATACAGCCATCATCAATCCTGATAATTCTTTTGGTCCTATGTCAACATTACTAATTTGACCTTTTCTGTAAATTATTCTGCAGTGTGGTTAAGGATAGTGTTACGTCCTTAAGACATCTAGGGCATGAGGGACAAACGATAACTAAATAAACCGGGCAAAAAACTGTATTTAATTTAGTAACAAAACACCCTTCCTGAAACTTAAGGGGAAATAAGAAACATGGCG
The DNA here is from genome assembly GCA_016801935.1 of Platichthys stellatus. Classification (NCBI taxonomy): domain Eukaryota; kingdom Metazoa; phylum Chordata; class Actinopteri; order Pleuronectiformes; family Pleuronectidae; genus Platichthys; species Platichthys stellatus. The sequence goes on along the minus strand of CM028859.1, from coordinate 28,548,982 downwards.
AACCACTAACGGCAGACAATATTCAACGAAAAAGAAGATGAACCCTGGAAACAGTACACAACGAAACACCAACTACTGCACACTGGAAGTCCACACGCAGCTTCTTCACACTGCTGCTTGGCCAACTTAAGTCCTGCCATCCCCTCCAACCTACAGGTTATGGCTGCATGGGCACCTAGTAAGGTAAGAGCAATTGTAGATATGGGTTGTGGACACTGCTATCTAATGAGGATTTTCATTCCTCACGAGTATGGATATTGACACATTTTACTAGGATGGTACTTGTACTCCGTAAAAGTACATTATCCGTCCCGATACTGGTTTCATCCGAGTATTCGTCTCATCCCTAGTGGAAACATATTCTTGGACTTACTAATAAGCAAATAATGAGTATACTGTTTTAGGGAGTAGATTTAAGTTACACTAAACTTCCTGATGAATCATGTCATTGCTGGACTGTGAGTTCACCTTGCATTTGCTGTCAGGCAGACCATGCTGCAGCAGGGCACCTTTCTCTTTAAAAAGACAGTTAGCTGCCCTACTTACTCCAAAATAGGTCAGATCAAATCACCATAGGCCGTAATCTGCATCTCCAAGCACTAATTATAAAACCCCTCCTCTCATCACAAGCTATTTCAGCATCGGGCTGAACTGGTGCCACATGGACAGGTGGTTGTGAAATGCTTAATATATGCCATATACCAGTTACAGTGTACCTCTGTGTCTAATTTAGGTTAAATTGTTAGAGCATGTGGGCGAGCCTGAACAAAAATTGCTCTAGTACTTCTCTGGTTACTCTGGGACTCCTGAATATGGGGAAAGAGACTGCAGAGAAAAGCGTCATTACAATACAAAACACAGCAAGAATATCTAAATAAAATGAAAGCCACAGTATTAATACGGACAGTGATCAACTGCTTATACAAATCAAATAGATTTTTGGCACAGAACCATTTCCGCTGTTTAATTTGCTCTTAGAACTCAATGTAAATGTGAGTGTTCCTTGAAGGGTCTTCTCCCTGGGTTAAAGTGAGCTGGAACAATCTGGTACAGCACACACACACATGCATCAGAGGTCGCAATGGTGGAACCGGTATGGCGGATTCTCTATCGTGCGGGCTAATCCTAGTGGTAATGGTGGATCCTGTGTCGCGTTGGCATTATATAATCGTGGAGGACCACGACGGAGGCGGCGGCTGATGATGGATCCTAATAAGCGGCAATGGACAATGACTGTGGACTATAGTGGCACTTGATCTGGATGGCGCATCATGATCCTGCTGGTTGCTGACCATAGACTGCAGCTGGACTGCTTGACATATAGTATTGAAGTTATCCTTCAAAATGTTTACCCTCATCAATGCTGCCAAAAACTTTAATCTTGATGATTTTCTCCTGCACTTGACATCTATTGCACTTCTGTCCGTCCTGGGAGAGGGATCCCTCACATGTGGCTCTCTCTGAGGTTTCTACGTATTTTTACCCTGTAAAAGGGTTTTTAGTAGTTTTTCCTTACTCTTGTCGAGGGTTAAGGAGAGGGATGTCACACCATGTTAAAGCCCTATGAGACGAATTGTGATTTGTGAATATGGGCTATACAAATACAATTTGATTGATGATTGATTGATTGACATGCATGCACAATCGACCATCATCCATACTTTGAGCAGAAAGGAGCCACCACAAAGTAAATGTTATTTTATCGGAAAGCTCTATTTCATTCTTTATATATTCATGTAATAGGTTTATAAATGTCAATTAAAAAAGGAAACTTCTTGGTTGAGTTAAGGAAAAGATTTTGCTTTAGATGAAGTAGGTATTTCCTTAAGATTACAGGACATATGTTGTCATGGGTTATAAGAAGCTGTTTCAAAAAGGTCAGCCTCAGGATAGAGCAACGTTATTTGATCAAATAACCACCTCTTAAACTATAATCTTTAACAATTACCATGCAGCACAGTATGGTTGAGGTTATGGCTCATAACCAAAATAAACCTACTTCTTTAAAATAATTGATGCCTAAATAGGTCTCATGTCACTGCATCATCATCATTGATCTGTTCAAAAGTCCAAGAGGACTCTCCCTACCCCACTGTCTAAGTGCCCCTGAGCAAGGCACCTTACTCCCCCTAAGAAAGGAGACATCAAGGATTCACTCTTCAACATAAGCAAACAAACTAGATTATTTCCCTGTAATAGCCAGTGTACAGGTTGATGTTTTTTACAGGTTATTGCTTCTAATGTAAGGTGTTATTATTATTTTTATTATTATTATTATTATTACTTATCTTACAAACAAGGCTTTGCTTTGGTTCTTGTATATTTTGAGTATCGTTTGCCGGTCCTAACAATACTGTAAGGGCTCTCAAACATCAACTTTTTAGCTTGCTGTTGTAGGAAATTTTGCCACCATTGTACAGAACATTAGAATTTAATATTTTGGTGTGAATGTGAATTCCAAAATCCCAATGGAGCAGTACTGTGTTGGCTGGTGGATGGTTGGTGTTTGTTTGGCCCTCCACTATCCATGGGCTCAAGGGAAAAGGAGGCAGCAGAGCGGGCAAGCTGCTCCTTCTACCAGGCAGATGGTGCTGCAGCAAGGAGGGAGAGAGGGAGGAAGGGAGAACGAGAGACTGTAAAAAAGGAGAGGGATTTATGGTAGGATATGTGTGTATTTGTGTGTTTTATGGGGAGTCATTGGAACTTATTATTGGTTAGGTGGGCTGCAGAATAAGCACCACTGGAAGCTAGCGAGGAACAATACTGGACCAAGTTTGAGTTGACTTGTCATGGATGGAATGGTCTGGTTGGAGCTGGATTACAATGGACTGACTGAGTCATGCTGTATTAATAACACTGGACTTGAATGTGGGACAATGGAGCATTTCCCCAAAACATCTTTGGCTGAGATGTTGGCGGTTCCTTCACAGTCTTGGACAGGAAAATGAACCTGTAATAACCCGTTCATAAAGAAGTGCATCACACCATCTGAAGTAGTGTGATTCCTAATCCAGAAGAGGACAATCACTGTCAGCTTGACCTATTGCCTGTCCTCTTGGCCTATTGCTAAAAAAAAGCCCGGTATGTTAAGTTGTTTTGGCTTCAGGTTCCTCGGGGTCCACATCAGTGATGACCTGACCAAGACGCATCACACAGACTCAATCAGGAAGACTGCCAGACAGAGGCTCTTCTTCCTCCGCAAGCTGCGGAGGCTCCACATGGATGCCAGGATTCTCTGCAATTTCTACAGGTGCACCATAGAGAGCATCCTGACTGGCTGCATCACCGCCTGGTATGGCAGCTGCACCGCCCTGAACTGTAAGGCTTTACAGAGGGTGGTGATGTCTGCCAAGCACATCTCCAGGACGGCGCTACCATCCATGGCGGACCTCTACACTCAGCAGTGTAGGAAGAAGACCAACCAGATCATCAAAGACCCCTTTCACCCCAAGCATAAAATGTTTTGCCTGCTGCCGTCTGGCCGACGGTACTGCAGCATCCAGGACCGCAACACTAGTCTCAGAGACAGTTTCATTCCCCAGGCCATAATAATTTTAAACTCCTCCGAACTGCAATAACTCCACTAAACCAGCACCGTAACATTATTGCACATAATTGCACATAATTGCACTATTGTATATACCTGTACCTGTAAATATTTTATTATCTATTTTAAGTTTTGATATTCTGTTTTATATTATGTTATTCAAAATTTGTTTTGCTTGTAATACTCTGAGCATTGCTAGAAGAGATACTGTGACCCAAGCATTTCATTGCCAGCAACTGCTTTATATTATTGTTGTTCATTTGATAATAAACTCTTGAAACTTGAACTTGATATGCCATCCACTTTATCAAGGTTCAATTGCCAATGTTTTAGCAAGAGATTGTGTACTTGCAGGTGTAGAAGACACAAAGGGACAATATCCTCATACTGAAATGACTCTGTCTTAGCTGCTTATTGTTTCTCTTTCTTCACCAGCTTGTAATTTATTTCCACTGTCTTGGCCATTGTAAATAGAGTGTAGACTAGATTTGTCTGATGTTGTTCACTGAAAATGGCAAGTAATAAAAAGTAGTATTAAATGGCAATACTGGTTTGGTGTGACTGAACCAGGTTGACTACACTAATACATGTCAGAATCTGGTTGAATACAGTATCAATGGGAAAATGATTGAAGTTCAGCACAAGAAGCTAACTTGTTTGGGGTATGAAAGGAAAATTAGATTTTAAGGAAAGCTTACTATTCCTGTGAAAACGAGCTTTCTGTAAAAAAACTATTTGAAGATTTTTTCTGTCTGAATGAATGACATTGAATGTCTTCTGCGTAAACCTTGAACATTTTGCGTGGCAACACAGATGCTTTTTGCATCGGTTGTGGCACATGAGGCTGGTAAATTAAGGACTACTACGTACATAAAAGAAATCCCCATCAAAAATAAACGTTTATTTTTGAAGGTGTAACCAACATTTGTTTCAAACCAACATCTGTATTTTCAAAGAGAACTTGATGACACACATCCCACCTTTTTAAGGGCTTTTCAATATTTCCCCTAACAGTCTCACTTTCCACATGAGGGCTTGTCTCACTATCTTTTCAAAGTCCAAGCTTTTTAATCCTGCTCTTAATTAAATTAAAATAATTTCTGTCATTGCAATACATTTTCCATTATTGTAAGACCATTTGGTTCAAATCTTATGTGAGAAGCGTGACTTGACTCGTATTCAGTGTTTGAATATCTTGCCTGTTCAGATTTAATGAAACAAAAATAACAGAAAAATGTTCATCACACAAAACACAAATTCCACAGAGTAAGGATGAAAGAAAAGATGGATGAGACCAAAGAGGGACGATGAAGGTAGATTGAGATAACGTGATGCAGATGAGAGTGGGAGGAGATAATATATGTCTACTGTAATAAAGTGAACATATTATCATACCAACACACTGTAAGAAGGAGTGATCATCAGCAGCATCTGGCGCTGATAAGATCAAAACTGAAGGTTGAAGCTTGAGTTGGTAATCCTGGAAGCGCAAGCATAGCAGGCTACACTTTAAAAAAATGCAATCGACACACCCCACCCACATGCTGAATGAAATGATGCCCTTCGAGGGCCATAGACACCAGCTTTAATTTAAACTATTTTCAGAAGACTTCATTTATTGATGGCTATTGGGAAATGAAGAGGATTTCACCAATTTATTTTCAATGTATTTGGTAATTTGCAATTAAAAAGCAAAGAGTAATTAATCGCCCAGTAAGAAAAAAGGATGTCTACCAATTTGATTTGACTTTTTGACACAGCACACTCTCACCAGAAAACAAATCAAGTTGTTTTATACAACTCTTATTATTTGACTGAAAAGGTTTATTTTGTTTGAACTACCTCAGAAAGCTCAACCTTCCACATTGGCATAAAGTCAAGTTTTGGGTGAGAGGAATGGGAGGAGGACAGATAAATTGTAAATCCTCAGTCACCTTCAATTTTCAGAGACCCATGTCATAACCTCTTACAATTTAACATCAGCACAATATCACAGCTCATTTCATCTTATGCTGTATTCGCTATTCAGAGGTGTTGAGACAGCTTGGGATCCAAGATGTTCAGCCATAATTTCAGCCAACCACAGCACCGTCATAAGACTTCAGAGCTATAGATTTGTTGTTTTTCAAATATTTCCTCCTTTTTTCTTCTTTGCACATGAGAGTGGGATTAACATACCAGAGACGGCTCCTTTACAGAGGCAGAACAATATGTTAATAACCTGAGGGAGCAGGATGAGAAGTCTCGGTGAGTAGGGCCCCACAGGTGACCAGACAGTGGATGAGTGTCTGACTGCACAAACATTGCTTCTCTCCCACTCTCACACATTAAAAGCCACACACACATATAAAGTAATGGTCAGGAGAAGAAGTAAATATTGCTTTAAAAAAATTAAAACATCAGTAATTATATTTCAATCTACTGGAATGTGACAGTCAGCATTAACCCTGATCTACTCATCTACCTGATAACTATAGGTCCATGTCAAATACATTTATCCTCACGATGGTTTCTATCATTTAAGGTAGTTCTTATAACACTAATGTATGTTCAAGTGTTCATGTTTCTGATGTGTTTTGTTAAAGTCAGAGATTTTATGTAATAAAAAGTAGGTAAGACATCAGGTCTGACAGGTGAGATTGACAAGTGATCGGTTGGGCAGGAGTTTGAAACTACTCCAAGTCACATCACCATCACAAGATGGCAGCATCAGGTATCCAGGATATTAGGGGGGGAGAGAGTGAAAACGTGATATTCAGTCATTGTCATGTCAGAATTTAGAAGCAAATTTAGACAGCTGACATTTATTGTATGGTTTACTATAAATTGGTCAAAGAAAAAAGGACAACTTTTAATGGGCACTGTCAGTACTTGTTGGTTAATAAATATTACTCAAACAGGAGGAAACTGGACTTTTAATCAGCAAATCAATCCACATTCTGTACTGTACTGAGTACCTATACATTTTTTGCTTGATCGTTTAAAATAAAGAAAATGTAATCAAATGTTACCCTTACTTTCCCTCAGTTCTTCATGCATGTACACATAGGGCCTGATCTACTAAAGGTTTGCATGAGTAAAAACGTTTGCAAACTTGATTTCACCCGCAAAAAAACATTCAAGCGGATCTACTTATGGTGCGCAGTATTGTGTGCAGAATAACACACACTGTCCATTCAGTACGTTTTCCTTAATGAATATGCATTATAGGGCGTTTCTACCCGAGTGCACAACATATTTGGAGGAGTATATGCAAATACTTTAATCAAGCACACGCTATGTGATTTACAAAGCATGACAAATAATTGCTGGGATCGTTACTGCATCTATATTTAAGACGCTTGAAAGGTAGGTGCTAAACAGCGTTACGCACAGATAGCTGGAGTTATTGTGGTGAGGAGGATACGCCAGGAAGAAGACTGAGCGAATGGATTCATTCTGCTCGTGTTAACATTTTTGGATTGCCAGAAGCAAAAATAATCCCTCTCTTGCCAGGGCACTGATGGCTCACTGATAACACTTTGAGTATTATATTAATATTCCTTCTGTAGCTCAACAACATGTTTGGTTGCCTCTTCAACTAACACCTCCAATCCCATTGAATTCAATCTCGCTCTTCCCTTGCGGTCACTCTGCTCTCCGTAATACTCCAATTTCGGAAACCATTAACGCACGTAAAACCCTCTTTAAATACTACTTCCTACTTTGCACAATTATTTTTAGTAGATCACCCGGAAAAAAACCACCAACCAAACGTGCAATGTGTTATGATGCACACACAACATAGCACTCTTCATCTGGGATCTTAGAAGATCGGACCCATAGTGTTTAAGAACACTGATTATCAGAATTTTGAAATGCAGTTATAAATACCGACGAATAACAAATCAAAATGAAAGTTTCACTTGACAAATTCAAATGAATGTGAAATGGACAAATTGGCAGACAATGCACAGCCTCAACTTAAATGCTAAATTGAATAGTTTTTGCATTTGTATCTGACAGTGCAATATTATCATGTCATGTGGACGGTATGAATGTTTGAAAATCTTGAAATATCTGAACTGTTAAGTTAATTTCACAGTCATTTTCTATTGTCATTATGGTACGATTATGCTTCGGATTACAGATTTATTTTTTGGTGCAAATTCTGCATTTTCAAAATGACAAATTTAAATAATGTTCACACAGATGAAAAATAACTTAAAATGTTGTATGTATTTAGGGTTTATCTGATAGTGATAGTTTGTGCACTGCAAGTATCAGTGTTTTTGGTGGATGTTAGTAAGGGCTTAGATAGAACAGATTTGGTAAAAGATATTTAATAGTAATGCTTCTAAACTCCTGTATGGAGTTGCAACTACAATTAGTAATCCATAGAGAAAACCAACTTTGTTGTCTCTTATAAATCAAATATAACCTAAACCTGTCAGTAATTTCTGTCCTGAACCAATATATCCATAAGAGGATCATGCTGGCATTTATAAATCTGACATGACTTCAGAGGCGCACTCAAACATCACAACCAAGTATCATCATCAGACCTGCGGATGATTGAATAATCTGACTGGCCTGCTGCCACCAAAATCAGGAAAGACTGTCATTCACCCAACAGCATCAACCCTCCACCATCTGCTCACATAGGCTGTTTCTAGCTGAGCTGCTGGCTCACCATTCATATGCATGTCTCCAGTAATGAGCGTGCAGCTTAATGAGGCACTGTGATATAATGATTTTGTTAGAATCTATTTTCATTGATGTAACGTGGGAAGAATCATCCAGTTCCCGTGAATAAAACCACGCCATTACCGATATAGGAATTATTTAGGCCGATGAGCTAAAATATATGTATCTATGTTATATCACAAAAATGGAACTGTGAAAATTAATGTATACATACATATATTTGAATCTCATAATTCTAATAAAGAAATTTATATAAACATAAATACAAAAACGTCTGTGCTTCGAATTTGTATTGTGTGTTCATCAGTCCATTTAAGACTTCTTGACTTCATTAACTATAGGGATGCCATCTATTGATCATGTAGGTTAAGATGGGTATTTTAGAAATGAATCAATACTTATATCTAAGAAAAAAAAATCATACAAAACTTTTGGATGATTACCTGAATTTACACTGTAACAAATTGCTGTAAAAATTCAGAAAAATTGGTGCAGTAAAATACTGTTCTCTGCAAATAAAGTTGAATACTGTAAATGTTGATGCCTTTGTGGAAAATATTAACAGCAAGCTACTGTACAATTTCACAGAATAATGCAGTATTTTTCATTTGTAGTAATGTCAGACTTCAGTATCATTTTGTAGCTTGAGACTGCCCATAACTCATCTGAAGAAAATCATGTTCCATCAAGTCTCACCGGCTCGTATAGCAAACAGTCAATATAAATAAATCAACATATTGTAGATCAGTGATTTTATTCAGAAGTATATTAACAAGATGAAAAATTTAAGAGAAGATTTTCACCCCGAGTCTGACCCTGCCAGCACTGAAGTGGACAGATCATCTATTACTACCTGCTGCTTTCCTCATGTGAACACGCACCGTAATCAATCCTGCTCCTATAGTTAACTTAACAAGGTAATTGTTATATTATCAAAGTCATCAGTGACCTCTAATCATTTTGAGATGAATTTATCAATTAATTTTTTTTGCTGAAATGACTAAAAAGTAAAAATTACTGCTCTATGTGACTTGGTGTTAGTATGTCGCAGGCATGCATGCATGCACATTTGGACACCTACGTTACCTAGCATACTCCCCTTTAGCTGATGAGGGGACAACGTTTTTATCTTTACTTTGAACCACATTAACAGTAACGTGTGGACATATTTGATTTTCATAGCAACAGGATTTAATTTCTCAGCAGTCAAATCAACAAACTAAGTTAAGTTTGCATCAGTTAGGATTCAATAAGCAACAGAGTGTTAGATTTTTAAAGGTTTCACAATACAATATGTTGGGGAGCACCTCTCTGCTACTGGCTGATAACTTCATCTGTGCAGTGTTGTGATATTAATTTATTTTGTCTCCTCAACGCTGTTTCAATATGTGGCTTTTTATCTGTAAAATTGCCCACTGTGGTCACCAGCTTTCCCTATCTGACGAACTGGCGATGACTCGGCGTACAGCCAGGGTAGATATAGCCAGAGGGTGATGAGTGCAGGTCCCTGGTGAGCCTCCGCCGCGTCATCTAATGAGGTGAGCTGCACCAGAGGGAAAAGGAGAGCAGAGAGGAGGAGGGGCACTGCAGGCACAGAGAACTGTGACAGTACCCCCCCCCCCCAATTTGACGCCCTCTGGGCGTCCTACCAGGGCGGTCAGGATGGGCACGATAGAAGTCTTGAAGGAGGGTCGGGTCCAGGATGAGTTGAAATGCCTTCCAAACCTGTGAGGTGAACTGGGGTCCACTTTCGGAGACTACGTCCAGAGGCAGACCGTGCAACCGAAACACATGCTGGGTGAGGAGGTCAGCTGTCTCTAGTGCAGAGGGGAGTTTTGAGAGAGGGACAAAATGCTTGCCCTTAGAGAAGCGATCCACAATGGTGAGTATGGTTGTGTTACCTGCTGATAGCGGGAGCCCCGTGACAAAATCCACAGGGATGTAGGACCATTGACGGCTTGGGATGGCAAGTGGTCAGAGTAGTCCAGTTGGTGAGAGGCCTTTCCGGGATCCGTGAGCTGGACCTCCTTGACCAGGGACTCCACCTCCCAAAAAGACGCTGCCACAATGCACGATGGATGAAGACTACAGAGACTGAAAGGGGATCGCAGGGGCCATCTGCCGGGAGAGAGCGTCTGGCTTGGTGTTGCGTGAACCAGGTCTGTAAGTTAAGGAAAAGTTAAACCGTCCCAGGAACAGAGCCCACCTAGCCTGTCGTGGGTTAAGTCTCTTAGCTGACTGGAGGTACGACAGGTTCTTGGGATCCATCCACACCATGAACAGGTGCTCCGATCCCTCCAGCCAGTGGCGCCAATCTCCTAGCGCCAGGACGACGGCCAGCAACTCCCGGTTACCGACATCGTCGTTCTGCTCGGCGGGAGAGAAATGGTGAGAGAAAAAGGCACAAGGGTGCAACTTACCGTCCCCTGGGGAACATTGGGAGAGGAGAGCCCCGGCCCGGGCATCTGAGGCTTCCACCTCCACGACGAACTGCAGGGCCGGATCAGGGTACACCAGTACCGGAGCGGTGGAAAACAGAGTCTTCAGCCCTACAAATGCTCTCTCCGCACTAGGGGACCAGGTGAAAGGGAATTTAGGTGATACGAGTCTGGTGAGTCATTTAGCGACCTTACTGAAATCCTGTATGAATCGGCGGTAGAAGTTTGAAGTGAACACTGCAGCTGTTTTCTGGTCCCGGGGGTTGGACACTCGCTCACTGCCTGAACTTTAGCTGGGTCCGTCCGAAGCTGACCTTGCTCCACGATATATCTCAGGAAAGGGACTGATTGGGAATGGAACGTACATTTTTCAGGCTTGACAAACAGTTTGTTATCCAACAGTCTCTGTAGCACTAACCTGACATGTTGTTGGTGTTCCTGCAGGTTCCGTGAGAAAATTAGTATGTCGTCCAAATACACAAATACCATGCGGTTGAGCATATCTCGCAACACATCGTTAACAAGACTTTGAAAAACTGCTGGGGCATTGGTGAGTCCGAACGGCATCACCCGATATTCAAAGTGTCATAGAGGGGTGTTGAATGCCGTCTTCCATTCATCTCCCTCTTTGATCCGAACCAGGTGATAGGCACTGCGGAGATCCAGCTTGGAGAATATAGAGGCCTCGTTTAACGGGACGAAAGCAGCATCAATCAGGGGGAGTGGGTACTTGTTCTTTACTGTGATGTTGTTAAGCCCGCAAAAGTCTATGCAGGGCCATAGGGAGCCATCCTTCTTCTTCACGAAGAAGAAGCCGGCTCCCACCAGGGATGAAGAGGGCCTGATGAGTCCTCCTGCAAGTGTTTCCTGGATGTACTTTTCCATAACCTCTCCTGGGCTTGGAGATGTTGTAAAGAAGGCTGGAGGGAAACGTGTGTCCCGGAAGGAGATTGATTGCACAATCATAGGGTCGGTGAGGGGGTAGGATAAGGGCCTTGTCCTTACTGAACACCTCCTGGAGGTCGTGGTACTCTGGGGGAACCTGAGGTAGGTCTTGGGGGTGAGGAGGAGGTGATGGAGGGAAAGAAGATGACGGGCTGGCAGAACGGAGGCAGTTGGCTTGGGAATGATTACTCACTCAAATCACCACGCCTCTCCTCCAGTCGACGTGGGAATTGTGGAGCTGCAGCCAGGGCTGACCCAGAACTAGGGGAGAGTGAGGTGAGGAGATGACCAGGAACTGGATGGTCTCCCGGTGATTTCCTGACGCAACTAGGGTGAGGGGTTTGGTCTGGTGGGTGATTCTGGCCAGGTGTCGACAATCCAGGGCACTCATCTCTCTAGGTCTTGGGAGGGGAGTGAGGGAATGTTACTCTGAGTGACCAGATCTGCGTCGATGAAATTCTCATTAGACCCGGAATCCACCAGAGCCTTGAGGGGAAGAGAAAGTGTGTTGGTGATCAGTCTTGCCTCTAGTAATGTTCTGGAGGGGGTAAGGGACGTCGAGGACTGAGTATGGCTCACCAGGATTCCTCCCTTGCCTAATGAGCCCCATCTTTTGGCCGATGTGGACAGGGAAGAGTGTGAGCGGGCTGACCACAGTTAAAGCAAAGTCGTTCCCGGTAACGCCGCTCCCTTTCAATGGTTGTGAGCCAACGGGGAGGAGAAGCAGGAGAGCTGATAGCTCCGGGAGATCGTCAGCGGGGAGGAAGAGCTGGAGAGCAGGTTGACGGGGTTGCTGATAGCTCCGGGAGATCGTCAGCAGGGAGGAAGAGCAGGTGAGCAGGTTGACGGGGTCTTGGAGGACAGGAGAAACAAACACGGGGATTACGAGATAATCGCTACAGGAGAACGAGAACGAGTATCTACCAAGGTAGTGACAAGGACGAACTGGCGATGACTCGGCGCACAGCCAGGGTAGATATACAGTGCCTTGCATAAGTATTCACCCCCCTTGAACTTTTTCCCATTATGTACTGTTACTAACTGGAATTCAAATAAACTTAAATAAACTTTTTTCCCGTTTGATCAACAAAACATGCATAGTACTTTGGAGGTGCAAAATAAATTTTATTGTGACACAAACAATAATGAGAACAAAAAAGTTGACATCTGTTGGGTGCATAAGTATTCAACCTTGGTAGAACCCCCTTTCGCTGCAATTACAGCTGCAAGTCTTTTGGGGTATGTCTCT
>CM028859.1:28512377-28532684 GCA_016801935.1 Platichthys stellatus | reverse complement strand
ATGTAGAAGAACGAAGATGGACCAAATAGAAGACCATTTGGGAGAAGATATCCGAAAGTATGTCCACTTGTATTACCCGTCACTGACAGGCGGATTTGTCCGCCAGAAAAAGGCTACGAGGACGGCTATGTAAATAAACAATCGACGAAGAAGAAAGAAGGCGTCTCTAAGGTCGTCTTCGACAAAAAGCATTACTCCGCCTAGTGTTCTGGCGCGGAATTACTTTGTAAGACGCGCAACGGTTGGGGAAGCATGAATGAAAACGAGTCTTGCGCCACAGCGGCGTGAAAAGACGCAGACGCAGTCGCAGAAGCATGTTTCAGGCTTTAGATCGTTTCTTTGAACCACTTCAACTCCCACAATTGGATGCTGCCTTCAGGGACAGTTTGGACTTGGATTTCTCGTCATCTGAGGTGCAGGAGGCAATAAAAGCATTCCCTTCTGGAAAGGCAGCCGGACCGGATGGGTTTGGACCAGAGTTTTACAAGGCTTTTCAAAATACTCTAACACCTATATTAATGAGAATGATTTGCGATACTTTTAAAAACAGGAGGCTCCCAGCCTCATTGACTGAAGCAAACATTTGTGTCCTTTTAAAAAAAGATAAAGATGAAACGGATCCTGGTAACTACAGGCCCATTGCCCTGCTAAATTGTGATTTGAAAATAATATCAAAAGTATTGGCTAAAAGGCTGGGCAACCATATAGCAACCATAATCCACCCAGACCAAACAGGCTTTGTTCCAGGCAGGTACTCTTTTTGTAATGTCCGCAAAATTTTAAATGTTATGTACGCTGTTCATGACAAAGATGATAATCCTGCTATACTTTCTCTAGATGCGCACAAGGCGTTTGACATGATAGAGTGGCCCTATCTGATTGATACTCTCAGGAGGTTTGGATTTGGAGATATATTCATAGAATGGGTCAAAATATTATATGATGATCCAAAATCCTTCATCCTTACAAATGGAGACAGATCCAAACCGTTCTCTTTGCAATGTGGTGTTCGCCAAGGGGACCCATTGTCCCCCTTGCTATTTAACTTAGCGCTGGAGCCACTGGCGATTGGAATTAGAGGACATCAAGACATTAAAGGTATTAAACTGGGAGGTATTGAGACCCGTGTGACCCTCTATGCTGATGACCTTCTCGTCTGTCTCTGCGACCCAGCATCCTCCATTCCCATCCTTCTTGAATATATAAACTCCTTCGGGAAGATTTCTGGTTACACTATAAATTGGAAAAAGAGCGACTTTATGCCTTTGGTGGGTAAACTCACCAACATTTTTTGGAAAAACTGCCTTTCCGTGTGGTGAAGGATTGTTTCACGTACCTTGGCCTTAAGCTCACAAGAGATCCAAAACATCTTTTTAAATGCAACTTCACGGAATCAATAGAAAAACTCAAAGAAAATATTGAGTCCTGGAGAATATTGCCCTTATCCATGATAGGACGGGTAAACGCAATTAAAATGGTAAGCTTGCCTAGGCTTCTATATCTTTTCCAGAACCTGGCCATATATTTAAATGCATCCTTTTTTAAGAAGCTCGATTCTATCATAGTCCCTTTCCTATGGGGATACAAATCACACAGGATATCCAAGCCTCACCTACAGAAGCCCACTAGAAAGGGTGGTCTCAGTTTACCAATTCTGAAACACTACTACTGGGCAGCTAACTCCAGAGCTCTAACTTACTGGAATTGCAGCAGTGCAGAGGTGGAGAATGAGCCTTTGTGGCTACAACTTGAGGCCTCTGCTGTTAAAAATTCCTCACTTCCTGCACTTTTGTTCTCCAGCCCTACCCTCATAGACAAGTCTATCCGACAGAACTTTACCCTAAAGAATTCTTTGCGAATACTAAACCAGATAAAAATGGCTCGCCGGGCCCCTAGTGTCTCTATACATGCCCCAATATGCCAGAACCACTCATTCAAACCTGGACAACTGGATGGGGTCTTTGCAGTTTGGAGGGAGAGGGGAATAAGAGATTTCCTGGATTTGTATATTGATGGCCAATTTGCTTCATTTAGTCAACTAAAAACTAAGTTTAATCTTCCAAATTCACATCTTTTTAGATATCTTCAAGCCAGACACTATGTTCAGGAAGAGTGTCAAGACTTTAAGTCCCCCACCATCACTCACCCTCTCCACAGGGTTATCTTGCTTCCTCCTGACTCCAAACACTTAATATCAAAATTTGTAGACTGTCTGGCTGATCATGTTTATTCTGACCTCATTAGGGAGGCCTGGACTAGGGACTTGAACTCAGATATATCAGCTGGGCTCTGGGAGGTGGCAATGACTCGGATTAACTCTTCTATAAATTCACGTTATAGATTAATCCAGTACAAGGTGTTGCATAGACTGCACTATTCAAAAACAAAGCTGAGCCGCATTTTCCCATCGGTCTCCTCTCAATGTGATAAGTGTTGCGCTGCTGAGGGTTCACTGGCGCACCTTTTTTGGTTTTGCCCTAAACTGTATAATTTTTGGAGTAACATTTTTCAGTGGCTCTCAACAGCATATTCTGGAGACATTCAGCCAAACTGTGATCTGGCCATACTTGGATGTTCAGCAGAGACTCTTAAGCTTCCTTATGACACACAAAATGCTCTTCATCTCGGGATGGTGGTCGTTAAGAAACTTATTCTTCTGACTTGGAAGTCTACTTCTCCACCCTGCTTCACACACTGGCTTAACGAGATGTTCTCTGTTATTCAAATGGAAAAACTGCGACACCACAAAGGCAACACACAGAAAAGGTTTGAGAGAGCATGGGGACCTGCTTTGGCCCAGTGCAATATATCTTTAACTCCACAACAACTCTGATCTACCTGGCTACGATTTAGTATATTGCTTTGTTCACTTATTCGTTTTACCTGGTCCTATCTTTTAGATCTTTTAGATCTTTTATTTTGTTGTTTGTTTTTGGTGTGTGTTTTTACCCTATGTTTTGTTTTTGTTTGTGAATTTGTTTTATGTCTTGTCAACACTTTGTTATGTATCTGAAAATTGTAAATAAAGTATTAAAAAAAAAAAAAAAAAAGATCAGTGAAGACAGAGCTCTGTAATCCTGTTTTCACTTTTGTTGTGCCTACCACCTGTTACTAATGTTCTTGCCAGGTGCCGAAAATATGGAGGACATACATGACTTAAGTATAAATAAATAAATGTATAAATAAATACATAGAAAAAAAAAATGCATAAATAAATAAATACTGATATAAATACAGATATGTAGAAATAAATGTCTTAAATATATTTCCACATTTATTTATTTCCACATTTATTAATTTCCACATTTCTGTGTCCGTATGCTAATGAGAAAGGCGGGCCTAACCGCAGTCTCATACAGGATTGGTCACAGGAGTGTAATGATCCACCCCTACTACTTCTGCCTCTCAATGCTGACTGGTGTCCAGTAGCTGTTTGCAGCGTTGTGCCAGTTCACACTTAAAATTAAATAGTTCAAGTTCAGAGGGTTAGTTAAGGTTATTTTTTATTGGGATGATTTAGGTGCCAGTAGTTCTGACTGTGAGCCTCACGTCTTGTGTTGTTCAGAGCACAAGGTGAGAGCAGAGAGGGGGAGGAAACAGAAACTCATTCACACACACGTTCATACAGCACGTCTATACACAGTGCTTTTCTATAACACACCAGCACAACCGTCAGGGAATAATAGGGGGTTCAGTGTCTTGCCCAAATCTTTTGGTTTGTGGGCGACCCGCTCTACCTCCTGAGCAACAGCCACAATGTCTCCAGTGGCCCCTCGTGATCAGATCTCACTGAAAAAAACAACTTAGAGCAACAGTTTTGGGAATATGGCCTGATTTTTGTTTTTTATTTTTTATTTGAATAATATTGATATTAATGTCTTAATATATAATATTAAACATATTTACTACACAAAAATAATCATTTGACCTTGTCTATTCTCTTTAGTAAATTAATTTACAAAGATTTTTTATTTGTTTTGCAGGGTAAAAAGTATTACCTATTTTTGTTAATAGGTTAATTAATTATTTTCTTTCATTACTTGAGTCAACCAGGCATCAACCAAGGCTGATTCAAATCTCCCCCATTATTTTTGTGGGAACATTCAATTGGAGAACAGTCATTGCAAGTAACGATATAGATATTCTATTTAAAGAGATTTTCCCACCTTGTGCCAAGAAAGGCCCTGGAGACTTCATATGCATGCAGATATGTGTGTGTGTGTGTGTGTGCTAAGATAAACATGCATTTTCTAACATTTTGCGTCCACCTATGTGTGCATGAAGAATGCCAGATGCGTTTAACTCTGACGTCTCACATCCTCTGCACCACAATGCTGTTTTTGAGGCTAAAGATTGATGGGCTCCCTTCTCAACTGCTCACACAATAGGTCCTCTAAGAGGAAAAGTGCTGGGTCAGATCACTGTCGATGGGGCCAGAGGGTCCACCACCTTTGGTGACATTCAACCCCCCTCCCTCCCACAAAGCTTCTGAATTGCCATAGTTTTGTGCTTGGTTGGACACTGATTGAACTGGGTAACTGTGGCCGTGAGAGAGGTGGATCCCACCAATGTGCCATTTATTAATGCAAAACTCTGATCCAATTTGGCACAGATCAAACCAATACACGCAAATTATTGAAGACATTCAATCATATATACAAAATATTAAAAATAATATATTGGTACTGAAATATTGGTATTGAATATTTGATAAAAGTGTATAGCCAGTATACATGCTGATCAAGTCAATAATGTAATTGAGAAAACGAGCAAATAATTCCTTACATTAAGCAGAAGGTAAATCTGTTTACTTTAAAACAAGGGGAAGGGGGAGGGCAAAGGGGTGAAATGGGATTGGGTCTTAGTTATATATGACATCATTAGATGTGTGAGAGGCCTGTTACTGTCGATTGAGCTGGTGCCTGTTTTACATAAAGAGACAGCTTATAGATCTGAGGTGCTATCTTATACTTGAGTAAATGTACATGTAAAGCGCCAAACAGAGGCCCAACAGTCCCCTCACCACTCACCACGCTGCTCCAAATTACAAATACTCATAGACATCAGACCTCTAAATATGTTTCCTGCACTGATGAGTCCCCCTGCAAGGGTATCCTGGATGTACTTCTCCATAACCTCCCTCTCGGGCTTGGAAAGATTATAGAGATTGCACATTCATAGGGTCGGTGAGGGGGTAGGATTAGGGCCTTGTCCTTACTGTTTTACTTTGTGGAGGTCGTGGTACTCTAGGGGAACCTGAGATAGGTCTGTCGGGGAAGGAGGAGGTGATGGTGGGAGAGAAGCTGGCGGGCTGGCTGAAGGAAGGCAGTTGGCGTGACAATGGGTACTCCATCCCATCAACGCGCCTTTCCTCCAGTCGAAATGGGGGTTGTGGAGCTGTAACCAGGGCTGTCCCAGAACAAGGGGGGGTGAGGTGAGGAGACAACCAGGAATTGGATGGTCTCTCTGTGATTTCCTGATGCCACTAGGGTGAGGGGTTTGGTCTGGTGAGTTATTTCGGCCAGGTGTCGACCATCCAGGGCATTAACCTCTCTAGGTCTTGGGAGGGGAGTGAGAGGAATGTTGCTCTGTGAGACTAGATTTGTGTCTATGAAAATCTCATCCGAATTGGGATTCGAATCCCAGCCGCTCTCCGCAGCGAGAATGCGGAACTCAACGGCGTAATCCGCCACTGAGCGTGTCCCCTGTCGGAGCGAAAGCAAGCGATTGGCTGCCTCCTTGCCCTGAACTGGGTGGTCAAAAGCTGTTGTCTTAGCTTGAAACTGGTCAAATGAAAAATTGAACCGAGAGTCTCGGTCCCACAGCGCCGTTACCCACTTGCGCTGCCCGACCCGAGAGGAGACTCACAACAAAAGCTATCTTAACACGGCCCGTATCATACATGCGGGGCTGATGATCGAAAACGAGAGCATTGGAGCAGGAAACGCCGACAAGACCCCAACTCACCGGAGTAGCGTTCAGGTGTGGAAATGTGGGAATCACGGGTGGGAGCCACAGGAGGATCAGAAGGTGTCGGGGCGGACGATTCCTGCGAGGAAGCTGCGGAGGAGAGTTTGAGATGCTTCTGGAGCTGTGTAAGCAGGGTTCCAACGGAGTTCACGGAATTTACTAGTCCTTTACTAGAGGATTTGGTTGTGTTGTCCAAGCAGGTTCCCTTGCCTCGTAATGGCGTGACGGAGTTTGTTGGTCTCCGCGGGGTCCATTGTTCAATGGCCAGTTCGTTCTCTTATGATACGAGTCGGGTGGACCCCAGAGCAGAGGCAAAACACTGAGCACGGAGGTGGTGCATTCAATGATCTTAATTTATCGTAGGGAAAAGCAGAAAGCTAGGGTGCTGATAGCTCCGGGAGTTCGTCAGCGGAGCGGAGGAGAAGGACAGCAGGTAGACGAGGTTGCTGATAGCTCCAAGAGATCGTCAGCGGGGAGGAAGAGCAGGTGAGCAGGAGAATGGGGTCCTGGAGGACAGGAGAAACAAAAACGAAGGTTACTAGGTAGTCGCAACAGGAGACGCAGACTGCGGGGCCGAGAACGAGTATCTACCACGGTTGTGACAAGGATGAACTGGCGATTACTCCGCGCACAGCCAGGGCAGATGTAGTCAGCGGTTGATGAATGCAGGTGCACCTGGTGAGCCGAGTCATCTAACGAGATGAGATGCACCTGAGGGAAAAGGAGAGAAGAGAGGAGGAAGGGCACTGGAAGCACAGGGAACTCTGGCAATACCTACAGCACCTTTTCCACTGGACAAAAAACTAACTAGCACCCAGCTTTTTGGTCAGCTCAGATTGCCATTGATTGAAACATGACTCCCAGAATGAGTCTTAATCTGATGGCAAATAGGATAACAACTGGTAAAAAACAACAATTTCAATCACACCAGAAGACAAGTGTTAAATTTTCTGCACATTTCTGTTGAGTACATTTGTGACGTTGATCATGACCTTGAAGGACCTTAATGGCGTTTTTTAGAAGAGGTTATCCACATTTAAAAAATATACATTTATTCGCTAAGTTTTATGTTGTAAGGAGCTAAGGCTTTTCAATAGGGAGGAAAGCAAATAAAGGTGATCCACTAAAGGATCTTAGAGTCTTTAACCACAGTGAACTTTAGAGGCAGCACTATGTAATTTTATTAAGCAACCACGCCCTCTGCCGCCACACATGCTGATTTTTGTAGAGAAAAAAAAAAGACTGACCGGAGCTCTGACGGTATAGTCCCACTCACTGAACTGAAATACTACTGAAGGGTGGATATTACCCATGATCCCCAGCTTCCTGAACCAGTAGTGCAGCAGCTATAGAATACTTCTTATTTGAAACACTTTTTTATTGACTTCTAAGTCATCTTAACTGATCTACTGTTCAGCTTGAACTTGCTGGACCTGATCCTGACAACTGAAGCAGCAGTCAATCACACACTTCTCACAGGAGATCGTACCTTTTCACCAAAGTTATTAAATTTAACAATTAAAATTATATAGATCGATCTCAACAAGGTTACAAAGTTTTTCATTAAATACATAGTAGAATATAAAAAATAAAGCCATGGCTAAAGATACATCTGACTGGCTACTGGCATGTACCCTGTATAGGAGTATGAAAGCCATGTGTCCCTCTCAGTAGATCAGACATCACCTCAATGCCTTTTTAAACTAACACCTACTGTCATGGCAACAACAGCTACTGTCATGGAAACAAGTGAAAAGCTGTCCTAATTAAAAAAAACTTTAAAAAATCAATAAAAGTATGATGAAAAGGGGACAGTGACAGCTTAGCCGATCTCCAAGCATGCGACAGGATTGTAGGGAATCAAGGGCTCCAAAATGTAAGAAGGGCCAGCCTATGTTGAGCTTTGAAAGTTAATAAAAGGATCTTAAAATCAATCCTGAGTTTAATAGCAAACACTGGAGGGATGCCAGGATTGGCATGATATGAGAGCTACGGTTTGTATAAGTTAAAATACGAGCAGCCAGTGGCGTTTCTACATTAGGGGTATGTGGTGCAGAAAGCTCAATACATCTGTACTTTGTGGCAAAATATATTTTATTTTATTTTATATGCAAAGTAGCATGAATGTTTATGTGAATAAACTTGACTCACTAGCATTAAAGTCTTGTTTTGGAGTCATTTGATTCGTGTGTGTTTCTGTCTGTGTGGTTGCTTTGTGAAACGCTTCTCTCTTGCCGTCCGTCTCTGCTCTGGGGCAACGGCCCAAGCTTAAGACCTTTGCCATGGAAACACCAATGAGGGTGAACCACACAGGCCGAAGTTAACATTGGGAGATGGGCGGAGATGGGGCACTTTCTGATGTGCCCCCCGAAATCTGCCTAGCAACTCGACTCGAATAATGCAAAGCGCGACTCCAGCTCCGAGCCTGTTGCCTGCTTAGCTTCACCAGAGCTAACAGGCTAACAGGCTATCCCCCGTCAGTCTGTGGAGAGGTTCCACTCACATATCAGATGAATAATACGGTTTGATCCTGACAGAGAAGCTAGAGACGTCTGCGCTCCCGTTTCTGTGGTAAGTCAAGTTTAGTATTGTGTTAGTGATGAGTATGTGCCTGTACATGGCTTGTCAGTTTAGCTCCGCTAGCCTGCAGGCGATGCTAACGGGACCGTTAGACTCCAGTCTATCGACATGAACCAACATGATCCGGTCCACCCAGCAGGGGAAAGCGTTAGAGTTGAGTGTGTTTGGAGGATAAGCTCCACCACGTAAGATATCTGATGGTATGTAAAGTTGTTTCACTCGCCAAACCATTTGACTTGACTACGTTACACAGATTATTATTTCAGTTTAGCTCCGCTAGCCTGCAGGCGATGCTAACGGGAGCGTTGATTGATATTGACCCGACATGAACCGACATGAACCGAAATGCGCCGTTTTAGCCAGCGAGGAAAAGCGTTAGAGTTTATGAGGATGAGATTTACTTTGCTCAAATGAAACGTGAGTATTTAAAGTCACCTCTGAATTTGAAGAGCAGCTGTTTAAAGTAGCATTACATCTCCTAAAGATCTTTATCCAAAGTATTGATGTTGACGTTGATGTGAAGCTATGTGTCTGTCTAATCTTTTTACTTTGTTGCAATAATTTTACTTTAATGCTGTATTATTGGCATCTTTGTGTCGCACTGAGCGCTAAAGCATGTAAAATGTATTTGAAATAGGATTTCTGCTCCCTGCTGGCACTCAAAATGCAGCCCATAGTATATCGTACTGGTCTATATAGGCCTACTGCTTATAATAATCAGCTAACTCTATTTTTGTTACGGTGACATGACGTCATACAAAATTGCCCCACCAGAAATTTCAGGCTAAAATTGCTACTGCATCAGCAGCATTTTGACTAAGGCACGTATACGGTGCATTGCAATATTCCAGACAGGAAAAGACAAACGCATGTATTAGCTTTTCTAGGTCAGGGAGAGATAAAACTGATTTAACTTTATATATGATTGTAGCGGGAAGTAGCAGTATTGTGTCAGAGGGATCCCCTCTGAGGCTGGATCTCTGACTCAGAACGTCAGAGGACTCTCACCAACCACAGTCGAGGTTGTAGTAAAATCCTGTTTATATGTTTATTAGAGATTCTGTTTGTGACTCATAAAAGTAGTGGTGTATAAAGTACTTGGAAGCCATACTTGAGTAAATGTATAGATATCTTACCTGAAAGTGACTTCGTTAAAAGTAAAAGTCACCCGTCAGAAAATGACTTGAGTAAAAGTCTTAAAGTAGCTCATATTAAATGTACTTAAGTATCAAAAGTATCTGGTGTTGAAATGTACTTAAGTACCGAAATTATTTTTTTTTAATTTCAACTGACTGAAATATTATAACAACGATATGCATATAATGTATATAATGTATAATTTTACAAATTTTGAACCCTAGATGCTGAGGTTCAAATAGTAATGGGCTAGTGCATCCGAACTTTTAGAGACAACAAAGAATCAACTATAAACGAGTGTCTCAATCAAAAACATGAACAAACGACTGTGGGATTCTCTTGGTAAGCAGCTGTAACACTGGTCCCCACAGACTAAATACCCCTTCTCTGGCAGTGCAGACTGTCTGTGAAAAGAAACAGTTTTTGTTTGATTTAAATAAGTAATATTTGCTGTAATTATGTGGCTAGGATCCTGTACACAGAAGAAACATTTGACATAGGATGCACTAGCAGAGGAGGCCAAGAGACTGAGCAGTTGCGGGCTGAGGATGTAGCTGAAAATATAGGTTTTGAAACAATTCCGTACATTAAATCCTAAGAAAATTATTTGGGAGTTTTCCACGATGCTATCCACATTCCTGCCATGATGCTATAAGTATATTCTGGATTACTTAGTGACCAGCATTCTGTCTCATTGAAGCTAGCAGGCAGAGCTAGGAATTCTACATGATGTTGGAGCAATGCATGCACAATGATCTTGAATTTGGATATTTTCCACAGTCAGTTTTGAACTCACTTGGTCTGTGTGCTCTGTTAAATAATTATAAGATAAAATAAATGATGTCCATTTAACTGTCGGTTCGGTTTATCATGAGTTGGTCCTGGCCTTTCCTGGCCCTTCTTCTCTTTTTTTTTTTTTTTTGTTCCTTCTGTCTCTTTTTTTCCCGTTTCTTCCTTGATCTGCAACAGCTGTTGGTTGTTGGTATGGTTTTACACCTCAGTGAGAGCTGTCGTCTTTCTTCTGCTTTGTTTCTCATCTGTGAGGGAAGCGACACTCTCTCCCTGGGCCTCCGTCTCAAGTGGAGAACTTATATCAGCACTCAGTCTCCTGGTTTCCCTCTGCTGGTTGCGGGATTGCTGCATTTACCTGTGTGTACAAGGCTCAACATTTTGGTTATTTACACACAGTACATACCTGTTCTGGCCCTTCCCCTCCCTCACATGGTCATTAAACACTACCGGTAGTGCTTTGATCCATGAGAGTTCTGTGTCATCACAGCACTTGCCCATTTGTTTTGAATTGTTCCAATGTTCTCTTTCAACTGCTCCACCCCTTGTTGATTTCATGTGGGATATTTAGGGTGAATGTTTTCTCGCACTAACACCGTTGCGACTGCAGAGGCATCTGCTTTACCTGTAGGGAAAACATGTCAACAGCCACATGACAATATTCCTTTCCTTCACATGGTGTTAGTTCAATGCAGCCCATTTGCAAGCGATCAATCAGTTGGCCAGGGGGTTGTACGTCCTGGCCTCCTGTAGTGTTGCCTGTCAGAAAATTTAAACATTTTGAAATAAAACGTAAAGGAGTAGTTTGGGAAAACCAGACAATTTTCAATAAAACAGAAACAAACAAAACAACAAATAAACATTTAAACACACATGGACGGCCGTCCTTAGATTGACATACATTGTTAAAACATTTACATTCTGCTTTCTCTATGTTGTTAGCATGGCTCTGTGCTTCTGCTAAATCTGTGAGAGAAAGGAAAAAGGAATATCAATAACAGTATGTTGGTTAGTTGCCGCTTCCTCTGCTGCGGTATCTGCTTGAGCATTACCTGTTGAAAACAGAATCACCTTTAGTGTGAGCTTCTCACTTTACAGAGTAAAATGGCTGTTAATAGAATTAGGTTGCTGCTCTAGCAGAATAGAAGATCCAGAATATGGCATTAACAATGTGACCTCTTGATATCATTCTGCTCTTAGACAGAGAGGCTGACCCAATGCCAAGCTATCTAATTTCTTTGAGGAGAAATACGCCACTGGTCGTTTGTACTAAACTGTTGTCATGAAAACCCCGTTTCTCATTTACAGTCTGTGTAAATGATCTTTTGATCTGGTGGTCCCAGTGTAGGTGTCGAAGTCAGTCTGTTGCAGTTGGGTAAATGCTGTGTCAGCGTCTGTCGTCCACGTCAGGTTGTCGGTTGGTGTCAGTCCTTGGCCATGCATAACATACATGAGTGGAGCCTCCAGGGATGCATAATCACAGATCCACTGTTTACAGTTGTCTGTCATCCATAAAATTAAATTTTTAGTACGCGGTGCTGGAATCTTGAGGATGGCTTCCACTCATTTGAGCTCAATATTTTACCGCTGCTAGAAATTTTGTGTCCTAGGAAAGTTACACTTTTCTGGACAAATTGCAGCTTAGCCAGGCTGGCCTTGTGGCCCTGGTCTGCAAGATATAATAGCATGCTACTGTGTCGACTTTAAAGGCCTCTGTTGTTGGTGAACAAATCATCGAATCATCAACATTTATATCAGCGCGCTTACCGCTGGCAATGCCAAGTCCTCCAGACTCGCTTGCATAACCCGTGACCTGACTGCGGGATTCCACAAAACCTTTGGACATTCGTCTGAACGTATATGATTTGCCCGGAATTGTGAAAGCAAACCAATACTGAGAGTTAGGATGAACTGGGACACTGAAAAATGCATTAGTCAAATCAACAATTCAAAATAAACAAAAACCACATGCTTTCTGGTGGAACCAGAGAAACTTTTCTATTATTCTCTCTTTTTTATTTTATTTTAATTTATTTAATAGGCATTCTTACTGGTGAGTGTGCACATGGAATGATGACTCCGTTTTTTACCAGTTTTAAAATACTGGTGTTATCCCTGCTACTGTTTCTGATTTAAGTGGATGTTGTGTTTTGACATTAACGCTATGTGCTCTTTGGTGTCACATTGAGTGATTCAGTTTTAAATAATCCCAGATCATATTTATCATTAGCCCATACATTTTGCTGCACTTCTTGTAACTCTGAAGAGTCAATGGTTAACTTCAAACCTTTTATTTAAATTTAGCGGGAACGTTTTCTGATGAGACTGGGTTGTCTAAATACACATTTTCGTTTTCCCCCATAAAAATGCTCTGTAAATGGGCATCTTTGTGTTTGCATTTAGGAAGATTTATTGAATTCCTATTTCACTTTCCTCCCATTTACAATTTTTTTGAAAACTCAGTGACCATGTGTGCCAAATTTTCCCATTGCACATCATTTGCTTTAGCTAGAAATACATCTGGTGATGGGTTAAGTATATTAAAGATTTACCTACTGTGGGATCAACACAACAGTCAATGCTTACAATATATTATCATAATACACCCAGTCACAAGTAATACAATTGCTTTCTTTAATCTTCCTGGAACCAGTTTTTTTGTTTATGTCTGATCCTTCACTAACTGTTGCTGTGCAACGTAAATCAGATCCTTGCATGACGCTGTGTGTGTGTGTGCTATTTCAAGCAGATCTGAGGCTATGCACCTGGGCCCAGAGGGTAAGAAGTCCCATTGGTATACGTACAGTGGCTAACCATGATCTGGTTGTACATATTCACCTGGGATATCTCATGTTCTGTTGACTAAAACCCCTTCCTGTTTACAATGCTAAAAATCACCACATTTGGTGTCCTGCTAACAAATTTACAAGTCAACATGTATTTAATATCCCCATCTGTTTTGGTAACAGACTGTGGTGTGTTATATAAGTATTTTAATTTTTGGTGCCTGATGCCCCAACAGTAAAAAAAAATATATATACCACCCAATTTGGAAGATAATGTTGTTTTGTTGCCCCAGAATCAACAAGAAATGTGATATTTTGCCTGCTACCTGTTGAGTTATTTCAGGTTAAACTTCAGATCCACTTGCTTTTTGCCATGTTAAACAATTCTTAGTAATGTTTGTGTATGTATGTGTTGTTGAGGGTGCGTTCACCTGAATCTGGAGTCTCTTCCACCTCTGCCGCAAGCCATGCCTCATCCTCTGTGCAGTCTCTGGGATACGTGAAAAATAAGTCCAGTGGATCTCCTTTTCAGCCTTGTCGTGTTACAGTCTCTCGCACAGTTGTCAGGGTCTTCTGGTGGCAACATTCAGCGGTTTTCTTTGAAGACTTTAATCAATCTGACCACCTTTTCATCAGGCTGTTCTCATAGTCTCTTCACATGTCCGCGAAACAGCATCTGTTCTCCAGTCATAGCGCATGTCTGTCTCTGGCCAGTGTCCTTATACTCTGCCCCATTTCAGTTTTATGCTGTGGAGCAAGAGACTTCTGGTTTCTCTAAAAGTCTGCCTTTACTTTTATACAATTTGGGAGAGTACTTCAAAAATTGCAGGCCCTCCTTGGGTCGCTGACAGTTCCTGGAAATTCAGCGCATCTCCTCTGGTGTCCACGCTCTGTAGACATACATCACTGCATCTGCGTTTGCTCTTGTTCTTGTGGAGATGGGACTGAGTCTGTCTGACCTGAGACTGTCTTGCGCCGAGATGGTTGCAGCGGCCTCACCCTGATTCTGGTGACATGGGGTTGGAGCGAATGCTGTGCCTGATGTGGTGCATCCTGTTGAGGCAGACTGTCCTTGGAGTTCTCGGTATGAGATGGCAGGCTGTTGGTTCAGGTGGCTTGATGAGCGGCTGAGGCAGGGAGGAGATCCAGTTCTGTGTGAATGTGGGAGCTGAAAGACAGTAATTAGTTTCCCATCCCCCCCTCTTGCACCCCTGCTCACTATTTATCTGTTCCATTTAACAATTCTGAATCACACACTATCAATGCTATCTAATTTATTTAGTTTTACCCTTAATTTGGTCATATTTTCCCAATTCAACTTGTAGCGCCTGTATTTGATTTATACGAAAACTACCATTCTCAAAAAAAAAATGTTAACTTTTCTATCCACACCAGAAGCTGTTTACAGGAGTCATCACCATGTTTCTCACACATAATTTTGCAAATCCCATTAGATTTCAGTAAAAGGTTTGCTATAAAGTTTCCCCATTTACATTTGCAGTCACTCACTTACCAGCACACAGAGCCTAGATGACATTCATTGACATTATACTCATTTATTCCTTTGTCAACAGGTCGTCACCCCTAAGTAATGTCACTCTACCTCACACTTCTCCCCGTGGTCTTCAATACTGTATCCTCCTTCAAAGAAAAATTTCAGATGCCGTATCGAACAATCTTCATTCCATAATCTCACAAGCAGCCTCTTCTCACCCTGGGAGTCGATTACGACTTGCCCTTCAGGAGAGGTAGACTTCTGGTTCTTGGGCAATTCAAAATCCCCTCACCTGACTGCGCGCAGATTTAAACTTGGTCTTGAGAATGGTTTGAAGCATGAATGAGTTAGGCATCCCGGACGAAGCCCCAAAATGTCGTGGCAATTTCTACAATCTCACCTTTAGCAAGGAGGAAACGAGACACAATTCTCTTACAGTATTGTCACACATTTAATGCTCGAGCATGGTACATACAACAGAGTTGAGTTTGTCATATGCACCCAGATAGGAAACAGCGGTTTGTTTTTATACATTTGGCTAAGCCCTCCCACTGGGGAGGGGGTGGTTAAACATCGATGGATGAGATCCTCTGATCACATGAATACAACAATGCCTAGTTAAAGCAATCAGGCCAATATGCATTTAGTAGTAAAGGACAGCATGATCAAAGTTACATTGTCTAGAGATAATTAGGTTACAGCGTCTAGAGCAATCAGGCCAATATACATTCAGTAGGACGGGAAAACAGCATGATCAAGGTTACATTGTAATAGATACAATCATGATCACTCAAAGGGGAAATCAACTGTTACATTTCCCTTACAATACCAAATTTCAGACAGAATAATAAAGACTGAACTGAACCGAGCTCCTGCATGAGCACCTGGATCTTTCTAAAGGGAATAAATGGATGGGGAATGTGCACGCGTTGATTAAGTCCCTGCCCACACACATCGCTACTCCCCATTGGATGGTTTAGTGAGGTCCTCGGATCGGCCGTGCCAGAGTCGGTCACGGCCCTGGCGGAGCGCAAAGAGGACGAACAAACTTGACTAGATTCTAGAGGAAGTAACACTCCTAACAAGGTTTCTGATGGTGAACCTGCAGAGGGATCATCACCGGTACAGCCTGCTCGACCCCGGTCGAACAAGGCAGCCCGACCAACCTCCGCGCTGCCCCAAATACAAACACGCCGCCAGATCTGCACATCCCCCAAGGCGGCGGGCACGCGAGTGAGGAAGAGAGAGGTGCGCCGTGCATAGGGGCGCGGTGCGCCAACCTCTGCTTCTCAAGTAACGAGCCAGTGTTAAGAATGTAAGAAGTAGAAAGTACAGAAAGTTATGTTCAAATGTAACGAGTAAAAGTAAAAAGTCGTCAGGAAAATAAATACTCAAGTCAAGTACAGATATGTGAAAAATCTACTCCCACCACTGCATAAAAGCATTTATACTCACAGTACTGGCATTGACTACAATGGTTAACTCGTAGTCAATGCCAAACCGCATTACAACAGTAAACCCCACTTAGAGAAGCTGTGGCTCATGGATTAGAGCGGTTGTCTTCTTACCAGAACATCTGCTGTCAGATCCCAGTCTTCCCCGTTCCAAATGTCAGTGTCCTTGGACAAAATACTGAATAATTTCTCATAGAGAAAAGTGGTGCACATAGATGCACTGAGTGAATTTGTGTGTGAATGGGTAGAAAAGCACTTTATAAATACAGACCATTTACCATTTACTTATTTTTACTGGAACACGGCACACTTGGGTGAGACATCATTAACAGCTCTGGCTTTCAAGGTAATTGGTATTCAGCAATAGACATCCCTGGACCTGTTCGTTAGGAAAGGATGAAATACTGATGCTGCAACCACTACGTTCAGAGAAATATTTTGCATTCACTTCCACACATTTAATTCGATATATTAAAATGTAATTACAAATGCTGCTACTTCTAAGAACAAACATTGACACTTGCCTTTGGACTGTTGACCAATAGCTGTTTGTCTTATCAGCACTATCGTGTGAGGGAACAGAGAGGCCAAGAAGTTCAGCATACATGGAAGTATTTACACTCAGGGTAGTTCCATGAAATGACCAGCGATGTGTCAGGGCAGAGATGTTGTCCTCCTCTGTACTGCTCCTCTCGTCTCACGACACATAAATTCAGGTCAGTTTCCTAACAGAGTCATGTAGTGGGTTGGGTGAGTCACCACCTACACAGACACAGAGAGCCAGTTCATTCAGCATTCAGGTGTGTGCACTTTCACATCTATAAAAAGAAACACAATATCTGCGGAACAAAGACATGATGCAGAAACTGTCTTCAAATCTTAATGGAAAAATCTAAATCTCTTCTCAGAATAAAACATGATAGATGTGCAATAGTGCTTAAAAAGAGTTACCATAGAATGGTGTGCCTTTAGGCACTCAATAAATTTGGTTATCAAAATAAAATGTAAAACATTAATATTTAAAATATTAATATTAAATCATAACTTTAATTGGTTAAAGTTCTCGCGGGGCACCACCCTTCATAGAAGGGAAAAGATAGCCAATTTATTGATTAAGATCAGTCTCATTTAGATCTAGTTCAAGTAGAAATCTCAATATTTTACCATTAACGATTATATAATGAACAATGAAGGTTATGGAGTTCTTAACAGTGTAATGTTGGCAAGATTCACTTATGCAATATTAATGACAGAACATTTGTGAAAGAAGAACATTTATTATGAACATAATAAAGTATAAAAACACATATTACTAAACAATGAAACTAACTAACTAGGAGGTGTGTGAGTGTGTGTTTGAATGTAAATTAGCATGCTTTAAAGAATGGTCCCTAAGTTAAGAGCCCCCCCCCCCTTCTTCTGAGGTTGCTTTACAGGGGTAGGTTTAACTAGGTGGAGACTATGTGTAGATGTTAATCAGATAATGCAAGAGTCAGAGAGACCTACAAAGGAGGCCTGTGAAGGGCCTAACTAACAATAACTTGTTGCCACAATATCACACCACATATCAAACTTATAAACACACACCGATCAAATAAACAGTCTTGCTTAGCGTAGTATAATTATTAAGTCCAGATTATGTTACCAGTCCGAGGTAAAGAGGAAAAGAGAGTTGCTGTTCAGTTTGCAGTTCTGTGACGTCTCCTGGCTTTGTGGTCGTAGAGTTCTGCATTCGCGATTCTGTCGAGCCGTGTGCTCAGATGCTGGTTGAAGTTTTCCTGCAGGACATCGCGTCGCTGCGAGGAGTTTTGTAGAGCTTGAAGGGCGAGGAGATTTCCTTGAGAAGTGTGGGCAGGGGAGCTGCACCTCTGACCTCCGGTTGTGGGTTGGATAGAGAAGGAAGCTGGATCAGCCAGGCCCCCCCCCAGAGATGGAAGAAGAGAGGCTGTAGCAGCCTTCCGCCCTCGGGAGGATTGGAGAAAGAGAAAGATCTTGGGGAGACCTCTCCTTATATTGGCCCCGGTGACCTCACAGGTCTTAGATCAGAGTGACCAATAGGAGTTGACCCTGGTGGTTCTTGACACCTTTGTGTGACATTGCCCAGACCCCAGGACATGCAGCATCCTGTTACATCCTCTGGGAGACTGAGTTCCTTGACTTTCTAAGATCAATGGAACCTGTGGCATCTTGGGGAATTGAGTCCACTCCAGCACATGTGGCATGTTTGTTACAAGTTTGACTGAAAGGAGGCCTGTGGTTTGCACAAAAACCATGTCCCAACATAGAACAGCACTGCACTGCAAAGCATTGGTCAACCCTGACTGAGCCAAACTCACTGTGAATGTAATGACATCCTTTACATGGAGAAAAGTAACATAATCAAACTAAATCACAGGGATACGTAAAATTTCAACTCAGAAAAAGTTATATAAAGTTAATCTACTTTTGAGTACTGGTACTTTCCATGCTCATTTAATATTTGGACCATCCCCTCACCCCCTTATCATGCTTTGGTACATGCGCCCAGAAATCCCTCTCTCGGTTTGCATTAGGAGCAGAGCGATAGTGTTCTGACAAGAGGACATAAACTGATGCAGTCCTTGTTTCATGTTATATCATTACAGTAAACGCAATCTAAAGAGAGCTACGGTTCTTGGTGTTTGTTCTGAACAACATTTGTCTTTTTTTCACTCCTTCCAAAACAAATGCCTATGCTGCAGCAAGGTTTTTCCAACAGTTGACAATGGAAACAATAACACCTTTGTCTGTTGTGGCACCAAAATCAACGAAAATGAAAAGTTTCTTATGAAAGCTTTACGTGAACCACTGTTAAACTAGATAACCTGGTCTCATTAGGTTTTCTGTTGTCTACACAGATCATAAATTGTGTAAACATCAGAATCAAGATACTGTAATTTTCTGAATAATAATTTGGAACACTGCCATCCATGCAAACAGTCATTGCTAGTCATTCCCAGCATTAGCTCCCCAGAATACCAGGTGGCTCCTCAGAACCAAGCCTCAAAATCAAATATGTATAAAGTTATGTATATATACAATCTCTCACCTTCAAACTCACAGCTATAAAACGAACTACTAACACTCTTCTGCAGCTTCCAGCCTCATACTTGTGAGGATTGTGTGTTTCTGTTAGTGGTTTTGTTGTTTCTCCTCCTTCCCTTCTTCTTCTCCCTGTGCAGGTTGGGTGTGGCAGGGGGCGTGGCTGGCTCCTGCTGCTACGGACAAGACACACCTGCTCTCAATCTCAACTCATCATCCGCTCCATAAAGGCCTGGTCGTTCCGCCACTTCAGTGCCGGATTATTCCGTCACCGATGGTAGCAAGTGCGCTGCAGAAGCGCTCAACCTTAACTGCTTGTCTAACTTGTGTATTTCCCTCTATACAGAATCTCTGTGTGACTCACCGCTCTGCGCCTCATCTTGGTCTCGTCTAGGATCACCCAGCCAGCCAGCACCCGGCCGCTCCAGCCTGCACCAACCTCTTCAGCAATAAACTCTGTTCATTCTTCTACAATCTACCCGTCTGTGTCTGCTTTGGGGTCCAAACCTGACTCACACCTTAACAATACTCACACATCAAAACTCTGTCACTGTCGCCTATGCACGCAGCTAAACCATCAACAATACATGTGTAACAATAATTTGTCTCAAACTTTGCATAGTTACTGCAGCTCATATACATATGATAGATCAATGTGTAATTTGTGATAATTTTGGTCTTTGTTCGGTTTATTGGCACTTGGCAACCAAAGTCAATGTGCATTACAGTCATCCACTGGAACTTCAACTTTTTCCTCTATATGACGTTTTGGTAGCCTGGATGCCAGACGAATTTAGCCCCGCCCACAACATTTTAGGTCGGGAAGTTCGGTCTGGAGTCGCTCCGTTGAGGAGAAATTATGCCCGACCGGGCCAATCAGATTGTCAGGGCGTGCTGTATACGATGATGGACAGATGATCAACGGTAACGTAATCAATCACGTCATCAAAGTGCCCTTGTGTTGAATTCGTTTTCAACAAACATGCCTGCCGCTGGAGAGCTGAGATGTGTAGATGCTGCCATTGAGTCTGTTTTA
>CM028859.1:28490493-28502305 GCA_016801935.1 Platichthys stellatus | reverse complement strand
AAAAAACGTAATGAATGATTTAAATATGACCAACACAATATTAGATACTGTACAATATTCTTTCCCACATTTTTATTTAACTGCTCTTTACAGAAACCAGAATAACAAATCGGTGTGCAAGTAATTTAATCAAAGTCATTTTAAGTATAAACACATGGTTTGAGGGTGTCTATCGAATCTACAGTAGAAGTCTTTCAGTTCGTTTGCAAGTCTCAGGTCTTCCACAGAGTGGGGAGATTTGATTTTGCAGCCTGTGATCACTCGAAGGCCCTTCCAGACAGACGAGGAGTCGGTGGCTGCAAACTGTTGTTCCAGCTTCTTTGAATACTGTCGTTTGGCCTCCTTAATCTCCTTGCCAAACGAGTATTTAATCAGTCTGAACCTATCCATGTGTAATGGGGTGTTATTATATTCCAGCTAACTTTAAGAAACCCTGCAGTGAGTATCGTCTCAGGGGGATGTTCCAATTGCCGACAATGAGGAGGGGGGGATATATGTTTCTAGTGCTTTCTTATTTTCATTTTATAGCCAATGATTAGGCTAAATCAGTACTTACAAAAGGAGTAATGTTTTATGTACCTTTTATTTTCATGTGTATATGTTGTATATAAGTATTCTGGTCTGTGAACCCCCCTGTCGCGCTGTGGTACATGCCGCTCAGGAACCTGTCTCTCTGTCTGCATTTGGAGCTGAAAGAGACAGGTATGGTTATGGAGTGTTCCACTTCTAAGTGTCATTGTTACGTTTAATGCATGCTACTGTGACAGCTTTCTGAAAGAGCAATATAAGATGGCTGCAACGTGTGAAGCGCAGAGTTTGAAGAGTTATTTCAGAAGTTAGGGCTGCAGTGTTTTCCCTTTGAAGTGCGCCGATTCGCGCTGCAGCAACCCGCGGTATTATGGGAAATGTAGTTTTCTTGTGGGATTTGTACAGAACGAATGTGAAGTGCATTGTTTCTTTTCAAATGTTGTTTGTGAACCCACATTAAGTCCTTGTGTATACTCTGTGATGGGTTAGACATGTAAGGCAGGGAATATTTATGTTTATTTTGTCCTTTGGTTTACATAATTATTTCATGCATCCTTTACAGCAGTCTAAGGAGATGTGAACTGATGCAGTACCTGTTACATGTTTCATCATTACAGGTATGATTGTCAAATTAATCACTATACGATCATTGCAATTGACTGGTTTTGTTTATAATGTATATATGTTTTGTTATACTCTGTCTGCATTTGGAGCTGAAAGAGACAGCAGGTTAAGGAGATGTGAACTGATGCAGTCCCTGTTACATGTTTCATCATTACAGCTGAAAGAGCCAGTAAAAAGATATCCAAAGAGAGCTGTGGTGTCGGGGTGATTTTGTGGTGTGTCGCAGACTCGCTACACATGTCCCCACTCTTGAAGGCCACCTCCTTCTCCAAACGAAGCTGTTTGAGCTTTGCTGTGAACCAGGGCTTGTCGTTGTTATAATACACCCTGGTGCGTGTCGGAATACAACTGTCTTCACAGAAGCTGATGTAGGATGTCACAGCATCTGTATATTCGTTCAGGCTGTTAGAAGCAGTTCTAAAAATGTCCCAGTCAGTGTTATCAAGGCAGTCATGCAGCTCCTCCACAGCTTCTCTGTTGCTCCAGTTCTTGGATCTCAGCACAGCAGGTTTAGAAAGTTTAAGTTTCTGTCTGTAAGCCGGGATCAGGTGAATGAGAGCATGGTCGGATAGACCGAGGGCAGCGCGGGAAACTGCATGATAAGCCTTGCTGATGGTGCTGTAACAGTGATCCAGGGTGTTATCCCCCCTGGTCGGGCATTTTATTAACTGTTTGTTTTTTGGGAGCTCCTTAGATAAGTTCCCCTTATTAAAGTCCCCAAGAACAATAACGGGGGAGTACGTGTTCTCTCGCCTTCTCTCCACACCCAGTATCTGCTCAGCGAGTTGTCGTTGAGCCTCGCGCACGTCAGCTTGCGGGGGGATGTAAACTCCGGCCAGGATGAAAGAGGTGAATTCACGGGGAGAGTAGAACGGCCTGCAGGTGATGAAAAAAGTTTCCAGGTCCGGAGAACAGGACTGTAAAATTACTTTCACGTCGCTGCACCAGCCATGGTTTATATAAAAATCCCTCCGCCCTTTGCCTTGCGTGAGAGGATCGGGTCACGGTCCGCGCGTAACAGCTGAAAGCCGGTCAGCTGTGCAGCGGAGTCCGGTGCAGTGTTAATTTCGTTGATGAAAACGATGACGAAATATATTCGTTAATGACCCTTTTTCCATGACGAAGACGTAACGAAAACGAATCTTTGAAAATAAAAACTATGACTAAATCTATTTTTAACTTTCGTTGACGAGACGAGACGAAAATGTTGGTGATTGACTAAGTCACAATATTTTTTTTAACATCATCGTATCAGGCTGTCATGAAGTGTCAGGAGCGGGCGGGTGAGTCTGTGTGTCTGTGAGCTCCCAGAGAGCGCACCGGTCCCGAGGCTCCGCCCCGCGCACTCGCTCAGAGACACAAGATCAGAGCTAGAACATGTGAGGAAGCCTCATAGTGACTCACTGCTTCTTAACTATGGAAACAGTGAAAACACAGAGTTTCTCTGGTCACAGCTGAACAGAGATCAGCACCTCAGCTTCTTGATCAGAGCAGAAGCTGCAGTTGGTTTGTACCGAGCTGAAGTTTCTGTGTCCGCCTCCAGTCTGACCTGCTCTCCCTTTTTGTTTTCACATTTAAAATTAAATATATATTTTTTAGCTATTAGGCTCCAGCTATATGTTTTTATAGAAAAGGAGTTTAATGTGGCTATTAAATGTGACTAAAACTAGACTAAAATTGAATTCGTTTTAGTCGACTAAAACTAGACTAAAACTAAGAAGGATAAAAATGACTAAATGTGACTAAAACATTTAATGCATTTAATGCATTTTCGTCAAAAGACTAAGACTAAGACTAAATCAAAAATAGCTGCCAAAATTAACACTGGTCCGGTGTGGCTTCGGTCAGCCACGATTCCGTAAAACACAAGACAGAAGAAAGGGAAAAGTCTCTATTTGTCCGGATGAGAAGGCGCAGTTCGTCCATCTTATTACACAGTGAGCGAACATTGGAGAGGAGAATGCTCGGGAGAGGTGAGAATCCAGACATGGTCGTGATGTGGGGTGTTTTGAACAACTAAATATGGTGAGCATACTGTCTATTAATAGGCTGCCGTGCCAATCTTTAAATAATAATAATGGAAGATTTATGTGATTTATTGTAAGCTTTGAACTTAAATTTTTTTATGTTTTACAAGTTAGATCTATGTTTAGAAATTAATTGCTGACTGTAAGTCCCACCTGTGTTGATGTGGGCATTTGCCTGTGCTGTGCAGTAAAGCCTTAAATAATTGTAAATTATTGTCATAAAATGTATACCATGGATATTATTTGAAATTAAGGCTTGCAAGTCCCACAGCATTGTCAGTGGGCATTTGCATGTTTTTTTCAGCACCGTTTTCTGTATGCGTTCTGGGACCTGTGCCCGTCTCGTCATCCCTGCACTGTCATGTACTTTGCGTTCCGGCACCTTGTGATTTACAAATTAAGCACTGGCTACAAGCCCAAATAGCTTCTTTGAAAGCATCTTTAAGCTCAAGCCAAGCTTCTGCTAAGCCAGGTCAGAAACAGAAGGCTAAGCCCAAAGCCCCTGTTGAAGAACATCCTTCGCTTTCTCCAGAACCAAAACTTATCAACAAGAAGCCCTGCCCATGGTACTGCTTCAGGTGCGGCGAGGATGGCCATATCGCGCCTTCCTGTAACAATGAGGCAAATCCTGAGTTCGTTGAAAAGAAGAGCAGAGAACTAAAGCAAAGTCTGTAAACAGAATTTAAATTGAATGCAGTTCCTGTGGGGGACTACCAGGAACTGAAGCCAGTCCCAATGTAAAATCTACAACAAAAGCATCCATTCGATCCCACAAAGCAGAGCCCCAAGTTAAACTTCCTCGAGGGCTCGTAGGACAGAAATGTATAGCAGATGTTAGTGTATTAGGGGTTGATACTAGGTGTCTCCTTGAGTCAGGGTCCCAGGTAACCACAGTAACTGCTTCTTTTTCCAAAACTCACCTGTCAGAGCACCCCATCCAGCCCTTCCAAGCCCTGAATGTTGAAGGTGCTAACGGTCAAAATGTTCCCTATTTAGGCTATGTACCCATCACACTCAAGTTCCCAAAAGAGTTTGTTTATGCTGAGCCTGAAGTTTTCGACCTTAGCCCTAGTGGTACCAGATCGCCATTGTAATTGTGACTTACCTGTACTCATTGGCATGAATGCACTCAAAATTTTATATGCAGAACATTGTATTGATAAAAACCCAAATGACTTGTCCTCTGTGTATGGGTATAGACAGATCATTTGTGTACTCAAGCTTAGAAACAAGGTTAACTCTACAGGGGAAATAGGGTTAGCAAATCGTTTGAGAAGGTCATAAGGGTATGTGAAGGTTGACACCCCCAGTGACTGTGCTATAGTCGAGCAGCCTCAATCCTCTGCCTTACCTGGTGGGCTGTTTGTAAAGTGCTGCCTTGTCACCCTGCCCAGACACCGTCCTCACAAATCACCAGTGTGGGTGAGAAATGAGAATGAGCATGATGTCACACTTCCTTCAAACTGTGTCATTGCTGAGCTTCATACTCCCAAAGATATCTATGACAACTTACCTGACTAGACAAATCCGATTACACTGTGACATTATGTGCTGGCATTCCAAAACAAGCCAAAGGACCAGAACAGTCAGGCTTCACCATTGACTTTGGTGACTCGCCCTTTTCAAAAGAGTGGAAAGACAGAGTAACAAGTAGTTTGCATGAGTATCATGATATTTTTGCCTGCAATGAGACGGATTTTGGGCATTCGACCAGAAATTGAATTTGCTGACAATCAGAGAAGCGTACGCACTGCCGAATCTTGAGGAAGCCTTTTCAGTTCTTGCTGGATCGAGATGGTTTTCAGTAATGGATCTAAAATCCGGATATTACCAAATAGAGATGGAGGAATGTGATAAGCCCAAGACCACTTTCGTGTGCCCATTGTGGTTTTACGAATTCAATCGCATGCCCAAAGGCATTTCCAACGAGTACTTTCCAACGATTGATGGAGAGGGTCATGGGTAGCATCATTTGAAGGAAGTATTGGTGTTTTTAGATGACATCATTGTGTTTTCCAGCACGTTAGAGGAGCACAAAATCCGGCTTAAGCATGTCCTCCAGCAGCTGAGAGAGAATGGCCTGAAACTCTCACCAAAAAAATGCCATTTCTACCAGAGCTCTGTGCGATATCTAGGCCACATCGTTTCAAGCAGAGGGATAGAGACTGACCAAGACAAGGTCAGTGCTCTCCTCACCTGGCCTAGACCCCAAACTCTTGGTGAGCTCAAGTCCTTCTTGGGTTTTGCGGGGTACTACCGCCGCTTTGTCCGAGACTATTCGAAAATAGTCAAACCCTTGAATGATTTTACCAGCAGCTATCCACCTTATCGGAAGGTTAAAAAAAACATCTAGCCCTGGAGGGTACTTCAACCCCAAAGAGGCTTTTAATGAGCGGTGGACGCCGGAATGCCAAAAGGCATTTGATATGATCATTGAAAAACTCACCTCCGCACCTGTCCTTGGTTATGCTGACCCAAAACTACCATACGTGCTCCACACAGATGCCAGCACTTCAGGTCTAGGGGCTGCCCTGTACCAAGAACAGGATGACGAGATGTGAGTCATCGCTTATGCGAGCAGAGGTCTTTCATCCAGTGAAAAGCGATACCCCTCCCATAAGCTTGAATTCCTAGCTCTTAAGTGGTCGATCCCGGAGAAGTTTCATGACTATCTCTACGGAAACGCATTCACTGTCATAACGGACAACAATCCCTTGACATATGTTCTGAGGTCAGCCAAACTAGACATTGCCAGTTATGGCTGGCTAGCTGCCCTTTCGACTTTCGAATTCAACATTAAGTACCGTGCTGGGAAGAGCAACCAGGACGCTGACGGCCTTTCTAGACGGCCACATGACAGTATGGCTGATGACCATGCATCTCTTGAAGAGAAGGAGCGAATCAAAAGGTTTACTTCACACCATCTTTCTTCGTCTCCTGACCAACAAGACTTACCTGTGGAAGCAGTCGCAGTCTTGTGTCAACACCGTCTTCTAACCGAGGTAGACTATGACCTACCTTCCATCACCTTGGTCGAATCCCTCGCTATCCATCCTGATGCGGTTCCAGACACCTATGGGACTGTTAGGTTGTTCTACCATACCTACCTACAGTCCGGAAGAACTCAGATAACATAAAAGATCTGACCCGATCATTGCACAGGTTGTCCAAATCTTGGAGGGCGGAGATGAGGCCAACCTCGTTCCTGACTCCCTAGAGCTCAAGCTGATGCTCAAGGAAAGGAAAAGGTTGGAGATGAGAAATGGTCTTTTGTACAGAACACGTCAATCAGGAGAAGATGTGACTTACCAGTTGGTTGCCCCCTAGTCTCTTTGTGCTTCCATTCTCAAGTCCTTACATGAGGATATGGGACACATGGGTTTGGAAAGGACCCTGGACTTGGTTAAAACAAGGTTCTGTTGGCTGAAAATGGCTGCAGATGTGGAGAAAAAGATAAAGTCATGCAGGCATTGTGTCAGAAGGAAGACGCAACAAGAAAGATCAGCACCTCTTGTGAACATCCATACAACTCGCCCCATGGAATTGGTATGCATTGACTACTTGTCTCTAGAGCCGGACAGTCACAATACTAATGACATCTTGGTCATCACAGACCATTTTACCAAATACGCGGTTGCCATACCGACAAAAGACCAGAAGGCTACGACGGTTGCCAAAACCCTTTGGGAGCAGTTCTTCATGCACTACGGCTTTCCTGAGCGGCCGATAAGTGATCAGGGCAGGGATTTCGAATCCCAACTCATAAAAGAACTCTGCGCCCTTGCAGGCATCACAAAGGTGCGCACAACGCCCTATCACCCGAGAGGAAACCCCGTAGAGAGGTTTAATCGAACCCTGTTAGGCATGTTGGGAACCTTAAAGGACAAGGAGAAAAGTAATTGGCGAGATTTTGTAAAAACACTTACCCATGCCTATAACTGCACCAAGAACGATATCACGGGCTTTAGTCCATACGAATTGATGTTTGGGCGTCAACCTTGATAAGCTGTGGACATTGCCTTCTGCTTACCTGTGAAAAATGGCTCTCCCAAATCCCATTCTCAGTATGTAAAACACCTGAAAGCACGCTTCGAGGAGAGTTATCATATTGCCACCAGGAACTCACAAAAGGTTGCTGACCGGAACAAACGCCGCTTCGACATGGCAGTGCGAGAGTCGACACTAGAGGAAGGAGATCAAGTGTTAGAGAAAAATCGGAGGTTCCGGGGTAAACACAAGCTTGCGGACAAGTGGGAGTCCACTGTGTACAAGGTTCTGGGAAAAGTGGGAGACCTACCTGTGTACAAAGTACAGTTCGTCAATGGTGATGGTCCCATCCGAGCTCTACATAGGGACCTGCTGCTTTCTTGTGGTGACCTATCTGAAGCAGAGGTAACCGAACCAGTCAAACCTAAGGTCCACAGGCCAAGAACTAGGCAGAGTCACCCTCAACTCTTAGAGGAACTCTCAGAATCTGAGAGTGACTTTTTCATCTACCCTGCCCAGTCCTCTCTTGCTCCTGAAGAAGGGTTCACGCAGGTGTGTGAATTTCCGAGGAAGCAGCAACCAAATGCAAATCCAGAAGATGGAGGCTTGCTGGCAATGCCATCGGGTTCCTTGACCTCCCAGCCTCGGGATGGTCTTGATGACAGCGATCCCCCAACTGAACCTGTCAAAACACCTCCTGAGTTGGTAGAAGGAGAGGGGCCTGAGGTCATGGTTGAGTGGCCCTCTGCTGGAGAAGATAATACACAAACGGACGTGACCAAAGAAAATGAACTGGATATGACAAACGAAACGGATGTGACCAACCAACTGGATATGACAAACGTAACGGATGTGAACAACAAACCAGATATGATGAATGACACGGATATGGCAAATGGAAAGGAACCGAACATGACAAATGAAACTGATGAGGACCCTGCACGTGGAGGAACTATGGAGGTTTTAAACGACGCTGAGCCAAACCGGCTCAGCATCTGAGCCAAACTCAGGCATCTGAAACGTCTGACAAACAAACTGAAAGTGAAACTGTGACAGATGGAAACACAAATGACTCCACAGAAAGGTCACAACAACCCCCTGACCGTTTTCACTACATCCAGTTGGGGAAACCTTTGATGTCTTTAGTACAGAGTGTTTTACAGAGCTTTTACCAAGCACTAGACACCATTAGTAACTATGATAGCCCCCATATGAATCAGAGAGCAGCTCATGAAGGGACTCATTCAGAATCAAGAGGGGAGGGTGTAACCCACATGGGTACCAGACTCATGTATGTCATTTAGAGAGAGTTTACCGGGCCCCACCACAAGTTGGCGCGCTAGCCCTGCATTCATGGTCACGACCACATAGCGCGTGCTTGTCCTGAGACTCACCCGAGACGTTGACCGTGAGTGCCGCTCGTGAGTGAGCTGACGAACCTGGGAGAGAGCTTTGTATGTTGTGAGAGAGAGATAGCGGAGCTGCTTCAGCTGTGTAAGCCTCTGTTGGACTCCTACTGTTAGTTTTTCGCTAGATCCGGGATTGATTGATATTCTGAACCTTTGGTGGTTTAGTGGCGAGCCAGGCGATTGACAGCGGACGGAGATCGGGATCCACTCCGAAGACCAAAGACATCTACTCACTTTCCTTTGATACAGATAAGAACGTTCACCATAAAACCTACACGGGTAGTAGAACGAACACAGGGTTGAAACCCCATCTTCTGATATAGAAGAAAGGACACTTTTCTTTGAACTTTATTTTATTATTTTATTTTTTATTTTATTGAAAGAGCTCTATTTTTGTTTTTTCCTAATTCCAAGCACTGCAAAATAATAATTGCTTGTGAGGCAATAAATGATCACTGTTCAACTTCCAGTCAGAGTCCAGCTTTCTGGACCTAGGGGAATGTGGGTTGCTTTCTTCCATTAAGGTTAAAGGCGCTACAATGTTTTAAAAAATGAAAGGTGAATTGTGTCTAAACAAAATGTATTGTGAGTTAGTCAACCACCAAAATTTCCGTCTCGTCTCGTCAACGAAAGTTAAAATAGATTTAGTCATTGTTTTTATTTTCAAAGATCCGTTTTTGTCTAGTCTTAGTCTCGTCTTAGTCATGGGAAAAAGGTTGTTAACTAATATTTTTCATCATAGTTTTCGTCAACGAAATTATCACTGAAACAGACCAGACAGTTTTGCCGGGGATGTCATTGTAATATTATTATTGAGATTATAAATAAACCAATGCTATTGTTTGCAGTTACTAAAGTGAAAAATCTAGGGTAAGGCATTCTGTGAAATTCGGTTTGAAGTTTGGGTCTGAAAATCTCTGTATCTCTGTTGGCAGTAAGGGAGAGTTGGCTGTTGAGTGTCACACCCAGGTTCCTAGCAGTCTGGGTAGGGGCTACAATGGAGTTGTCAAAGGCAATATTCAGATCATGGTTGGGAGAGCCTTTGCCTGGAAGGCAAAGTAGTTTGGTCTTGTCAAGGTTGATTTTCAGTTGGTGTGCGGACTTCCACTGAGAGATGTCAGTTAGACAGGCAGAGAGTCGTGCTGCTACCTGTGTTTCAGATTGTGAAAAAGAGAGAATTGGTTTGGTGTCATGTCCATAGCTGTGTTAGGAAAAGCCTTGTGAGTGAATGACAGAGCCGAGAGAGTTGGTGTACAGAGAGAAGAGGAGAGGACCAAGGACAGAGCCTTGAGGGATCCCAATAGTGAGAGGAAAAGGTTTTGACACAGATCCTCTCAAAGTGTTGGTGAGCCAGTGTCCCTGCAGCCTCACTTCCCTGTTGTTTGCTGACATTTCCAACCAATCTTTTTTTGTTTTTTGTCTCCATTATGGATTAAAACTCTAGACTGTTGTATGAGATCAGCAGTCTGTTTCGCAAGTGTCTGATTTTTGATTAGCACTCAATTAGAACTGTCATTCAACTAAGTGGGAATGTGTTCTCAGGCTTTTAGACCACACACATCCACACACAAAAGCACGCACACACTAAATGATAAGCACGTCATTGTTTTTATCAATTAGTGTGTTTGTGTGTGGATTAAAACAAAGTATCCTTTCAATATGTAAAATTAAATAATTTACATCAACATTATGAAGTGCAAAATGTAAAAACAAAGATATAGTTAAATTTAAACTGCTCAATGCAACCATCTTTAATTACACACAAATGTTAGAGTTGATAATGACTGGCTTTACTAATCCACCTCTTTCAAAGTAAAATAGCACACTATTCAACTATTTTTGAAAAAAACTAAGCAAACCAGCTAAATTCAAGTGGGATAATCCTCTTTATTGGAAGGAAATGCCTGATGGGGTTTCAACAGCTTAGTGTTTTTCTCTGTGGCAGTGCCATCAGTTTCACTCAGATTCAGCTCTCATAAATCTTAAATTAGAAGTTTGCTCCTACAAACAGCCTGCCTGTGAGGTGCAAGTCCCAAGTCGTAGCAATGAATGAAGGCAGT
This sequence comes from Platichthys stellatus, assembly GCA_016801935.1. Classification (NCBI taxonomy): domain Eukaryota; kingdom Metazoa; phylum Chordata; class Actinopteri; order Pleuronectiformes; family Pleuronectidae; genus Platichthys; species Platichthys stellatus. The sequence goes on along the minus strand of CM028859.1, from coordinate 28,491,670 downwards.
CATTTAAGCTAAACATTAAGATTTACAAGGTGTTCATTTGCAATAATGTTTTGTTATGCAATTGATACATTGCTTTTGTTTTGTTGTGCACTTCTGTCCGTTCTGGGAGAGGGATCCCTCACATGTGGCTCTCTCTGACGTTTCTACGTATTTTTACCCTGTAAAAGGGTTTTTAGTCGTTTTTCCTTACTCTTGCTGAGGGTTAAGGACAGAGGATGTCACACCATGTTAAGCCCTATGAGACGAACTGTGATTTGTGAATATGTTCTATACAAATAAAATTTGATTGATTGATTGATAGATTAAACGTGACACCATTAAATGGTGTGCCATTTGGCATTAAATAAATTGGGTTTTCAGAAAAAATATTGAATATTAAAATATTAATATTAAATAATAACTCTAATTGATCAAAGTTACCTAGGGGCAGTACCCTTCAAAGGAAGGGAAAATATTGTCAATTTATTGAATAAGTCTCGTTAAAGTACTAACTACAAATTTGGAACTCTGATTAACAATAACATTATTAACTACCATTAACTGAGTTGAGTACCATCACTAATCTAGCCCTCAGGGCATTTTTCACGTAACAATAATTGCTATTCACCTATGGCCAGGTGGAGTCTGTGCCCGGAACATTGGAGCCTCAACCATCCATCCAAATGCTAAATAAATCGTTTCAACTCAATTATATTAGTTTCAATCAATCAATCAATCAAATTTTATATGTATATTTTATTTGTATAGCCCATATTCACAAATTACAATTCATCTCATAGGGCTTTAACAGGGTGTGACATCCTCTGTCCTTAACCCTCAGCAAGAGTAAGGAAAAACTACAAAACAGAACCCTCAGAGAGACCCACATGTGAGCGATCCCTCTCCCAGGACGGACAGAAGTGCAATAGATGCCACGTGCAGGAAAACATCATCAATAATCAAAGTCTAGCAGTCCCACTGCAAGCACAGTCCATGCTCAGCAACCATCTAGACCCCGATCCACCATCCAGACCAGACGCCACTCCAGTCCTCAATCACCGTCCACCGCCGCCCACCAGGACCTATCACAAGCCACCCCCGCGGTCCTGGTCCACCGCCCATGCCCAATGCCAACGCGATACAGGGTCTGCCACCAGCACCACGATCAGCCCACATGACTCAGAATCCGCCACACTGG
>CM028859.1:28416877-28462830 GCA_016801935.1 Platichthys stellatus | reverse complement strand
TTGAAGAACTTCGCTGTTTGCTCCGTTAAATGTCGGGTGTCGAGGGTAAATTACGTATTCTCCACTCAAGCCTATGTGGGGAACACGTAGCCCCCTCTCTCTCTCTTTTTATCTATGTCACAGCTTGTGTGGCTGTCGTGGATTGGCAGAGGGGGACATTTAACAATGTCATTGGTCAAATTAAAACTCCAGGACTTCAAAGTATGGGATGCATATTTTATCATTTATATCATATAAGATATGTCATCAATATAGTTTAAGATCGTTTTTCAGTGTGTTTCCTGGTGCGATACACTCGCGTCAAGCGCAAAAAATAGACTCGACGTCGAAATGATCGCTGCATGGAGCGAGGCAGCCTTGGCGCAGGGCGGTGCTTCAGCCTCCGTTGTGACCCGCACAAAGTTTTAACATGGGAGTGGATGGGAGCCAGCTGTTATTTAAGGCTTGACGCTGCGCTGAAGCGTCGCTTCGGCATCGCTTCTGCGTCCGGTGTGAACCCGGCGTTAGTAAATAACTCACAATGCGTTGCTTAACATACGTCACATACTACGTTGCTCTGATTGGTTGTAGGTCTATCCAATTGAGCGAAGAGGAATTTTATTTCCTGGTCAGTTGAAACACGCCTCATAGGGGCTAGTGAGGCTAGTGAACAGCTGTAAGTCAGAACCCTCTCAAACTGTGACTCTCTGACAGTCTACCTTAGCTTCTGAAGCTGGCTGCGGCTCTCCTAGGTGCTCTCGTCCGTATCTCTCATTCAAAGTTTATCATTGGGTCCAGTACACTTACCAGTAAAATGCTATTACTCCAGCAGATGTGGGAAGATAATGAGCAACAATTAGCAGAGCTGTCATTTAAGCGATCTGCTCTCAAACCCAACCCAGGCCCTGGGGTACTGCACTGTTCACTCTGTACTGTTTTTCTTCCTCCCAGTCGCAAAGTACTCTGTCGTCAGTCGTGCACTGTACATTGCAGCATCACACATTGTGCAGGCAGATAGAGCAGGATGGTTAGGCTGAGGTCAACCTGAGTGCACTGTGACGCAGTTTGAAAATAAGCAGAGGGAATTGTTTTGTGCACATCTTAGACAACATTTCCAATAAAGAGTCATGTACTGAATATCTGAACCACACCTGTCTGGCATTGTTCCTCTGCTCCTGGATGTGTTTCATTCTTGCTCTGGTGAGTCTCTCTCTCTCTCTCTCTCTCTCTCTCTCTCTCTCTCTCTCTCTCTCTCTCTCTCTCTCTCTCTCTCTCTCTCTCTCTCTCTCTCTCTCTCTCTCTCTCTCTCTGTGTGTGTTGGGTTTCATTCATGATGAGCATCAGCATCAGATGTCTGCTTAATCTAGCTGCCAGAGAGCAATCAGAGGAGCCAGATGTGACATGAATAATAATGCCACTCATTGTTTTTTTTTAATGGTTGGTACATCTACATACCTAATATTTTGTATTACAGTTCTACTGTAGTGTGTACTTGGGTTTCATTCATCGTTTACATCTATCAACGGCTATTTATCTTTTTGTTTGTATTTATTGTTTTGTATCCTGCTTTATGAGTAGAATTATAGTTTCATAATCGAGACAATAAATTGATAGAATTGGATTGAAAGCAGACATAGCAGACATACAGACCCCGCCCTGTAAAAGTCTAACACAGCACTGCTGCATTAAGAGTAATACAAAACACACACACACACACATATACACGTACACATACACATACACACAAACAGAGTAAGAGGAGACACCGAGCAGTGTGAGTAGGAGAGGGTCCCCACCCCTGTCTGTCTACATTGCAGCAGTGCTGCAGTCAGACAAAGGGGAGCACAGGTTTCATAACAGGGCTGCAGCTGGTGTTACAGCAGCCCCTAGTGGTTGAACGTTTAATATGGTTTTGTATTTATATAGCGCTTTTCTAGTCTTGATGACCACTCAAAGCACTTTACAGGAAAACATTTTTGCATTCACCCATTCACACAGACATCATACAGTGCATCTATTAGCAGACCTTTGTTGTTCTATGAGGGGAAATTTCGGGGTTCAGCATCTTGCCCAAGGACACTTCGGCATGCAGATGGGGAAGACTGGGGATTGAACTGCCGACCTTCAGGTTGGAGGACAACCGCTCTACCCCTCAGCCACAGCCGCCCCAGAGACGTTATTCAAAACACAACTAACAACCACAAATTTACGGGACAGAATCCTCATGATGTTGTTGTTGTTGTTACCAACCTGGCAGCATGCAGGCAGGCTGTGTTCTAGTATTAGTAATTGTTTTGTCCTTGAACTGATTGTTTGTGTTCAGGGCCACCAGCTCAAGCCTGCTCCCCCCCACTTAGACTCTTGTAATAAATGACCTTTTAAACCTTTCACCCCTTCTGTATCTTACATTTGGGTTCAGTGTAGTACTGGTAACAGAGGCACTAATTGTGTAAGGAAAATCCCTCTATGGTACCTCAATGAAAAAAAGACTTGTTAACTGACCCTAGCATAGCATGAGATAGCTTGGCTAAAAGAGAACTTTCTAACTCTTTATGTGTTTTGTTTTAGTTTTTTTACTTGGATTTCTGTTATAAACTAGACTCCCAAGACAACCCCTATGACATCATGAGAGTCACCAAGGTAATCTAGGTTTCTCTGGCTTGGTTGGTAGAAGCATTGATAAACAATATTATATAAATGCAACAAAAGTGTGTAGATTGGTTTTAACTTCTGAATCCTTCAGCTGCAGATCATTATTTTTGAATGTGCTGCTGAAGTTTTCTCTGGCAACTGAGTTAATTTTGTTTTCTTAAAACAACTTCACCAATGTTCAACCAAATGTTTGTGTGTATCTGTGTGAATGTATTTTCGTGTGTTGACAGCATTTGGAGGGGTAAGAGAGAAAACTAGCAAAGACATGAGACCTTCTTTTTTTTTATAATCCAGACATTGTTGACAAATGTGCTGGCAATGCAAAGTGTCAGATTAGGGCCTTTGGGGAGGAGGTGGTAATGGTGGTGGTATTGGACAAGGGAGGAGTTATGTCTCCCTTGAGGATGCAGATAAAGCTGACCTTTTTAGATGTGATTTTAACTATTTTGATGTGACTAAATGGGATGAGACAGAAGCTTGATGGATTATGTGGGGCTGCTAGCTACTTTTATGCAAAAACAAGGGTTCAACTTTTCACCTGCTCACCCACTTGAAGCTGCACCACAAAGCCTAAAAACGGCACAGGGGATTTGAACAGTTTACCTTTTTACCAGACATCATTAATTACTAAACAGGGACAGCACTTTAGTGTCGTACTTTTTCTTGGAGCATTCTTGCTAGGATTCTGCAATAATTATGCAGTTTCCTTTAACTATCTATTGCCATATCATTTTCATACATGACCTGTGAAGGAACTCCAGATAATCGGGTTTGGACCATCTGGCAGTGGGATATTCTCTACCCAGGTGTGTTCACTATGCCAACAAATCCTCTTCCTTTGAGATTTTGGTCTATTTAAGGCCTGAGCACTGACAGGCACTGAAAGACAGTGAAGCCCTATTGAAATTGTAAGGAATATTATGATTATTTTTAGGCAAATTAATTGGCTTTTTGACGGCTTTAACATCCTCAAATTCGTACCAAAATTTGCAGAAAAATTAGAAAATGGTAAAAATGTATGTATTCTGGAGGAATTTTCAATGGGCGTGGCTCAACGGTGCCCCCGAGACCCCTGGAACGTGTTCACATTGACTGATCTTCACAAAAATCGACACACAGGTGTATCATGACCAGACAAACAAAAGTCTATAGGTGCAATTAGAAAAACACAACAGGAAGCCTGCTGTATCAATATTTCCTCAGGGTCTTAACGCCATCTAGTGATCAGTGTGAAAATGAAGTTCACGAATTCTACAATCCAGAGCGGTATGGTCATCATCAACAATTTCTTGGAGCTGGAGAATAAACTGGAGAAGCTTCTCCATGAGGTTGGAATAATTATCCTAGATGTTTTTAATACACCCTGTCATTTGTCTTGTCATGATGATATACGACAGAATAAAAAAGAGTTGTTAAGTTTTTGTTTTTCCCCTTTAGTGCTCACGTTTGTTTTGTTTTTTTAAAAGAACTAGTCTAATTAAAATCACCTTTTGTTTTAAAACTCTGCATCTGGTTCCATCTCCTTCCACACACCGTAACACATGGTCCATAATTAACCCCTATAGACGCATGGAACTGTAGCGTACAACCCCCAAGAAGTGATTCTCGAAGAGGGCATTATTCTGTACGAGTTCCTACCTGGTGTTGTCCCTTTTGATGGACACAGGTTGATGGAACGGTTTACGCAAGAGCTTACACGTAAGAATACCTAGTTAAATGATGTATCTTTTTATTTTCAGTCGCTGTACATTTATAATTCTAGCAGTTCTCATTCAACCTGTCTGTATCTTAAAGACAATTAAAAAATATCTCCCTTATTTTATGATTTAAATTGTCCATAAAAGTCTTGACAAGCAGCTTTCAGTTATTGTGTTTATTAGATTAGCAATAATCCAGTTTAAATAACTTTTAAGGAAATCTACTTTGAGCTTTTGCCAGTCCCTGTAGTTTCAGAGATCATTTAGTTAATTGATCACATGACTAATATTTGTATCATCTATTGAAAACCTCACTTGGCCAGGGGAAAAAGACCACATAACCTCTCTCCTGAAGAAGAACCCTGCAGAGCGTCTCGGTACAAGTAAGTGGCAGCTTTCATCGATGATGGAGATGTGGATGAATGCCTCCTGGTTCTGGATGCACTACATCTCACAGGTATGAGACTAGTCTGGTGTACCACAAAGAAAAGGTCATGATTCAGAAGAGGTCTGGAGAACTGCATAAAGAGCTACAGATACCCTGAAATGTGTGTTCTTGGAACAAAGGAAGATATTAGTGAGGCTAAGGAGGTGACATCTTAAGCTAGGTCTATTGTGTTGAAATACAAACAAAATGTTTAATTGTTGTTCTTCTTATCCAGGAGGAGTAACATGAGAAGGACCATCCATTTTTTCAGAACCTCAACATGAACAATCTCCTGTGTGAGATTACTCTGTACATCCCCGAGTTGGAGTGTGGGGCTACCTGGTCTGAGAACGATAGTGAATAACATTATGTAGACGACGCTTCAGTTGTTGAATACTTTGAGGAAGATGAGGAGGACGATACATCTTTCACCTCTTTGGCCTTCCGCCACCGAAAGGTGAAGATTTTATCCACTGCAGTTTGAGAGAAGTTGAAACTATCTCTTACTATTAGATACCCACTGATTCAAAATGACTAAGATAAATCAAGTTATTACTAAATTTGTGTGAATCACCAGTGTATCATTATTCAACAGGCTTAAAGAGCATGCAAATAGAGATTGTTGTGTGTTTTCTCACTCATGTTACAATTAATCCCTATCATGATGATAAACTGCTTTTCTTTGAAACTTTCAGGCGAATGAAGAGAATGAAGACATGCCTTACAATGAGAGACATGTCACGGACGCTGCTGAAAGCCTTGATGAGGAGGAGGTCATGCCCCACAACGAAGGAAATGTTGAGGAGGCTGTTGAAATCCTAGATGATTTCAGCAAGGATTCATGCCCTACTGTCGTATATTCGCTAGAGTAAATCATTTTGGCATGTGTTTAAAACATAATGACAGGCTTAAAGCTATAGTGCCTGTTTTCTGGACTCTAAGTCTTTTTAAATACTATTCCATATGTTTATCCTTAGTTCGCTCCCTTTTTGGAATGATCTTTGACCTAGGGAATAATCTCTGACCTGCAAATGGATGGGTAAAAAAAGGAATGTTCTCTAGCAGGCATCTTCAACTTTACGTACGAAAAATGCCCTTATTTAGTCAGATGCCCTATGTGTGATGACATTTTATCTCTAGTTTTGGGGTGAGCATCTCTTCTATAAGAATCCTTGTCAGGCATCGGCAAGTCAGACTTTCATGATTTGGCTTGTGATGTCTCCAGGTATACCATGGTGCCCGTCTGACCTGTGAAACTTCTGTGTAATAAACATATTATACAAACAAGAACGAGGTCCGCTGAGTTTCCTACATCAACATCAACTTCAACAACAACATCAACATCTTGGCTGCATAGAATATACCATACTACAATGAAGGAAATGTTAAGGATGCTGCTGAAGTCCTGCCTAATGCTACCAACACCATGAGGTCTCATTTAGCTACAGCTGCTTGAGATGGTCAGAGAATGTGACTCTACAATCCAGAGCGGTATGGTCAGCATCAACAATTTCTTGGAGCTGGAGAACAAACTGGAGAAGCTTCTCTGTGAGGTTGGAATAATAATAAAACTTGTTTTTTATCCAAGCTGTCATTTGCCTTTTCAGAAATAATATACTACAGAATAATACAGAGTTGTGAAGTGGTTTCTAACTAAAGGTGGTCTATGGACTTAGCTTTATTGTATGACGACCTTGCAAATGTCATTGTATCAAAGAAAAATAATGCAGGGCTGTCAGAACAAAAACTGCTTTAATTTTCTTCACCAACACCTCACATTCTCCTACCTCATATTTTACTGCATGTTGTTTATTCCTTTATTTTTGTACATGTTTCTTAATTTGCATGTGTTTGATTTCAGACCCACCCAGCCTGCAGTCCTCCTGTCAGAAAACCACAGAGTAGTGACTTTGAAGAAGAGCAGAATCTTGCTGGCGGCGACATTGGGTAAGTAAGATTCTTCCTCTCTGGGGCAAAGGAGACGAGAAGAGGAGGAAGAAAAGTCAGGAAGTGTAATGATAGACCCACTTTCAACATGCCATTCACTTAAACGTAGCATAAACTGTTAAAAATGCCAATGAAAGAAAAAAATTCGAATAAAACATGCTCACTTGTTTCTTCTGTGTCTGGTTTTCACTATGATAGAAAGGAAATGTCGAAAAATACACATTTGGATGGTGTTTGTTTTACCTCTGTCTGTTTGCTAGCAAGACACAAGTTAACTATTTGTTTTTGTCTTTAGGCTAATTAGCTGTGAACTGGAGGCACTGGTAGCTTAGTTTGTTCATCACCTCCACTAAGGTTGCAAAATTCCGGGAATATTCAAAGTTGGAAACTTTCCATGGGAATATACAGGAATATACGGGAATAAACTGGACATTTTGCGCAATTTATACTAACTGTATTTACCTTGTCATATACAGAGATAAATATAAACATTTTGTTTCGTCATAGGCTGATTTGAGCCCTGAGGAAACTTTGGACACTTGACTCTATGCTTCTGCATCTTTGTGTCATTCTTAACATAGGTCTTAGATTAAGATTAAGATACATTTATTTTTCACAAACACATGCACAGACATAGCCTGGATGCCAGACGAACTTAGCCCCGCCCACAACAATCTGGAAGTTCGGTCTGGAGTCGCTCCACTGGGGAGAAATTATGCCCGGTTCGTAATCATCCGGACCAATCAGATTGTCAGGGCGGGCTTTATATGATGAGGGACAGATAATCAACGGTAACGTAATCAACCACATCATCAAAGTGCCCTTGGGTTGAATCCGTTTTCAACAAACATGCCTGCCGCTGGAGAGCTGAGATGTGTAGATGCTGCCATTGAGTCTATTTTAGAAGACATCGACAGCGCATTCATTTTGAAAGAGGAACAGAGAACGTGGAGGCAACACCAAAGCACCGCGCTAATCCCTATCGCGCCAGTGCTGGGCTGTTCACACCGGACACTGAAGCGACGCTGAACCGCCGGGCAGCGCTGTTGGGGTAGAATCCCCAGTGAGGATCAAACAGTGGGTTGTAAATACTTAGGCCAAGCTGAAACCAGTTTGGCCAGTTTTCAGTCTTAATTCACACCTTCCTCAGACGGCCTGGAGCCGGCGATGAGGACAAAGGATTTAGTTGCTAACGGGGGCAACCAGAGTTATTTTCTTTCATTTCTTTCATTTTCTTTTATTTTAAGTTTGATCTTACTTTGATAGAGACTATTTTTGTTTTAACTTGAAAGGCCGCACAACAGGAAGCTCATTCGCCGGCCGAGTCAGAGACTTTCTTTCCAAATCCACAGCTGCGTTACCGCTGCTCATCCCTGCAGAAGCGCGAGATTCATTCCGCTGAGGAGCACGAATTCCACATCCCTGAAGAAGAAGAGACGAAGCCGAATTCCGTTCCAAGAGCAAGAGAATTCGCTCTATTTCGGCCCAGCGCTGACCTCCGTTGCAACCACAAGACCCAGCAGAGCACCGCTTAAGAGGCCAGGTCTTCACTGATTTGTTTTCCAGGAATCCGCCCGTTCGCACGCATCCTGGGTTTTAACGAGACATTCACTGGACTTTCCGGAAATCCGCGCCCCACGCGCAAGCAACACCGCGGAGGTCACAGTAAGAGGCTTTATTGTCTGGGCAGAGACTAGTTTAAATACTTAGCGTGTCATTTGTTTGATTGTATGTGTTTTTGTAGATCGCTGATCTGTTTTCGCCGTGCTACACGGCAGGGCCGAGACGTCACATCCGGTTCCTTTGTTTACTGTGTTTTTGAGAAGCGCGCGGGACAGAGCCGGCGCTTCCTTTTTGCGTGTTACCGTCAGAGATATTGTGCGGAGATTTACATCTGTTAAAAGATAAATCTCACGTAACTGGTCTGCTTCGCTGGAAGTTCGTACGATGTTTCCTAATCTCTCTCTATCTCTCCCTCTCTCTCTCTCTTTTCTCCTAAACCTGTTTATACACACATCCGATCTGTATTTAGAATACAGTTCATGTAACATAGGTAAATCTCTATTCAGAGAGGCTGGACACATCTGGAAGCCGTGCGATACACTCGAGTCAAGCGCAAAAAATAGACTAAACGCCAAAACGATCGCTGCACGGCGAGAGGCAGCCTTGGCGCAGGGCGGCGATTCAGCCTCCGGTGTGACCCGCACAAAGTTTTAACATGGGAGTGGATGGGAGCCAGCTGTTATTTAAGGCTTGACACTGCGCTGAAGGGTCGCTTCGGCATCGCTTGAGCGTCCGGTGTGAACCCGGCGTAAATAACTCACAATGCGTTGCTTAACATACGTCACATACTACGTTGCTCTGATTGGTTGTAGGTCTATCCAATTGAGCGAAGAGGAATTTTATTTCCTGGTCAGTTGAAACACGCCCCATAATCACAGCCCAATGGAGCAGTCTCAGACTCACATTCTGACTAGAATTGTGAGTCTGACAACGTCAGGCTAGCACAGACATGCAATGGAAGGGAAATTTAGCCTCTGCTTTTAACCCATCTGATGCAGGACACACAGAGCAGTGAGCAGCCATGTACGGCGCACGGTGAGCAGATGTTGGGGGAGTAAGGTGCCTTGCTCAGGGGCACTAGACAGGGTAGGGACAATCCTCTTGGATTTTTGGACAGATCAATCCAGGTTCGTCTTTTTGTTTTCTCCGTGGAGTCGAACCAGAGACCTTTTCTGCCCATAGTCCAAGTTTCTGCCACTAGTCCACCGCCTCTCCCAACAGTACAGTACACAGCCTTTCCTTCTACATTGGCTGGGTTGAAATGTCCCCTCAAATGAGAGTGCACGTGGCATTGTTCTGTAGAATATGATGAGAAAAAAGCCAGTTGGAAACGTCTTTAAAAATATTTTACAATTGATGGATCATTAGCCCTCAATAGACCTGCTGTAGTGTTCAGGATGCTGGAAATTAAGAAGTAGAATTGCACTGTAACATGCACACGACATGCAAGGGGGGAAATTTCCAGGTGTTGTCCGGCCAGGTATGTTGTTCTTGTTGTCACTCCGTGGATTTGAACCAGAGACCACCGTCGGATTTTTTCCCATAGTCGCACTTTCTGCCACTAGTCCACCGTCTCTCCCCATTATCTGTGCATGTGATGGAGAAATGCAGAGTGCAGGGTTGAAATTCAACGTGCAGCAGGTGCTGCATTCCTTACATCTTTAAAATAGAGTTTTGAATTTTGCTTTTATTGCTCAGCGTTTAATTTTTGTATTTTTTTTTCAAAATTCCCCAAATTCCCGAGCTTAATACTCACATGGAAATTTACCGGAAATTGTCTGCCCCTTTGCAACCCTAACCTCCACACAAGCAAAGATATGTTGAATTGCACTCTCTGACCTGATTATTTCAAATCTGTCCTGCTTTATTACAAATTAATTGTTACGGTTTGAAGGAGGAGATGGACCCAGGATGCAGAGGTTATAACAAAAAGGGGATTTAATCTACAAAAAGGCTTTAAACAAGAAAGAAACAAAAGAGGAACATTAACACAAGTTACACTGGCGACAAAGCGCATGGAAAACAAGGAAGCGGTAGAAGCTGGTCGAGACAGCAGGAGCAGACAAACCATATCTCACGAAGTGTGGAGAAACAACTAGTACAACCCGACAAAGGGCTTGGGGAACACAGAGGCTTAAATAGACACAAGAGGGAAGGCAGGAGCAATTAACCACAGGTGAAATACATGAGGACTGGGAAGACAATCACTGAAAGGAAGTGAAGATAGAAACCACACACAAGGGACAGATACTACAAAATAAAACAGGAAACAGAAAATACACAGAAGAGACTGAAATTAACAAAATAAAATGACAGGACACCACATTAATATTAATTAATTAATATTAATTAATGTCATGTAAACTTACTGAATAGTCATCGTTTGACAAAATATAGGATTGTGATCGCAAATTAATTATCCCGTTATCTCGGGGAAAACCAAGGTTATTTAGTTGAGATAACGACAATTATGTCATAATCATTATTTTTAAGGAAAAAGCTCCCTAGAAAAACATTTTGTTTTGTCACAGGCAGACATGCATGCAAACATTTCAAATACTAATTGTACTAAATGTAAAATGAAAGCATTTAGTCAAGCTTCTCAAGCCTCTGGTTTTAGCGTAGCGAAGATGACAACGAGGCATCTGCCTCGTTGTCATCTTCGGTGTCACTCTCCAACCTTGTAGAGGATGGGTTAGGAGCCTTAGGTTTGCCCGGATGGCTTTTCTACCCTTGCATTGGTGAGCCTGCCCAGGAAATGACCAGTTGCGGTCAGAGGCGGCTGATGTTGGTGGGAGGATGATGGAGGCTACAGGTGCAATGGCCTCAGATCCAGAAAGTCCCTTCTAACAGGTGGATGCAGATATGTGCTGGCATGACTGCCATATCCAATCCCCTTCCCAAAGGCCTTGCTTGGTATGGTACCTTGCCAGACTTTAGAGAACTTTGCCTTCATCAAGACCCAGGTGGTGAGACATGGTAGTAATAACAGTGTAAGGTCTGTTGATCTCTTACCCAGAGAGTATGCTTTTTTCATACTTCTTTGGTTCCAGCATGTATGATGCTGCATGGATTGGCTTCATGCAGAGCTCTTTGCGCTTCTCCATCGATTTGACCACTGCGGTTTCCTCTGCTTGGAGCAGCAGGGAAGTGGGCAAGGCAGTTTGGATTTCTTCTTTGATCTCAGCAAACAGACATTGAACATCTGACAAGTTGGCATCATCACCATCTATCTGGGAAATAGCTGCTGCTATTGGTTTGAGGATTCTCAGGCTGCTAGTCACTCTTTCCCAAAACACATCATCCAGCAGGATTCTCTGCAAATGGAAGAATGCATTGAACATGTGATGGAGGAATGCACAGTGTAGGGTTTAAATTCAACTTGCAATGTGCTCTGCATTCCATACATCTTTGGAATACAGAGTTTTGAATGAAGTTTATACTGCTCAGCGTTTAATTTGTTTAAAAAATAATAATAATAATTCTCCAAATTAACGAGCTTCGCATGGAGCATTTCTGGAAATTGTCTGCCCCTTTGCAACCCTATTCAAGAGAAGTAAAATACATATTGGGCTTGAAAAGTAAATAAAGTTACTGGCTCTGTTTGAATAACTCTTTTATAAAAGCTCAGGACAAATTGGCACTGGTCAAAAGGAAAATAGATTTTTTAAATAAACCTAGAGACACTAATAACTGTGGAGAAGTAAAAAGAAGTGCAGAAGTAAAGGGAAAACAAAAGTGAAAAGTACAATAATAACAGTAGATCTGGGTAAAATCCTCTTCTTCTTCTATGGTCGGTTTATTTGCGGGTGTCAACTAACGTCAAGGTGCATTTCTGCCATCTACTGTGTTGCTGCACCAATGCCAGGTCAATGAGTAGAGTGGACGGACCAAGCCCCTATTCCCCTTATAAGCCAGACTAATCCTTAGGTAAAATCAGGGGATGTGGTATGTCGTTTCATAGTCATTTAGTCTTGAGTCGCATCAGAACGCATCAAACAGATTTTATAACATTCATTTGTTTTTCCTCCTCGAAAGTGCACTGGCAGGGGTTAATTTGTGCCGGATCCTGCCGGAACAGGATCCGGCTCCTCTTGGTTTTGGCCTGCCCGTGTTCCGGGACTTATTTGGGCTGATCCGGTACCTCTCGTATAGAAAAAAATATTAATACAGAGCTGCCAACTCTCACGCTTTCGGCGTGTGATACACATCCAATTTCTCACGCCAAAAAAAAAAGTGATTTCTTACAAGTGGCCAATACAACGATCGCGAAGGCAGTGTGGGCCGGCGCAGGCACGCCCGGCACGCCCCCCCCCCCCCCCCCCCAAAAACCCCCCCTGACAAGAGGTCCGCCGCGGACGAGGTTCGCTATACATTGTCCAGGGCGGCGGCGGCGGCTAAAGACACACCGCCGCTGATGTGACGTTTTGTAATAAATCTCTCATTTTATTTTTGTGTTTGCAACTTGTGTTTCTGCTTGCGCCGCTATATTTTGGTCACCCCCGACAAAATCTCACTCTCACTTGAAAAAAATAAATAAAACAATAATATTCATATAATAATTTACAGAACAAATCCCATGAATTTCATGTTTATTAACATAAAACGACGTCATTTGAAAGACTCGGAGATCTGTTGTTGATGCACCCCGCTTCGCAGACAAAATCTTTTGAAATTTGCCGCGTCTGGGGAGCAAGCAGCAGAAAGGAACAAAGAGTTGCCTGTTCAATGCAAACATGTCAAAAAGACAGTCGAATTTACTGTCCTTTCTCAAAAAGAAGGAAGAGTTGCATGACGCTTCGAAACGAGTCAGAAAAAGCCTCGACAAGCGGCGACAAGGGCAGTTGCAGCGGTCATGTTGACGAGCAAAAACGGCTGCAGCAGGAGACTAGCGCCGCAACCGCTAGCCAGCTTCACCGACAGCTAGCCAAGCCAGGGCAGGAGGCCGGTACCGCGGCAACAGCAGGTCAGGTTGCCCGCCAGCCGGAGCGGGAGCTAGCTACAGCGCTAGCAGTCAGCCAGGTGGTCCACCAACAGCCGGAGCAACAGGTGGGAACCGCGGCATCAGCTGGCTTGATTTCACAGCAGGATTCAGATGGAGAGGAGAACGCTTTGAGTGTGGGACGTCCAGCGACAGGTCAAGGATGGGATGCACACTGACAGCAGCTCAGTTCAAGGTGAAACAGACTTACTACCCCTGGCTTCTTATGGAAAATTCAGGTTTGGGCTGTACAACGTGTAAGGCGGTCGGGACTTTGGGGCCAGAGAAGACGGGGGGGATGAAACTCGCAAATGAGTGGGTCTCATGCGCAGTAACCTCATCTGCTCCATATATTAAAAAACAGCAACGCGCACTCAGAAAAAAAGTATTTGAACATGCCCGTACCAAGGCTCACATGGCAGCAGCAAGCATTCTTGAGAATGCTAAAAAAGACACTTTAGGACAGGCTATAATTAATAGTCAGTCTGAACAGATTGCCACCACAGCTCGCGTATTTCGCACCGCGTATAAGGAGTCTAAACGTCACCGTCCAGCTTATGGCTTTGAACATGAGATTGATTGCCAAGAGTTAAATGGTCTTGATATGGGGAGGATTTTGCATTCCAATGTTGCGTGTGCAAACATACAGAAACATATTTCGGAAGAAATGAAAAGAAAAGAAAACTGAAAAAATAGTACAGTGCGCACCCAAACTCAGTATAATGCTGGATGAGTCAACCAGTTTAAGCAAAAAGAGTTGCTTGATAATATATATTAGGGTTCAGCTGCCAGATATGGACAAGCCTACAAACATTTTTACTGAACTGGTAGAGCTAGATGATCTAACTTCTCAAGGCATTGTCCACCAACTATTATCTGCTCTAGAGCGCCTGCATTTGACTCAGGATTTTCTCTCTAAAACCCTTATTGGAGTAACTTGTGATGGCGCTTCTGTCATGTTAGGACGCAAAAACGGTGTAGCGAGTAGGCTCCAGGCCATTTTCCCCAACATTACAGTGTGGCACTGCTCAGCCCACAGGCTTGAGCTCGCAGTCGCGGATGTAGTGAAAGAGATGGGCGCTATAAATCACTTTAAAATATTGATGGACAAGTTATATTCACTGTATAGCACATCTAACAAAAACCGAATGCAGCTGAGGGAGTCTGCAGAGAGCCTAGATGTCCAGCTATGCAAAATAGGTCGAATTTTAGACACTAGATGGGTGGCATCAAGTTTTAGAACCGTTGAAGCAGTGTGGAAGAACTATCCAGCACTTTACAAGCATTTCAAAACTGCATCAGAAGATCCCTCCCGTGATAGCGTCACGAAGCAAACATACAGTGGTCTTGCTATGCGCATATCTTCGCATGCATTTGTGAACAACTTAGGCATCATGTGCGATGCATTGCAAGAATTATCAGAGCTCTCAGTCGAGCTTCAAAAACGAGACATTACCATTATTTCGGCACACAAGACAATTTGTCGGGAAATCAGGGTACTTGAGGCCATGTCGGATCGGCCAGGGCGCTACACTGAACTGAGCCAGAGGGGAATTGAGGAAAACTCTCTCCATGGTGTCACATTGAATGGAGGAAAATCAAGTGACAAAAAACTCGACCCGAAGCAGTTTTTCCTAACTGTGGCTAAGAACTTGGAGGAACGTATGTTATCTCAAGGAGGCCGGCTGCCTGATAAAACTGGATATAACAAGTTAATTGAGGAGCTGAAGGTGCTTTACGCACAGTACTGGCCCGAGGACGCAGGTGCGCTGTATGGAGAGACTGAGGTTGAGTCGCTGTGCCAGCGCTTTAACATTGCCAACCCGCGCACAGTCATACGGGCCTACAGAAAACACAGAGACTTGGATGGAAAAGATATCCCCGATGAACTGATGGAGTTACTTGTTGCTGTCAACAGCATTCCTATTGCGAGTGCTGAATGTGAGCGCGGATTTTCACAAATGAACTTAATTTGCACTCCCAACCGTACCTCTCTGCTCACATCCACCATATCATCTTTACTCTTCCTAAATCTTGTTGGACCCCCCCTGGCTAAATTCAATCCAGTCCCGTAAGTGAGGTCGTGGGTGGCCAAAGGACACAGAACTGCCACAGACACACGCAGTAAAACCCGAAACAGGGAGGAGGAGGAGAATCCGGACATGGTCGTGATGTGGGGTGTTTTGGACAACTAAATATGGTGAGCATACTGTCTATTAATAGGCCGCCGTGCCAATCTTTAAATAATAATGGAAGATTTATGTGATTTATTGTAAGCTTTGAACTTTTATTTTTTATGTTTTACAAGTTAGATCTATGTTGAGAAATGAATTGCTGACTGTAAGTCCCACCTGTGTTGATGTGGGCATTTGCCTGTGCTGTGCAATATAGCCTAAAATAGTTGTAAATTATTGTCATAAAATTTATACCATGGATATTATTTGAAATTAAGGCTTGTAAGTCCCACAGCATTGTCAGTGGGCATTTGCATGTTTTTTTCAGCACCGTTTTCTGTATGCGTTCCGGGACCTGTGACCGTCTCGTCATCCCTGCGCTGTCATATGTACTTTGCGTTCCGGAACCTTGTGATTTACAAATTAAGCACTGCCTCTTGGCACTGGAATCCAGGAAGTGACAAGGAGCAGTAGCTCCCAATCTCACTCCTCTTCTGATCGTTGCTAAGCGAAATGTTCTCTTCATGACAGCCTTGACACAGCTGATGCCATTTAGTGTCGTCAATTGGAGTAAAAATATTATGTTCCTGTTATATCGCTTGAAATGTTCTGTTTGTACAGACATTCGAAACAACTTAACCAAAATAACGAAACAACAATGTGACACACACACATTCTAATTTCAAGATTAAACACTAGGAAGGAAAAGGTTATTATTAATAATTAGTTTGAAGACATAATATCTGGCTAAACTGTTCATGTCCCCCCTCCTATCTTTATTCATTAAGAATTCAGTCAGACCCACACTAGCTAAAATATTGAATTCCTAACAGGTACAATAAAAGTATGTTTAAGGCTGTGATTCAAATGAGGGTACTGAAATGAGGGTACTGCCATCTTTCCCCGGATGGGGTTCTATAGCCTTTGAGCTCTTATTTTAAAAAGCTCTGTCCCCCTGATAGCCTTGATTCTGGAACAGTTAAAAGGCGGGGCAACCCTAAACCAAGGGCTCTGTGATTTGGTGATAATTCACCTTGATGTTGGATGCCACCCACCAATAAACCAAACAAAGAAGAAGAAGTTAAAAGGCCCTTGTTAGAGGATCTCAAAGTGTGAGCAGGGTTATGTAGTGATAAAAGATCTTCTATGTTCCTCCCCTCTACAATTAAATTTGTACGTATTTAATATAAACCATATCGTTAATGGAAGTTTCTTTGAGATAGTAGCTATGTTTCTAAAAGTTATTGTGTTTACTTGACAGAGTGATGCATCCTGCCACCACATAACACATATTCTCCTTACTCCTATTTAGTTCCAAAAATATATTATTAAAAAATATGCATGTCCTGTCTTGTTTTTTTAAATTAATACTTTTCATTCCACCTGGACACAAGTACAGTTAAACCCTGTGGCTCACTGCTGCTGAGTCTCTGCATTGCTTTAGCTCCAGTGACATATGAATACCAGTAAATCTGCTGCAGTTGGGCATCTGGTTTTCTTCTGTATTGTCACTTTAACTTATGCCTCCGTCGTGTTTCTAGTTTTTCTGTATAAGTAAAAGTATCAACGCTGCAAGTCTTTATTCTTTCTTCTTCTCAGCATCAGGAGGATACAAGTTCTGTCCTGTCTTCTCTTCTACTCAATTATGCAGGAAGGCAACTTTGTCTAGTTTTAGCTGACTTGTAAACCCTAATACGATTAGTTTTAGTTTTTCAAATACTTTATACACCAAACAATATATACTATTGGATTGCAGTTACTTTATAGTGTGTAACAAGCGTGCAGTAAATGTTTTGAATGAATGTGTTATTAGTTATCAGTTAGATGTTTTAATACTCGTTGTAGGAACATTTATTTAAACCCCCCAACAGTTAAAATGTCTATACAGTAAGATTAGAGGAGTCTTCATTGACATTGTTAAATCTCATATTTGATTAAGACACAGAAAAAGGTTTTGACATCTTAAAATTGAGATTTGTTCTCAGTTTTCCCAAATTCTTCAAACGTCACTCAACAATACATCAATAAAAAATAACATATACCCAGTCATGGTTGCTGTTGCGGGTAAATATCTGATTTATTTCATTGAAAAGCAAGAAGCATTATATATCATCTGAAGGTTCCTTCAGGACGACTTCTTCAGTCAAAAGCAATAGCACTGGGCTCTTCATCGACTGCGCGCTTGTCGAGTTCTTGCTTCCCGCCAATGTAAGCACTGCAGATGAGTTGGATGAACAGAGTCATCAGGACAAGAGAAGTTGTCAATAACAGTACTGGTGATAATACTATCAAAATTATACAGTAATGATGGTAGAAGTTCTTACTCAAGGGCCGCCTTGCCAATATGCTTGCCAACTGTGTAAAAACAAACAAAAACAAATAATGATAAACTCAAGCAAATGATATTAAATGACAATTTATACATTTCCATAACACAATTAGTAGGACAATTTGTTAAATGTTAAACAATTATAAATACAGATGATGTTTTATACGTACTTTTAAGAAGTTTTCAATCTTGTCTTGTAAAAATCAGAATGTGTGGCTTATTATTTTATCATAGCAATTGAGTCATTCTATATATTTAAAACAAATCCGAGTAATGGAAAGATTAAATCGCCTAGAAAAATTTACTTTGAATTCCTCTGGGAGAAATTTGAATTCAATTGTTGCCGCAGCAGGTCGGTGCATGTGAGATTCAAAATAAACTTCAACGTACATTTCATTAAAGGAAAGGCCTTTTTGGTTGTTATTTAGATTATTATTGAACTCAAAGTGATTCTAATTGGCCAAATATATTGACTATTTATTTTTGTGACTTTCCAGCTGTTATAAAAAAAATATTTGCAAAGCAAAAAACGAATTAATTCCGTGACTTTACCGTGAGTAGCCTTTTTAATCCATTTCCTCCAACCACACTCTCCAGGTTCAACCATGAGGACGAAGATGAACATCATGAGGAAGGTGGCGGTGAACTTCATTCTACAAAAAAAATACAGAAAAATAAAAATCATTAACTTTTGCATTATACAGTAACAAGCTGAGCACATTTCCCAAAAGCTTGGTCTCGTCTACATGAGTTTGAACATTTTCTATATTACCTTGTGAATACAAAGTTGGCTTTGTGAGATTCAAAGGTGAAATCGGTTGTCTACTGATAACAACAGAGGCAACTCTTTATATACAAAGAATTGATCTCATCGTCATTGTGTAACATTTAGAGTTATAACAGGAGGACCTCACATATTGGTAGATAATAAAACAACTAGAAAAAAACAGGACCTTGTCCTCTTATCGCTTCCTCAATTTGTAGGTTCTGGTTAATTGTTTGAGTAAGGTTATTACAACAATCGTCTATTCACTTCATGAAGCAACACTTAGTGGCTGCAGCTTCAGAAATGTGACAATGATTTGCTGTTTAAGTAAATACAGTAAAAGTAGTAGAAGACTTTACACATTAGTTTTATTAATCTTGTGAAAAGAACTTCTCCTAGTATAGAGACTTGTAGGACAGCATGAACTATTTTCTATGAGATTTAAGTGCTGTCAAAATGGAAATATTTTTTCATCTGCCTGAGCTTTACATGTTTAAACTGAACAATTTACCGTTGAATTCTATTTTCACTACTGCTCACCGTTTAAAGAGAGAATCGCAGAAACTCTGCTCAGACTGTAGCTAATCACTGCTCGGTAACATGAGACATAAGGCCACTGAAAAGCAGAGGAGTAGCACTGGGGTTGTAATCAACTGCGCACTTCGTAACCGCCATCGATGAGCCTGATGGAGAGAATCAGAGAGACAAGAGAAGTTGTTAATAAAAGTACTGCTGATAATACTATTAAAAATACTGCATGATGGTAGAAGTCCATACTGAATGGCTGTCTGGCCAACTGTGTGTAAAAACAAACAAATACACATGATGAAAAACTAAAGCAATTATATTAAAAGACAATGAATACATTTCCATTACTAAATTATTAGGACTATTATTTAATAGTTAAACAATTATATATACAGATTATGTTTTAAACATACTTTTAAGTATTTTCAATCTTGACTGGTAAATTCAGAATATATGTTTTTATTACTTTTGCATAAAGATCCAGTGATTCTATATTTTTTTTAAACGAATCAAATTCATGCAAAGATGAAATGGCCTAAAAAATAAATGTTAATTAAATTTCTTCTGGGACTAATTTAAATAATACGACTGCTCATATGGTATGTTTCATTCAGATATTTGGCATGTAATAATCAAATTATTTCCGTGACCCTACCATGGTGGACCCCGTGAAAAGCCTTCCAAAAAAAAACTCTCCAGGTTCAAACATGATGATGACCATGAACAAAACGAGGAAGGCAACAGCGAACTTCGTCCAAAAAAAAATAAAAAAGAGGTGGTCATTTTGATGCCAAGTCACCGGTGTTGGGTAAGATCAGCTATCAGTTATCAGCACATTGATGCTGAAGCTTTCGACACCTCGTCTATCTTGTTTTAACTGTATTTGTAACCCTGTACATTTAGTATCTATACAGTGAAGAAAAATAAAAAAAAGGTTACCTTTAATTCCAAATGCTTTATAGGGGTGGACGTTGAGTTCAGTAAAGGTCAGTGGCGTCCACACTTAGACGTGATGGAACAGGCAGCATGAATGTTCAGCTCACAAACATAAATATAGACTTCTCCATGAATTTATCTCTGACTGTATTGTTGCTTTTTAAAATATAATTTGTACGTATTTAAAGTAAATCAAATAGTAAATGGAAGTTTACTTGAGATCGTATCTATGTTTCTAAAAGTTCTTGCGTTTACTTGACAGAGTGATGCATCCTGTCACCACACAACACATTTTTCTTACTCATATTTAATTCCAATAAATAGTATTAAAAAAATATGAATGTTCTGTCTTGTTTTTTTGAATTCAATAATTTCATTCTACCTGGACAAAAGTAGAGCTAGACTCTTTGGTTCACTGCTGCTGAGTCACTGCATTTCTTTGGCTCCAGTGACATATGAATACCAGTAAATCTGCTACAGTTGGGCTTCTGGTTTTCTTCTGTATTGTGACTTAAACTTATGCTGCCGTCGTGTTTATATGTTTTCTGTATAAGTAAAAGTATCAATGCTAGGATTAAGGACTTGTATCCTTCTTCTCAGCGTCAGGAGGATACAAGTCCTCTCCGGTTTTCTCTTCCGCTCTATTGTTAGGCAGGAAGGCAACTTTGTTTGGTTTTAGCTGAGTTGTAAACCCTTATTTGATTAGTTGTAAGTTTTCCAAATACTTTATACACTAAACAATATACACTATTAATTGCATTATATTGGATTGCATGTACTTTACAGTGTAACAAACATGCAGTAAAAGTTTTGTATACTCGTTGTAGGAACATTGATTTAAACCCCCCAACAGTTAAAATATCTATACAGTGTGTTCATTTTCATTGTTAAATCTTATCATAGCGATCCAGTTATTCTTTATTTTTTAAAACAAATCCGATTCATGGAAAGATTAAATCGCCTAGAAAAATTTGAATTCAATTGTTGCCGCAGCAGGTCGGTGCATGTGAGATTCAAAATAAACCTCAACGTCCATTTCATTGAAGGAACATGCTAATCAAGGCCTGAAAGTGATTCTAATTGGCCAAATATATCGGCTATTTATTTTTGTGATTTTCCAGCTGTTCTAAAAAAAATATTTGCAAAGTAAAAAGCGAATTAATTCCGTGACTCTACCGTGAGTAGCCTTTTTACACCGTTTCCCCCAACCACAATCTCCAGGTTCAACCATGAGGACGAAGATGAACATCATGAGGAAGGTAGCAGCGAACTTTAATCTTGATGTTTTCCTACACGTGGCATCTATTGCACTTCTGTCCGTCCTGGGAGAGTGATCCCTCACATGTGTCTCTCTCTGAGGTTTCTACGTATTTTTACCCTGTTAAAAAGGTTTTTTAGTTGTTTTGCCTTACTCTTTCTGAGGGTTAAGGACAGAGGATGTCACACCATGTTAAAGCCCTATTAGACGAATTGTGATTTGTGAATATGGGCTATACAAATAAAATTTGGTTGATTGATTGATTCGTGACTTCATTCTACAAAAAAAAAAGAAAAATAAAGATCATCAACATTTGCATTATACAGTAACAAGCTGAGCAGATTTCCCAAATGGTTGGTCTCGTCTTAATGAATTTGAAAAATATCGATATTACATTGCGAATACAAAGTGTGCTTTGTGAGATTCAAAGGTGACATTTTTTGTCTACTGATAACAACAGAGGCAACTCTTTATATATGTAGCAGGTATAAAAAGTAATATTGCATTACACCAAAAATCCCTCTGCTTTTGTATATCATTGATTTTTGTATTGAGTGTTTGGTCATTGTATTTATTTTCATGGTTCTCACCAGAATGTTCTGGACCTGGCTGAGACCGGCATGTAAATGGTAATGGATTTGTATTTATATAGCGCTTTTCTAGTCTTGATGACCACTCAAAGCGCTTTACAGTACAGTTTCACATTCACCCAATCACACACACATTCATACAGTGCATCTATCCCAGCACTTTGTTATTCTATGTGACCGACGCTGTGCTCTGTTCTGCTGTTATTCTGAACAGAACAGAGAAATAAATGTCCTGTAAGAAAAATAACAAGTTCTGATCATCCATTATAAGACACAACGCAGAGTTCATCACACCAAGAAGAGAACGGTTACATTGGTGCCGTGACCCGGATTCTTCGTGGTTCAACACCAGCTTGGTCACTGGAGGTTGCAGAATGCCATCCCAAGGTTGTTTTTTTTAAGTTTGCACTGAAGTGATACTGTCAGTTAAAATAACTTTATTTTAAAATGATGTTGTCACATTGGGATCTGCTTTATTTTTTTTATTTCATTTGGAAATTTGTTTTAAATTGGTTGCCTATTGTAGTTAATTTTTTTTCTCCATTGCCTATTGAGAAAGAACATTTTCAGTTATTATTTTCTTTGGCACTAAGTGTTTAATCAGAAGAAATTGACAGACAATGTGGGTAGGGGAGAATATATTCCTACTGGTGATTCTGGTCTTAATTCTGGGAGGGGAAGACTTTTAAGTGAGCTGTGTAATACTCCAGTTAGAGTTCCAGGCAATGTGGGCTCACCAGCCTTTAGCTCCACCATATTATCTCAGCGGGTCTATTACCAACCAATAGACCCGCTGAGATGCATTCAGCAATTCCAGATATTAGTGACCCAGCTTTAAATCATCTCATCACACACATCGCCCAGAAAGAGAGACAGACTCTATCAGCTCAGTTAAAGGGGGAGGTTAAGTCAGATGAGGGCGCACAGGTTCAGAACGGAGGTTCAGGCCAGACACTCACTGACTCAGCTCTTAACCTGACTGGAGTGAAGCTAATCATGCAGTCCAATGTGAGAGAGCCTTCTGTTTTTAGAGGAGATGGTTCAGTCAAGCATTCTGTAAATGAGTGGGAGGAGCTTATGGACACATATTTGAGAAAGAGGGGTGTACGGCTTTAGGTGCAGTATGAAGAG
Source organism: Platichthys stellatus (assembly GCA_016801935.1). Taxonomy (NCBI): domain Eukaryota; kingdom Metazoa; phylum Chordata; class Actinopteri; order Pleuronectiformes; family Pleuronectidae; genus Platichthys; species Platichthys stellatus. The sequence goes on along the minus strand of CM028859.1, from coordinate 28,439,872 downwards.
ATTTTATCCAAGATAATGGGTAAAGCTAAAGACATATTGAAGATAAACTTACGTAGCAACGCATCACTGAAACCTCATGAGAACCCAAAAGCGATAATGAATATACTGAAACAACATTTTGGTGATGCAACATGTTCAAGTCAAATCAAATCAAAATTTATTGTCACAAGCACCAATGACAGCGTCATTGGAGCAGTGTAATTCTTGTGACCTGGGAGGCAGCATCTACGCAGTAGACGACTTTACAAACTAGAAAAATAACATACTAACATACTATATATAATAACATACTATATAACATATAACATACAATATATAACATAGTCAAATGAAGCAGCAGTTTAAATGGTGAAGGAGTGGGGAATATTAAATTAAATAATATGAATATATGCAAAGTAAGTGTATTTGTGTATTTGATTGGGGAAGCAGAATGTATACCGTAACTGTTCAGAGGGTCAGTGTTGATTGTTTAGAAGCCTTACGGCCTGGGGGAAAAAGCAGTTTTTGAGTCTGGTAGTCCGTGCTCGGATGCTCCGGAAACGTCTGCCAGACGGCAGCAGTATGAGAATACCACAGCCTGGGTGGCTGTGGTCCTTGATGATTTTCCGTGCTTTTCTCAGGCATCTTCTGTTGTAGATGCCTTGCACGGAAGGGAGATGGCAGCCGATGATGAGCTCCGCTGTCTTCACCACCCTCTGCAGGGCCTTGCGATCAGCAGCGGAGCAGCTACCATACTAGGCAGTAGTGCAGCCTGAGAGGATGCTCTCAATGGTGCACCTGTAAAAGTTTGTAAGTGTTTTTGTAGCCATGCCAAACTTCTTGAGTCTCCTCAGGAAGTATAGGCGTTTTTGTGCAGTTTTGACCTCAGAGTCCGCTTGTTTGGATCAGATAAGGTAATCCGTGATGAACACACCAAGGAACTTGAACTAGGAGACTCTCTCCACTTCAGCTCCATCTATGTGTATTGGACCGTGAACCCCCCTGCAGCTTCCTGAAGTCCATGATCATCTCCATGGTCTTGCAGACGTTGAGAGACAGGTTGTTCTCTTGGCACCATGTTGCCAAGCCCCTGACCTCATCTCTATAGGCGGTCTCAACGTTGTTAGAGATGAGACCCAGGATTGTCGTCTGCAAATATCAGGATGATGTTAGAACTGTGTGTTGCCACAGTCCTGCCTGTACAGGGAGTACAGGAGAGGGCTGAGTACGCAGCCCTGAGGTGCCCCGGTACTCAGGGTCAGTGAGGAGGAGGTGTGGTTATCCCATTCTCACCACCTGGGGTCTGCTCATCAGTAAGTCCAAGATCCAGTTGCAAAGGGGGGTTTTAAGATCCAGGCTCCTGAGCTTGGGGACGAGCTTGGCAGGCACAATCGTGGTGAGCGCTGAGCTGTAGTCTACGAACAGCATCCTCACAAATGTGTTGGCCTTTTCCAGGTGGGAGAGGGTGGTGTGTGTTGTCAGGGCGATGGCATCATCCATGGATCTGTTTGGGTGGTATGCAAATTGGAAGGGGTCAAGGGTGTTCGGAAGGGTCGAGCAGATGTGGGTTTTAACCAGCCGCTCGAAGCACTTCATGATGGTGGAGGTCAGTGCTACAGGGCGGTAGTAGTTTAAACAGGTGATGGATGATTTCTTAGGTATGGGGATGATGGTGGCCTGCTTGAAGCAGGTGGGGATTGTTGAGAGATGTAGGGAGAGTTTGAATATGGAGGTGAAGACCTCTGCTAGCTGGTCGGCGCACCCCCTGAGGACACCCAGATGACTTTCGAGGCTTCACTTTTTGAAGCTCTCGCCTCACGTCAGCCACGGTCAGGGACAGAGTGCAGTCGTCTCAGTCCTCGGCCAGTCTCGCGGTTGGAAGGGTGTTGGTTGCCTCAAACCGTGCAAGGAAGGTCTTGAGGTCATCAGGTAGGGAGGCGGCATGCTGATCATCAATGCTATTTCTCCCTTTAGAGCCAGTGATGTGTCGCAGGCCACCCCACAGGTCAGAGCTTTGGTAGTTGGATTCCAGCTTGTCCCTGAAGTCTCTTTTCCCATTTCTGATGGCCCTCCGCAGGTAACATCTAGACTTCCTCAAAGCCTCCGGGTCACCAGAGTTATAGGCAGAGGACCGTGCTCCGAGCTTAGAACGGACATTACCATTTAATGTCCGTTGTTATCATTTTTGGGAAAGTCCTAACACTGACCCTAGGGACAACATCATCGATGCAATTAGAGATATGAAGAGTGTCTGTGTATTTGTTAATGTCCCCATCAGCTGCAACACAGAACATTTGCCAATCTGTTGTTTCAAAGCAGTCCTGGAGAGTGCTAATGGATTCAGCACTCCAGCGTTGAACTGCCCGAAAAAACATTTTTTCCTGTTTTAGGCACTGTCTGTTGGGATGAGCATAATGGAAGTGTGATCCGACTTCCCAAAAGCTGTGCGGGGGAGGGGTTTGTAGCTGTTCCTTATTTGCGAGTAACAATGGTCAAGAGTCTGGTCACCCCGGGTGGGAAAGTTAATATGCTGATGATATTTAGGCAGAGCTTTCCTCATATTAGACCTATTGAAGTCACCAACAACAATAGAGACTGCCTCAGGGTGTGCATCCTCAAGTCCATTTATAGCTCAGAACAGATCGTCTAACGCGCACGTTTTGTCTGCCTGCGGTGGAATGTAAACAGCGGTTATTATATCGGAGCTGAATTCAAGGTCTGGTGAGCAGCGTAATGAAAGCGCAGCAACATCCGAGCCCCAGCGAGAGTTCACCATCAAGCACACCCCTCCACCTCTGCTCTTACCCGACTCAGAGGTTCTGTCCTGCCGGTAGATAGAAAAACCGGCCGGAGTAACAGCGGAGTCGGGCACCATGGGATCCAGCCAGGTCTCTGTGAATGCCAGCACACAGCAGTTTGCGATGTCCCGCTGGAAGTTAAACCGTGCGTGTAGCTCGTCCATTTTATTGTCCAGGGATTGAACATTTGCAAGTAGAATGCTCAGCAGCGGAGGATTGCAGCATCTCGATACCGGCGCGCTTCCCTCGCTTCTTTCTCCTCCGTCGGCGTATTGGTAAAAACATCGGCAGTAGAACAAAGGAGCCACAGAGAGGATCCAGCCACGTCTCCGTGAACGCCAGCACACAGCAGTTTGCGATGTCCCACTAGAAATTAGTCTGTGCCTGTAGCTCGTCCATTTTATTGTCCAGAGATTGAACATTCGAGAGTAGACTGCTAGGCAGCAGGGGATTGCAGCATCTCGTCCGAGATCTGCACAGGATACCGGCACGCTTCCCTCTCTTCTTTCTCCTCCGTCGGCGTATTGGTAAACAGATCGGCGGTAGAACAAAGGAGCCACAGCAAGCACTCCAGTAAATTGAGAAAAACTCAGTATTTAAAGATGAACGTATTTCCGAAAGTGCCAGTCGATCATACTGTATGAGCCACAGTGCAGTGTGTACAAAAAAACAAACAAGAAAAAACGTAATAAACATAAAACTGCGTTGTGCATGCGGAGCCATTGTCAGTGCAACCTTTCTCTAAGGCACACTAGGTAATTGGTGCCCGTTGCTGACTTCAATAGCACAGTGCCTGTAACAGGAGAGAACCCAGTTGAATATTGGATTCGCCTTAACAAGGAGACAAGGGCGACACATTGATGATCCTAGTCGAGAGGTGACCATGATGTTTGTAAAGTATTGTCCAGATCCCTCTCTTGCTGCAGTGTTAAAGTTCAAAGCACCAGGCATGTGGACTGCTGGTGAGATACAGGAGCATGTTTTTACAGTCTGATAAGTCTCTTGTCATGTTGCATGCTAGATAACACTCCAAAACAGAAACACCTAGAAACCCTGAAATTAGTAGGAAAAGATTTCTGTTGCTTCTTTTACTCTTGATTTCTGGTATCCAGCCAAATCCTGGTCCTGGCACTGCTATTTGTAACACACCTGCTGAATTTAAAGGTTTAATCCATCTGAATATTCGTAGTCTGCCATCAAAGATTTATATGTTGCATATCTGGGCAAAATCAAATGATGCAGATGTCATTGTTCTGTCGGAAACATGACTCAGTAAATCTTATTCTGACAAAGCAATCGCCATCAAAGGGTATTTAGGGCTGACCGTCCTAGGAAAGGGGGCGGGGTTGCAATTTATTGTAAATCAAAATTTAATGTAAATGTCCTGCAGTCCAATTCAATCAGTAAACAGTTTGAGTTCTTAGCCATAAAACTTGACATTTCAAATGGGTTTTCCATCACTGTTGTAGGCTGCTATAGACCCCATCAGCTACTGCTGAAGCGCTAACTTCTCTGAATCAGCTTTTAGCTGATCTGACCTATAATGAAATAATATTAACTGGTGATCTAAATTGGGATTGGCTTAATTCTAACTCTAATGCCTTCAAAGATTCCTGTGTTTCATTGAATCTTACGCAGCTCATTGAAAGCCCCACACACCCCAATTTGAAGTGTCCAGATAAATCATCTTTAATTGACTTTTTCTTGACTAATGTCCAACACAAGTATTCTATGTCAGGTGTTTTTGCAAATGATATTAGTGACCACTGTGTGATTGCTGCAGTCAGAAATGCCAAAGTTCCAAAATCCAAACCTCGTATTTTGATAAAACCTAATATGAGGGCCTTTGTTGAACAGGCGTTCTTCCGTGATTTATATGATCTTAACTGGGATCGTATTGAATTAATTAATGATGTAGAGACTGCATGGCAATTTTTGTCCGGAGGTTTATCTTCCCTGCTTGATAAGCATGCTCCCTTCAGAAGATATAAGATTAAGGGGAGGGATAATCCCTGGTTCACGCCCGATTTAGCCGATCTACTGCATAATAGAAATCTTGCCTGGGCTAAGGCAAGAAAGACACAGTCTGAGGCAGATAAACTTATATTTAGGCAACTCAGAAATAGTTTTACCTTTCTTATTAAAAAAGCAAAGTCTAGCTTTTATCTCTCTGCAATAACGAACAATTTAAATGACCCTAAACAAATTTGGAAAGTGATCAAATCTATCTCAGCCACTGATAATCATAGCGAACTCCCACCCTGTAGTGTTAATGATGCTACCACTGTAACTGACAGGGCTACTATACTTGATTGTTTTAATATTAATTTTTCTGCCTCTGGTTCCTTATTCTCTTAGTCTTCTTCCACGATTGCTATGCCTGCCCTTAATATTGCGTCTTCTGCCCCAGATGTTGGAAACATGTCTCTAGGCCTTATCTCTGCTGGTCAACCTTCCTTTGTTTTTAGGTTGTTTTCAGTGGAAGAGGTCCGTAGAGCTCTTTGCTCGCTTGATATCAGTAAATCTGCAGGCCCAGATCATTTGGAACCATATTTCTTAAAGTTAGCAGCTGATTTTATTGCCAAACCGCTCGAACATCTTTTTAACCTCACTATCACCACAAATTGTATTCCTGAAATTTGGAAAGTCGCTTACGTCCTTCCCCTTTTGAAAGGGGGGGACCCTACTTGCTTGAATAATTATCGACCCATCCCCAAGTTGTCCATCCTGTCAAAGGTCCTTGAAGGTCTAGTAAACGATCAGTTGAAAGATTTTCTCCATACTAACAACTTTCTCTCCCCATACCAATCCGGCTTTAGGAAACAACACAGCACAACTACAGCCTCACTCAAACTCACTAGTGATATAATAGACTGGCTGGATCAAAAGAAAGTGTGCACAGCTCTCTTTGTTGACCTTTCTAAGGCCTTTGACAAAGTGGATCATTCCATTTTGAAGCAACGCCTGCTTGATATAGGTTTATCTGAGCAGGCTGTTGGCTGGTTTAATAATTATCTGTCTAATAGAAAACAATGTGTTTGTTTTGAAGGCAGCTCATCCACACTGCTAAATGTCTCTACTAGTGTGCCTCAGGGCTCAGTTCTGGGCCCGATTCTGTTTGTTATTTATGTAAATACATTGGGCAGTAACGTCCCAAATGCCAAATTTCATTTTTATGCTGATGACCCAGTTATATACTGTTGTGGCAACACTCTTGCCGAAGCCCTTGGCAACTTACAAATTGCTTTTAACCTTGTGGAAAATCAGCTCATTGAACTAAGACTGATAAATCTGGTAAAAAAATGAAGAGTGAAACTGGGATTCTTCTTCCGTAAGAAATCTTGTTTTTCTTTTTTTACCAGAAAAAAGTTGATTGCCAGCACTTTCCTCCCTGTACTTGATTACAGTGATCTCCTATACATGAATGCCCCAGCAAACTGTCTGCGTTTTCTAGACACTGTTTATCATGGTGCCTTAAGGTTTGTCACTGGTTGTAAATCCCTCATTCACCGTTGCATCTTATATGCTTGAGTTGAGTGGCCATCTCTGGCAGCACGCCGACTTATACATTGGCATATTTTTATTTATAAAGCTATCTTGGGTCTGCTCCCCCACTACTTATGTAATTACATCTTTAAATCCCAGAGCAATTACTGCTTACGTTCAAATGAGTTTTATTTATTAATTATGCCCAAAGTTCACTCTGAATTTGGTAAGCACTGTTTTAAGTTTGCTGCACCTTCTGCTTGGAATGCACTGCAAACAACTCTAAAGTTAAAGGAGCTCATAAAATTTGAACCTTTGAAGACTCATGTAAGAGAAATTGGAGCGGCTTCATACCGCACTTGTTCTTGTTTTGGTGGGAATCCGGAGCTTTAGTCCTGTTGCCTTATCTTTTTTTTTTTCTTTTAAATGTATTTTATCTGTGTTATGTGATTTCTGTGTCTTTTGACTGTTGAAATTTTTTGTATGCTGCTGTCTTGGCCAGGCTTCTCTTGGAAAAGAGGTCATTGTATCTCAACGGAACCGACCTGGTTAAATAAAGGCAAATAAATAAATAAATAATGTTGATCGTTATCAAATTGAACTGAAGGAAAAGTTATTTACTGAGCCAAGTTGCCTTATATCAGCTAGAATCGGACAGCTCATGCTCAAACAACTGCTGTGGATGTTTCAGCTTCAGCCCGCTGCGCAGTGTCGCCTCCTTTCCAGTTGGAAGTGAGTGCCACACCTAACTCTCAGATTGATGACAATTGCATTAAGACTCTCATTGTCCTCCTCAACCGTACACTTACTCAAAACAATCAGGCAGAAGTTAGACAGCACTCACCTGACCAGTTACAAAAAGAGGTTCTGCAGGGTTTGTAAACCTGTTGAACACTCCACTCTTGCTCGCTGTAGACACAAGCGCTTGTGTTTGTCTAGTTTTAAGCCTGGCCACATTAAGAGAAACTGTCCGAATAACAATTTCAGACAGGAACATCAGATCGAAAACTCACCTCGAGAGCAGCAGCCTTAAAACTAATCGACTCACATTTGGGGAGGGGATGTGTGGGTGACAGTAAATAAACAGCACCAGTTGGTGTGAAAGTGATAGCTCAGAACACACAAAGAGTTGAACCATATGATGAACTGTTCTATGCTACAGTAAGTGTTAATAATAAATTCCAGATGAGATGAATAATAGACTCAGGTTCCATGGCCTGTACATTCAGTGAGGAAGCAGAGAAAAAGAAGCTCATAGAGAACATATTGTCAGAACCTAAACAAATGAACGAGGAAATGGTTTTAGTAGGTTGTGGAGGAAAACTCGTGAAACCAAAATGTATGTACGAGGTTGAACTGAAAGTGTATGGTGAGAGTTGCATTGTTTTAGCTCTAGTGGTACCAGGTCAGCGAGATTACCTTATCATTGGTACAAATGTGATAAAGTTCCTTTTGCACCAGTTGAAAAGCAGTGATGATTTTTGGCGACTTATAGCCAATAACAGTCTTGCATCATCTCCTGAGAGTGAGCAGGTCTTGGATTCTCATGGCAAACACATCCCGTTGGAGGGGTTAGGAGCTGCCAAATAAGATTGTCACAGTCAAGCTCAGGCAGTCTGTCATTCATCTGGCAAGGCAAGAAAACCTTGTTTGGGGCAAGCTACCTAAAGAAATGTCACCAGGAAATACTTTTATTGTTGAGACCACTTCATCCAAATCAATGCCGCGAAACATCATGGTTGGCTGTATTGGGACACCGCTGTGGGGTGATAGATGGGTCCCCATGAAGGTCACTAATCTGCCTGATAGACCCATTAGGCTTAAAAGAAACTGTAAGCTTGCAGACGCGTCCCCCTGCTTAGCTGTTGAGGATTTTGAGGTCTTGCCAGAAGAATGACAGACTTCAAGGTTGAGAAAGCTGCCCCGGAAGAACACGCCACTTCCACCGATCTTTCAGACCTTGAACAGAGACTGCAAGATGTTGGTCTTAGGGACTTTGACATAAAATCATGTCATACTGACCACAAGGGGAAAGAAAAGTAAGTTCAGTTACTTGAGCACTACAATGACGTCTTCTCAAAGCATGCATTGGACTGTGGGGAGACAAAGGGCTTTGTCCATCGGATCCGACTGACGTATGTTTCGCCTTCCTTGTCGTAGAGTTCCACCTGCTCATTATCAGACACTACGACAGGTTTGTGACACTAATGGAAGACCAGGGGATTACATTACATTACATGTCATTTAGCTGACGCTTTTGTCCAAAGCGACTTACAATTAGTACACTCAACATTCATGAGGGGCTATTTAGGGGTTCAGTCAGAGCCGGATTAAATAAATGGACTACACTAGGCAGACTGTATTTTTTGGGCCCCCCTCCATTGATGTTATTTATGAATTGAAATCTGAAACTTACCCAAGTTACTAATAAGAAGTTAATTCACATTTTACATAGCGTAGTCTTTGGATGTGTCGTACATTAAACAGACTATTTTTTGATTTTTATGATTAATACGTTATTACATGGCTCTATTAAATGCTATTAAATTATCCTTGTCCTATCCATTGCGAGTGTCATTGTTAAGGCAGTAGTACCAGTAAATCACCAATAAGTGTCAGCATTGCTGAGCAAATCAGATAAATGTTGTAAGCTATTGCATTTTGCAGAAAATCTTAATTAAATGTGTTGATTAAATTGAATAGTTAAATAAGTAGTCAAATATACAAAGACCAATAAAATTTGCAGTAAGAGAAAGTGTGCTGTAGTGAGAAAGATGTTTATTTTCATGGACAACCATCACCTCTCTTTCATTTTCTGGTATTCAACACTCAGCAGCTCAGCTCCTGGTCTGGACTGTTCAGCAGTTCTCTCCACTGGTCTGGATGTTTCTCTGGACGGTGTGCTTTACTAGACTGCACTCTAAAAGCAGATTTAATCACAGAAACATCGTAGAAAAATAAGCAATCATTAAATAACTTGATCCATACCTTATGTTTATATTTTTTTGTATATTTTTTCTTTACTAACCTGCTCAGACAGCCAAGGAAAACGAGCCTGAATTGGGTGAACAAAAATTATTGTCCCTTCTCCTGGAGCCCATATTCACACCTGTGATTAAGTACAGGAACAAGAAGACAAACATGAACGCTTCACATTTATCAAGACCATTTAGAAACTGTCCAACAATAAATAATAATAAATAAAACCAGCAGCACTTACTGAGGAAACCATTTAGCATGCTCCACTCAGGGATAATCTTCAGCCTTCCAGCATCGCAGGCCTCCATCGCAGCAGAAACACGTCTTGACAGCATCATCACGATCTTGTGGAGAAATAATAAAATGTATACATAAGATGAAAGACAGCTGTTTGAGATTTGAATATACTTGGTTTGTTCCTCATATTTCATTTCATTATAGTAGAAAGTATAGCCCTTTACAGATGCTTTCTCCTAAGTTTTGATGAGGCGAAGTCCTCGATAATGTCTTCAAAATCCAGGGAGGTTGTAAATCCATTCTCAATTGCCAACAGGGCAAAGGCATTCAGTTTTTTTTCTGTTACTGTTGCTCTCCGGTATGTTTTCACTCGTTTCAACAAAGAAAATGATCTTTCTCCTGAACAGTTTGCAATCGGTAATGTCAGATACATGCGAAGGCAAATGTCCACATTAGGGAAAGCATCCCTCAAGCCTAGCTCTAGGAGCTTCTTGTACATGGCCATGACTGATTCTTCATCTTCTCCCAAACACGTCTTGACAGCATCATCACGATCTTGTGGAGAAATAATAAAATGTATACATAAGATGAAAGACAGCTGTTTGAGATTTGAATATACTTGGTTTGTTCCTCATATTTCATTTCATTATAGTAGAAAGTATAGCCCTATATTATACATTTAATTTATATGCATTTTACATTTGATTTTAAAATGGGAAACTTACCTTTACAGATGCTTTCTCCTAAGTTTTGATGAGGCGAAGTCCTCGATAATGTCTTCAAAATCCAGGGAGGTTGTAAATCCATTCTCAATTGCCAACAGGGCAAAGGCATTCAGTTTTTTTTCTGTTACTGTTGCTCTCCGGTATGTTTTCACTCGTTTCAACAAAGAAAATGATCTTTCTCCTGAACAGTTTGCAATCGGTAATGTCAGATACATGCGAAGGCAAATGTCCACATTAGGGAAAGCATCTCTCAAGCCTAGCTCTAGGAGCTTCTTGTACATGGCCATGACTGATTCTTCATCTTTTACCATTGAGATGAACTGGCAAAACTCTGCTGTAAAGTCCTCCTCAAGATGATCAAAGAGAGCTGATCAACATGTGTGATGTCAGGTGTTGAGTCCACAAAGATGGAGAAATACTTGCCATCTTTAACTTCTTTTACAATAGCATGCAGAACCTTCTCAGCCATCAGCTGAATAAACTCATCACAAACTGTAGAGGACAGGTAACTGGTATTTCCCCTGCCCTTGTTTCCGTATCTGGCTAGATGTTCTGACAGTAGTGGATCAAAGCGACTAATTAACTCCAAGCAGCCCAAAAAGTTCCCATTGTGGGGTGATCCTACTACCTCATCGTCCCCACGGAAGGGCAGTCCTCGCGAAGAAAGAAACTGAATAGTTGCCACTATACGTTTCAGAATGTTTAGCCAGTATGCTCTCTCAGACTCCTGTTGCTGTACTATGTTTGAATCTATGCGTGCATTTTTATTTCCAAGTGATGATAGACTCAGCACAGCAGTGCGATGATCCATACCATTCTCATGTTCATGCAAGCGATTAGCACAGTTTTTCCAGTCATTAAATCCAGTGACAAATTGATTGTCTCTTATACTGAACAACTTGCAGCAGTAACAGAATACAGTGCCAGTAGACGGTGAGTACACTAACCATCTTCTTGACAGGGTTTCTCCATTTAGCTTTTTTCTAAAGAAATGTTCCTTAGTTAAGCTTCGGTTAATGTCTCCATATTTTCTCTGTGATGCAGAGAAATCTCCAATATTTTGACAGGGATGGTTTAGTGCAAAGTACTTCACGCATCCGCATCCTGTCGTCTATTTGGTCCCACTTTGCAGGATCAGATGGATAGCTTGTCAATACCCTTTCCGGGTCTAGAGGCTCCGTCAAAACTATATTGGGCTCACTTTTTCTGGCCGGCTGCTGTTCTTCCATCATTTTGTCATTCTCCTGTGATGGCGCTGATGTTGAAGGCGCCGAAGCGTCTTCCGCTGCGTCTTCGGGCCGCGTCTCCGGGCCTGGCTCGGCCTCTGGCTCTGCTAACACTAGCAGGTTTACAGGTGTCGGGCGGCTGCCCGACAGAAACTTCTGTATAGCCCCCCGCTGTCTCTTCTTTTGTTCCTCTTCATTTTTCTTCTTTTTACGTTTTGCTGCACCTGAAAGCATCTTGAATGTTAGCCTACTCAAAAAACGACCGGCTGCCTGCCTGCTAGCTTAATTGTCCCGCTTAGTCCGGACCTCCGCACCTCCGCACTGGACTTAACTGACTGGCGTTAATGTGACGTCACGTAACGTAACGTTAAGAGATAAACAACGTCACTATTTTTAGTTAATTAATAAATATTGATATATTAAAACTGAAATAAATTGTAGATAGGATATTTGTATAATTTTATTTTATTTTATTTATTTATTTTTGGTCCCTCTGTCTGGGCCCCTCCCTGCCAATCAGGCCCTAGGCACGTGCCTAGTTTGCCTTTGCGTTAATCCGGCTCTGGGTTCAGTATCTTGCCAAGGACACTTAGGCATGCAGATGGGATAGAGTGGGATTCGAACCGGCAACCTTCTTGTTACAGAGCACCCGCTCCATCCCCTAGGCCAAGCTCTCCCTATAGATCATACGGAAATCTGTGAGTGATATGCCTCACCATTGGTGTTGGTATGGAAAAAGGATGGAGGTTTGAGAATCTGCACTGATTTTCGTTCGATGGATGCGAGAACATTAAAGGATGCCCAACCGCTCCCACATCAATCAGTTTGTTTGGCTTATTCACCTTACACCTTTTTCAGCACAATGGATTTGACATCTGGCTTCTATTACATCCCAATGGCTGAAGAGGACTAAAAATACACAGCTCTCACTACGCCACTAGGCTTACACGTGTACAACAGGATGCCACAGGGATTGTGCAATAGTTCTGCGTCCTTCATGCGCATGAGTTTGATTATATTCTGTGATCTCAACTTCAGAAGCCTTTTATGCTATTTAGATGACCTGCTCGTTTTTGCACCAACTGAGGGTGAGGCTTTACAGAGACTGGAGATTGTCTTCTAATGTCTGCAAGACCACAACCTCAAGTTAAGTCCTAAAAAGTGCCACTTAATGCAGGCGTCTGTTAAGTTTTTGGGTCAGATCATAGATGACAGAAGGGTGGCGGTAGATCCAATAAAGGTCGAAGTCATTTCTAGGATGTCCAAAGCTGTTCTCATGGAAGATGATGGGTGTACACCTTCATTGCGGAGGATCAGATCCTTTTTGGGATGGTATTTTATTAGCAGCATTATATCCCTAATTGTTCTTCCATCGCTAAACCACTCTTTGCTCTCACTGCTGGACAGAAGAGAAAAGGAAAAGCGAAAGTAAAGGGGAAATGCAGGGACATACAGGAAACTCAAACCCGATGACTGGACTCCAGAATGTGAAATTTGCTTTAGTCAGTTTGAATCGATGCTTCCTTGGACAGGCTCGGTGCAGTATTGTCACAAATACCAGTTGGTGAAAGTAAAGCGACCCATAGCTTTCCCAAGTAAGACTCTGAGCAGTTCCCAAAAGAGGTATCAAGCTCACAGGCTAGAGTTTTTGGCGCTTAAATGGAGTGTGTGGGAAAAGTTCAATCATTGGCTTAAAGGCACTTCATTCACAGTGTGGACAGACAATAATCCACTCACATACATAATGACCAAACCAAAACTTGACGCCTGCGAACAGCGCTGGGTTGCCAAGCTCACTCCATACATATTCAGTCTAAAGCACATTACAGGCACCAACAACATAGTGGCTGATGCCCTCGGCCGGGACCCGTTCGCTAGGACAGTTGGTCAGAGGGTTATCACAGAGCGTTATGACAGTCTACTTACTGAATCTGATGAGGTTGGGGAAGATGCGGTTCAAGATGCCTTTCGTCTAATGTTACAGTGTTGTCAGACAAAGAGAACCAATCAAGGGTATGCTAGTCAGTCTCATTCTCTCCCACTGTCATGTAATACAGTTGTGAAAGCACTTCTTGATGCTCATGACCAATGGGATTATGCCACAGAGGTTAGAGCAGCTCAGTTAGTCCAGTCTGTTCAGCACCTCGTACTGCCAGGAAAAGACCTGTTACCTACTAGGGATGAGCGAGTACAGCATTATCTGTATCTGTATCTGTATCTGTTAACCATATGAATTATCTGTATCCGTATCCGTACTCGGAGTGGGCGGGGCCTAACCCGGAAGTGGGTGTGATTTAACCCGGGAGTGTGTGTGAGTGTGTGTTTCAAGTAGCCAGACGCTAGAGAGTAGTCAGACACTCAATGCGTGAAGTAAAAAAAAAAACTGTTTAAAAAAAAAAAATTTGCGCAGAGACGCAACGCGAGTCGCTTTCTACCAGCACCACGTCTGAACGAACCCACGTTTAACAGACCTCTACTGGTTAATAAGTAAGTACAAATTGAAATAAAAACAAACTTAAAGACCCGCGAACCTGAGAGACAGAGAGCTGTTCTGTGAGTGAGTGAGCAGAGCGGTGTGTGAAGGGGAGGAGCGCTGTGACGCTGTGTGAGGATTTTCATTCAGTCCGAGCACAGATATTGACTGGTATTACTCGTATAATACTCATGCTCGGCAAAAGTGCTTTATCCGTACCGGATACTCGTTTCAGCCGAGTATCCGGCTCATCTCTATTACCTACTTTCTCCCTGGAGGAGCTCCGACCCTAGCATCTCAAAAGTTTTGCCGTTTCTGAGTCGGATAAGAAGACCCTCAAGGAGGGAGAGAGACGGTTTAGAAACAGGGGCCTTGGTGCTCATAAAGCAGTGGGAGAGACTTAAAGTTCTTGATGGAGTACTTTACCATGTTACCAAGGATCCCTTAAGTAAACAAAACAGACACCAGTTTGTTTTATCTTGATGTCTGGTAGAAAAGGCCTTGCGGGTGTGCATGATTTAGCTGGACATCAGGGACAGGCAAGAACAATTCAACTGACAAGACAACGATTGTTTTGGCCTAGGATGGAGTATCAGATTTAAGACTACGTTAAATGCTGTCAGAGGTGCATCCTGGCTAAGACACCTGATCCATCCGCCAGAGATCCTCTCGTGAGTATCAGGACCTCAGCTCCTGTGGAGCTAGTGTGTTTGATTTTTTGGAGAGCCGAAGACAGCAAATAGTGTTCAGTTGATGTTCTCGTTTTGACAGATGACTTCACAGACCTGGCTCGCGCATTTACATGCGCAAATCAGACAGCAAAGCAGGCTGCTAAAAAGTTATGGGATAATGTCTTTTGTGTCTATGGGAATTGTGGGCGTGCTGGTTTATCCTAAATATGAGAAGATGAGCCGAACTGGGTTTGTTCAATAAAGTATTTATTTAGAAAGCAATGAAAGGTATCTGTAGCAGCAATTTCTACTGAGCTGAGCTCGGTTTGATTGACTCGTGTATAAAAGATGAGGGGTAGAAGTTTGTCCAGTTGGTCCCTTTGACCATTTATTGTAGAAAGGTGGATTACAATTTGCTTGAAACAAACTGGGTAATATGCTTCGTTCGTTGCCATTGAGAGAGAAGGTCAAGTGGCCCCAACAAATACAGACTCTAACTTCTGCATATAATGCAACGGTGCATGAGACATTAAACTTAAGAGACTCTCGTAGAGTAGTTTTCCTGTCGAACGTCGCAGCACGCGGTAAAAAAAGTGTTGCCTTTCTCAGCCACCTGGCTGCTCTGGCTGCTGGCTCTTTAAGCCTTTCCCCTTGGGCTCCACCCTCAGCCTCTCAGGTCCCGTTCAGGTGTCCTTTATGTGGGGATAAAAACACTGTGTCACTCATTCACACACACACACACACACATACTAATAAAGAAAGATAACATAAAGGTTAATTTGGCTCCTACAGTATCAATCAGCAAAGACAATGGGCATCCAACACACTGCCCGGAACTCTAGCAGCCCCGGACAGTTTCGAGTCACATCTCAATACACGAGACCCATCAGAATGCATCGAACAGCCGACGTCTGTACGATTTTATAACAGTCCTTGGTTCCTCCTTGTGCGCACGCGTAGTCCATCCTCTTGGCATTAGAATAAGGAAGTGAACAGGAGACACTCCAAAGGCCTTGTCACAGCTGATGCCATGAGGGCCAAACTGTTGTTGTTGGAGAAAAGATATTATTGTGTTCCTGCTATATATCGGCTGAACGTTCTGTTTGTACAGACATTCAAAACAACTTAACCAAAACAACGAACCAACAATGTCACTCCGAACTTCCCCAGATGGGAGAAGGGAATTACGCGTTAATATCGGAAGTTAGAATTTAGAACAATTAAAAGATTCATTATTAACACTATGCAGCAAGGGTTATTTATAAATCATTTGTGTGAAGGCCTTATCTGGCTCAAACTGCTCATGCCCCCCCTCCTGTCTTTATTCGTTAAGAGTTCAGTCAGACAGAGACTATAGGTAAAATATTGAAATCCTCACAGTTTCCAGAGCGCATCCACACAGATCAAGGGGCCAATTTTGAAAGTGAGCTTAAAGCAGAACTACTCAGGTTGTTAGGAGTCTCCAAGTCGCACACTATGGCATACCACCCAATGGGGAATGAAGTGGAGATATTCGATAGGACCCTGGGTAATATGCTTCGTTCGTTGCCATTGAGAGAGAAGGTCAAGTGGCCCCAACAAATACAGACTCTAACTTCTGCATATAATGCAACGGTGCATGAGACGACTGGATATGCTCCCTTCCATCTCATGTTCGGCTGTGTTCAAAGACTCCCTGTTGATGTCATGTTCAAACAGGTGTTACAAGACCCTGTGGTTGTTGATTATAGCAGCTATGTGAATACATTCATGTCCCACCTCCAAGAAGCAGTAACTATTGCGCAAAAACATTGCATCAAAGAGCAGGAAAAACCAGGGTTTACAATCAAAAAGTCAAAGGAACTTATCTGAAGGGTAACAGAGTACTCCTCGCCAACAAAGGTGAGAGAGGAAAGAAGAAGCTTGCAGATAAATAGTCGGCGACAGTATATACCGTCATAGACAAAAACCCACAGACACACATATAAAAAATGGAAGATTATGCGGGGGACACAAAAGTAGTACATCGCAATCTTGTCCTTGATATCAGTTTCCTGCCCATTGAATCTGCTGAGGGAGACACAACTGATGGTCAGAGTTCATTTGATGATTCTGAAGAGCAGTCTAATTCAGTGGATCTTGTTAACTCTTTTGGGGATGAGGATTCAGAGGGTAGGACAAGTGCTTGGGTGCTGATTGGAACAGGAGATGCCATCAGTCACAAATCCTTGTGTAATCCTCAGATTACAGACTGATGTTGATGTTGCTATAGATAGTGTGACGGCCTGCTGGCCTGTGCCGTTCCATGTCATGTATCTAACCCTCTGTTTGTGCCCTCTGGTCTCTCTGTGCAGTTTGGCTGATTGGAGGTGATGAGCCTTAATCGGGTGCACCCAGCACGCAGGTTCACCTGACTCGTTAAAAGCTCTGGCTCCTCCTCCTTCAGGGGATTAGACCTGCAGCAGACACTGCCTAAGCCATGGGTCTTGGCCAGCATCGGCGTATCGAGCTGATCATTTGTTTTGGCTTTGTGCGTTGTCATTTGAAATTGATGCAGACATTTTGTTAACGTGTTTTGGTTAGATAATTGCACCGCTCAAAATCTAAAATAAAACCATCGTTGTACATGGTCCGCTCTGTTATGTCATTTCTACCCTGGGTGTGACAGATAGTGACAGTTTTCTTGCCGTACAGACAGGTGACATGGAACACAACCAAGATAGCCAAGCATGCACACCACTAGACACACAAAGTGTAGTTAGGACACGTGCTGGTTGTTAAGAAGGTTAACCGTTTGGTAGACATAATGACTCAGACGCCATTCACTTTTAGAGGGTCTCTTCTTACCCTGTCTTAGAGGGGTTGTCTTGTTTATTCTTCTTTTTTTCAGTATATCTTATTGGTTTGAAAGACTGTAATTGATGTGTATTTCTTTTTCCTAACATGTACACATTGGGACTCAGTGGTTTGGTGTATAAGGCACCATACTGCTCTATGAGAGATGTGAGGCTTGATCACCCTTTTATTTCTCTAAACCTGGTTACCAGGTAAGCTTATACAGCTGTGGATACAGATTTTACTCTTTAGGTGGACCTGTTTCAGTTTTGACAGGATGTTAGTTGTCTATGTTTTATCCTGTTACACAATCAGGATTTTGGTGTAATTCGGGAGGAGTGAATGTAGCAGGTATTAAAAGTAATATAGCATTCCACAAAAATTCCCTCCGCTTTTGTATATCATTGATTTTTGTATTCAGTGTTTGGCGCCCTCTATAGGTTGCGGGTGGTCATTGTATTTATTTTCACGGTTCTCACCAGAATTTTCTGAACCTGGCTTAGACCGGCATATGACCGACGCTGTGCTTTGCTCTGCTGTTATTCTGAACAGAACAGAGAAATAAAAGTCCTGAAAGACAAGGAACAAGTTCCGGTCATCCATTATAAGACACAACGCAGAGTTCATCACACCAAGAAGAAACCGGTTACATATACACAGAATAGACCTCATCGTCATTGTGTAACATTTAGAGTTATAACAGGAGGAGCTCACATAGTGGTAGATAATTCAACAACTAGAAAACACAGGACCTTGTCCTCATCTCACTTCCTCAATTTGTAGGTTCTGGTTAATTGGTTGAGTAAGGTTGTTACAACAATCGTCTATTCACTTTATGAAGCAACATTTCATGCAGCTCCAGAAATGTGACAATGATTTGCTGTTTAAGTAAATACAGTAAAAGTAGTAGAAGACTTTACACATTAGTTGTATTAATCTTGTGAGAAAGAACTTCTCCCAGTATAGAGCCTTGTAGGACAACATGAACTCTTTTCTATGAGATTTAAGTGCTGTCAAAGTAGAGATATTTTTTCATCTGCCTGAGCTTTGCATGTTTAACTGAACAGTTTACCGTTGAATTCTATTTTCACTAATGCTCACCGTCAAAAGATAGGATCGCAGAAACTCTGCTCAGACTGTAGCTAATCACTGCTCGGTAACATGAGACATAAGGCCACTGAAAAGCAGATGAGTAGCACTTGGGGTTGTAATCAACTGCGCGCTTGTCGAGCTCTTGCTGCTCGTCGTAACCGCCATCAGTGAGTCGGATGGAGAGAGTCAGAGATACTGCTGATAATACTATTAAAAAAACACAGTCATGATGGTGGAAGTCCTTACTGAATGGCCGTCTGGCCAACTCTGTGTAAAAACAAACAAATACACATGATGAAAAACTCAAGCAAATTATATTAAAAGACAATGAATATATTCCCATTACACAATTATTAGGACTATTATTTAATAGTTAAACAATTATACGTACAGATGATGTCTTATACATGCTTTAAAGTAGTGTTCAATCTTGACTGGTAAAATCAGAATGTATGCTTTTATAACTTTAGCATAAATATCCAGTGATTCTATATTTTTTAAAACAAATCCAATTCATGCAAAGATTAAATGGCCTAGAAAATAAATTTTAATTAAGTTTCTTCTGGGACTAATTTGATTTTAATTGTTGCCGCAGCAGGACAGTGCACAAGAGAATCAAAATAAACCTCAATGGCCACTTCATTGAAGAAACATGCTAATCAAAGGCCTTTTTGATTGTTATTTTAATTTCTATTGAAATCAAAGTGATTCTACTTGTCCAAATAATATGACTGCTCATATGGTAGGTTTCATTAAAATATTTGGCATGTAATAATTAATTTACTTCCGTGACCCTACCATGGTGGACCCCGTGAAAAAGCATTACAAAAAAACACTCTCTAGGTCCAAACTTGACGATGACCATGAATAACACGACGAAGGCGTCAGCGAACCTCGTCCTACAAAAAAAAGCAGAAAAAAGAGGTGGTCATTTTGATGCCAAGTGTTGGGTAAGATCAGCTATCAGTGATCAGCACATTGATGCTGAAGCTTTCGACACCTTGTCACTCTTGTTTTAACTGTATTTGTAACCCTGTACATTTAGTATCTATACAGTGAAGACAAATTACAAAAGGCTTACCTTTAATTCCGAATGCTTTAGAGGGTTAGACATTGAGTTCAGTAAACATCAGTGGCCTCCATACTCAGATGTGATAGAAGAGGCAGCATGAGTGTTCAGCTCACAAATATAAATATTGACATCTCTATGAAGTTATCTCTGATGTATTGTTGCTTTATAAAATATAATTTGTACGTATTTAATATAAACCATATAGTAAATGGAGGTTTCCTTGAGATCGTGTCTATGTTTCTAAAAGTTCTTGTGTTTACTTGACAGAGTGATGCATCCTGCCACCACACAACAAGTATTCTCCTTACTCATATTTAATCCGATTAATATGTATTTTTATATGTGTAACCAATGTGCAAATGCCAAGACACAGGTAGTTTTTAAATATATTAAAAATTACAAATCGTTCAACAAAAATAAATATTTCTCAGTTAATTTATATTTTCCACTTCAGTTGTATAAGTTCAGTTCATCAACATGATTTCAGTTCATGCAGATTATTCCAGGTCATGCTTATTAATTTAGTTCAATCACATGATTTCAGTTCAGGCACATTAACTCAATTCATGCACATTAATTTAGTTCATGCACATTCATTCAGTTCAAGCAAATTAATTAAATTCATGCACAATAGATTAGTTCATGCACATTATTCAGTTTAACCACATTCATTTATTTCATGCAGATATGTTCAGTTCATGCTGATGTGTTGAGATCATACGCAAATGTTCAGTTCATTAATATAACTTATGTTGATCCAAGGAACGGAATGTTAACAAGGGAAAACCAAGGAAAATAAGGGGTTAGGGGGTGTTTGCTCCTACCACTCCCAGGGCAAGGAGGTTGGGTTCATATTAATCCATTTATGGTTAGCTCGCCATCACTGTCAGCTCTGACCAAAGGTGGGGGAAAAAACACCTGACTGCTGATCAATCACAAGTTTACCGGAGATTATAGATAACGATGCTGCCGAACGCTGTTTCAGACTGCTCAGACGGGAAAGAGGAAGAGACCCTCCTGACCCGGATGTTTATAGTTGCGGCCCGGAAATTGATATATTTTCGGTGCTTGAAATATATTTTTAGATTATTTTTAAGTCATTTTATACCTGGGTTACACTTTCCCCCACTGACCTCATGTCCATCCCGTGACATGGAACTGGCTGAGTGTTAATAGATGATTCTGATGTAACAGATGGGGGGACTTCAGGCTCTGTTATATATGCAAAGTCAGTTGCCATCCCATGGAATAGTGACTGGATAGTGTCCAATACTGGGCTTCCAAGTTTTGTATACTGCAATCGATCTGGAGGTTTCATGGTTCTGCTTGAATTTCTAACAGTAGGTTCATCTTCATTCGGGATGTGGGAAGAGTCAGAGGAATTATACAAGTCATTTCTGCTTGGAGAATCGACTTTTTCAATCGCCACATCTGCTGATGAACTTTATGTAGGTTCTGCATCTACTGATGACACAGCCGCTTCAGGACCGTCGGACGTTGATGGGTTGGATGGAGCTCCTACTGCATGGGGTGCATCATCAGGGGTTGTAAGTTGCAATGTTTCTGAGTTTGTAGGAACCATGGTAGTGTAGGAGATCTTATTGTTTTGTGCGCCTCTCGGCGTGCGTTTATTTTGACCAAACAATTCACTCCCAGAGAACTTCCAGGCGCCACCAAAACATCTGCTTTTAACCACACCCAGTGCACCTGTTACCTTGGTAACCCCACAGCTCCCTACCAGGTATGTGTAGTGTGCAAACCACATTAGTGTTAACTGTCTTTGGTGAATTCTGTAACCTCACCTGTCCCCTACATACGTCCCCCCAGAATTCACACCCAAAGTTAATACGTTGGAGCTCGAATCACCCGACCTGCACGGCTCCTTAAAACGTAATCCGGGGATGTAGTCGGGGGTTTAACAGGAGGAACACGAAAGGCTGTACGTTGGCCCAGGGGGTGCGCAGGAGGGCGCCCCCGCAGTGGAGGCTTAGCTACCTCAGTAGGTTGAGTGAGATCCAAGTGGGCAGGTTTCAACCGGTCCACCGATACATGTTCTGGTTTATCGCCAATGTCCACGATAAATGTTTTGGGGCCAGCCTCAATGACCCGAAATGGCCAGTCATAGGGAAGTTGAAATGGCCCGCGATGAGCATCATGACGAATGAACACATATCCTGCCGAATGAAGTTTGACAGGGATATGAGAACGAGGGATGCTGTGTTGTGATGTGGGAACTGGTGTGAAAACCTTGGCATTGTCCAGGAGCGTAGCTCGTTGTTGTGCTGCTGACCAAGAAACTGTAGTGTCAGGGACAAAATCCCCCGGGACTCTCAATGGCTGGCCATAAACCAACTCGGCAGATGAAGCTTGTAGGTCTTCCTTGGGGGCGGTCCTAAGCCCCAACATGACCCATGGAAGCCTATCGACCCACTCATCGTTACCGTCCTTGAGGCTGGCACGTAGAGCAGCTTTCATAGAACGGTGGAACCGCTCGCACAGCCCGTTAGCCTGCGGATGGTATGCGGTGGTGCGGTGAAGCTTAGTCCCTAGGCTCTCTGCCACCGTGTTCCAGAGCCCCGATGTAAACTGCGGGCCCCGGTCAGACGAAATGTCAGATGGGATGCCGAACCGAGCGACCCAGGTGGTGATAAATGCCCGAACCACATCAGCCGCTGCTGTTGAAACTAACGGAACAGCTTCAGGCCAACGAGTGGTTCTGTCAACCATGGTGAGAAGGTGTGTGAACCCCTGAGAGGTGGGCAGGGGCCCAACCAGGTCCAGGTTAACATGGTCAAACCTTCTTTCAGGAACTAAGAAATGCGCCAGGGGGGCCTTAGTGTGGCGGTGGACTTTAGAGCGTTGGCACACCACACATGTTTCAGCCCATTTCCGCACATCCTTTTTAAGCCCATGCCAGACAAACTTTGCTGCCACCAACTTCTGTGAGGGCCTTTTTCCTGGGTGTGACAGGCCATGGACAGCGTCGAAAATCTGTCGTCTCCATCCTGTTGGAACGACTGGTCGTGTCTGGCCTGTGGAAACATCACATAGAAGTGTAGTGCCAGCAGCACCAAAAGCAACATCCTCCAGCCTCAGTCCTGTCTCAGCCGTCCTCAACGCCTGAACATCTGGATCCGAAATTTGATCTGCTGCCATGCCATCATAATCCACACCAAACTGGACGGCTGCAGTGATTGCTCGGGAGAGGCAGTCAGCCACCAGGTTGTGCTTGCCCGCAACATGTTGTATATCCGTTGTGAACTCCGATATGAAGGAAAGCTGGCGCTGCTGGCGAGCAGACCACGGCTCTGCAACTTTAACCATAGCGAAAGTCAACGGCTTGTGGTCCACGTACACTGTGAAACTTCGGCCCTCTAGCAGGAAACGAAAGTGTCGGATGGCAAGATAGAGGGCTAGCAGCTCCCTATCGAAGGTACTGTAAC
>CM028859.1:28402070-28415571 GCA_016801935.1 Platichthys stellatus | reverse complement strand
CGCCGCTCTGCTGCCCCGCCAGGAAAAACTTGTCGGCTTCCTCAGCCAGTGCGCGGCAATCCGTGATGCTCGTGTTGGCCAAAGCAGACCGCACCTGAGTTGGCAGCTGCTGCAGGAAAAGCTCCTTGAACAGAAGCTTCGGCTTGTGGCTTCCCAGGAGAGACAGCATCTTATCCATTAACTCCGAAGGCTTGGAGTCGCCGAGACCATTTTGCGACAGAAGCCGGCGTGCGCCCTCGGAGTCGGAGAGCCCGAAAGCTTTCAACAGATGATCCTTCAACACCCCATATTTATCGTGCTCTGGAGGGTTTTCCAATAGGCTCACCACTCTGCCCGCTGTTGCACTATTGAGAGACGCGACGATATAATAATACTTGGTCGTATCTGCTGTAATGTCTCTCAGCGCGAACTGCGCCTCCGTCTGAGCAAACCAGGCCGATGGTTGCGATTCCCAAAACTCCGGGAGCTTAAGCGAGACTGCGTTTATCGCCATGTCCGTCTCTGGATACGTCCAGAGAAATCACGTCAGGGTCACCAATGTAGGAGTCGAGGGAATCACGGAGTCCGGAGATCTTATTGTTTTGTGCGCCTCTCGGCGTGCGTTTATTTTGACCAAACAATTCACTCCCAGAGAACTTCCGGGCGCCACCAAAACATCTGCTTTTAACCACACCCAGTGCACCTGTTACCTCGGTAACCCCACAGCTCCCTACCAGGTATGTGTAGTGTGCAAACCACATTAGTGTTAACTGTCTTTGGTGAATTCTGTAACCTCACCTGTCCCCTACAGTAGAATCTTTTGGAATGTTGGTAATGGTTGGTTATTCTTTGAGGTTCAAGGTTAGATGCACTGTACCATTGCAATGGAATTAATTCATCTTCTGACTGATTTTCAGTGTCCGGACTTGAACGAGTTGCTGGTCTGCGGGGAGGTTTTGGAGGCAGAGATTCTCTGTTAGCTACAGGCAAGTATCCACATGCAAGAAAAGGTCTCAGTGTAGTGTTCGCAGAGAGCTGTCTTTATGTTCAGGCCTGTCTGTGAAGACAGGCAAAAGATCAGCTCTCTTTACCACAATGTAGACATCCACACTCCCATTTATCAGAAAATCCAGTAACATCATTCTGAGTGCAATTATATGCATGTACTAGGGGTTTTACAAAATCCTTCCAGTGGGCTTTGTTCTGTTCTTTTAGTGTTTCAAGCATGTTCAACAACGTGCGATTGAAACGCTCCGCTTCCATAGTAAACCAAGAAGTAGTCCCACAAACATTTTGCATCTGTCCTTGCTTTTTGGTCGGGTGTGGGAATAGCCAACGCATACTTCGTGAAATGGTCTGTGATCACAAGGATGTCCTTGACTCTGCTTCTGTCTGGTTCCAAGGACAAGAAATCCATGCAGACAAGTTGTAGAGGTGGTGCTGTTGTAATGTTCACCTAGGGTGCAGCTTTTTCAGGCAACACTTTCCTTTTTACAAATCTCTCACAGGTTTTTATTTTTTGATAAACATCTGCAGGCATTCTTGGCCAATAAAACCTTGATCGAACCAGATCAAATGGTAAATGGATTTGTATTTATATAGCGCTTTTCTAGTCTTGATGACCACTCAAAGCGCTTTACACTACAGTTTCACATTCACTCAATCAAACACACATTCATACAGTGCATCTATCCCAGCACTTTGTTATTCTATGGGGGCCATTCAGGGTTCAGCATCTTGCCCAAGGACACTTCGGCATGCAGATTGTTCAGACTGGGGATCGAACCGCCGACCTTCAGGTTAGAGGACGACCACTCTCCCCCTCAGCCACAGCCGATCAAGTGTTCTCTGGAGTCCCATGTGACCCATGTCACCATGCAAACTGGTGAGGATTGTTCGTCAAAATTCCTGGGGTAATACAAGTTGATAGGAGCATTTAGTTCATCCCTTAAGGTAGGTGATGGTGACTCTCCATATTCTATTTGAGTTATGATATGTCTTATGGTTTGGTCTGCCCGTTGTTTCTCAGCCACCTCAACTTCTGTAAGCCAAGGGATGATTGCGGTTCCAGCCAGACTTTCGTTCACAAAACTATCTGGCAGTGTGTCGCTAGACATGGAAATTGACTGAACAAGGGCAAGATTATGGCTCTGGGAGTCTGGGTGGGTTAAACTGTAGAAGTGATGTCTTTGACAGATGGCTTTTGTGGTGTGTTGATCAATGAAGACCAAATGAGGATCAGACAAATGATGTTGGGTAAACTTCCATATTCTCTCCCTCTCGTTCTGAGACTTTACATCATCCCAGAGACCTGGCCTCATCCACCATGAGGCCTGCAAGACAGCCCATCAGCATCAGCACTTTGCTTGCCAGCACAATACACAATTTTATAAGAAAAAGTGGATAGTGCTAGCCTGACGTTGTCATACTCTTAATTCTAGTCAGAATATGACTCTGATACTGCTCCATTGGACTGTGATTAGGGGCGTGGTTCATTCGAAACAGGAAAAAAAATGCCTCTTCGCTCAATTGGATAGACCTACAACCAATCAGAGCGACGTAGTAGGTGACGTATGTAAAGCGACGCATAGTTGTTGTCAACAGACCTCAACTGCACGCACGCTGGAAGAAGTAGAAGATGAAGATCAGTAAAAACGATTTTTACCGGTGTTGTAAAATTAATTTAAGGATACACGGAGAACTTACCAACACGATCAGCATTTTTGACAGAAACAGTAAATGTAACAGCCCGCCCCCCCCTGCTTCCCCAAACATAATGCAGAGTTTCTCTACTGATGTCACACAGCTCTTTAGTGTTCACTTCATCGTAGCCGTAAATACACCGTAAAACTGGAATGACATTAAGTACACGATATTTTAATCCATAAAACCAAACACAAACGATAAAATATAGTAAACAAACAAATCACCACGAGAGAAGGCTGATGCGTTAACGTGACATAGCGACTCCCGTTCCGCGCTACCTGCAGCAAAGTAAATGGGACCAGCTTCCTTACCTCGTTCCGCTGGCGAGGGGTGTTAAACTATAATTTTTGAGAAATGACGCGCAGCCGGCGTCCTGTCGTTGTTCCTGCTCCTATCCTTGTGCCTGGTGTCTTATTGCACTGGTCCACAAGCGAGGGATCTGGTCCGCTCCTTAAACTGCAGGTATTTATGCGAGGGGAGTCGCTACGTGTAAAACAAAATAAGCCCAACACAAATTAACAGAATAAAACAGTATGCATAAAGTGGCAGGTGTAGCAGTCAGTTACAGTAAAGATGAATGCACGTACGAACAAGTTGTCCGTTTAGGATTACAACTCCACAACACATCAAAAAAATCGTATCGCATTTGTCGGTCCTGTAAGAACTTAACACGGTTGGAACGCGACATTCCCGTGTCCCATCTTCTTGGCGACCATCGGGGCCAGCTGATAGATTAAACTTTTTTGAATCCCGTAGGAAGGACGTCAAAAACATCTTTTCGATCTACAAATGCCTTGATCGCGTTTCTCTGTTCCTCTTTCAAAATGAATGCGCTGTCGATGTCTTCTAAAACAGACTTAATGGCAGCATCTACACATCACAGCTCTCCAGCGGCTGGCATGTTTGTTTTGCCACGAATTCAACCCAAGTGCACTTTGATGACGTGGTTGATTACGTTACTGTTGATCATCTGTCCATCATCGTATAAAGCCTGCCCTGACAATTTGATTGGTCCAAACAGCTTCTGTTCAGGCATAGTTTCTCCCCAACAGAGCGACTTCAGACCGAACTTCCCGACCTCAAATGTCGTGGGCGGGGCTAAATTTTTCTGGCATCCAGGCTAGGATAGTGCAGCAAGCCATCTATAACCGGTTGCATCGTTGAACGTTGTCCAGACAATTTCTTCAACCCGAGGGATGTGGAATTTAGGTAAACCGTTTAGAGGTCTACTTGATTTTGAATTTACATCTGGACTAACTTTGTAAATATTGTTATTTTCTTAATGGTTTCAGCTACACTCAGCATCTATTGCTCTTCGGTCCATCACCTGTCTCTGCTCTAAAAAGTACAATCTACTGACAATGCCAGAATGTAGCAAACGAAGTGAAGTTTTGTGATTGACCAGTCTAAAGTAACATTTAAATAGTACAATCACGAAAATAGTATCCAGGGAATATCAATTACTTCCAACCAATATTAATAACCATATGGAAATCTGGTTCAGTATACTAAGAAGAGTTAGAAATGGTTCCCTCCCAAAATAATATTTTTTATTTAAAATCATTAAAAGAGCATTAAAATTCACACGTAAGAAGGGGGGAGGAATGATCAAGAGCTGAGGCTTACCAGTGTAGAGGCAGGCTAGTGAAAAAGGAGTGGTATCAATAAGAGTCACCCCGATCACACATGCCCCCACCCCCCTTTTTGTTTCACTTCAAAAGAGAAATTTCAGTTAACGGCTGTTCACCGGAATCTGCAGGCAGCACAGACAACTGTCGGGAAGTCACACAGGTTTATCAGTTTCTGGCAGTTTTACAAGCCTGAGAATGTTGGGAGGTGACCCCCTGCTCCTAAGCCTAGGGGAGGCTTTCACATGTAAATGACAATGCTCTGTGCTTTATAAATGCAAATCAGGATAGTTTCCCTCTGAACACCTTTTTCTAAACTATCTGCCGAAAGTACACCAGGCTTAAAATAAATATATAACATGAAATGGTAAATTGTTCTTAAGTAGGCTAGTGTGCTATATGAATTACATTGGATACCACGAGCAAAATCAATGCTATGAAAAACATTGTAACAATGCACATTATTTTAGCATTTTATTATTATCCAAAACACAATCCTAAATCTCAACCCCTGACAGAGTGGAATGATTACAGTCTGTAACGAAGAGGACTTCGTTCCCTGGAGCTTGAGATGGGGTTGGGGGAATATTGCACTATGCACTTTGACCGGGTACATGCACTTTAATAATTGCACAGGCGTTTGTAAGCAGTTGCACTTTATTGGATTTGCAGAGTTTGCACATGGCATATGTGCACACTTAAAAACAGTTCATCTTTATTGATGGGTGATACAGTTATTGTCCTTTTTAAATCTGTGCTGGTAGGTTCTGTGATGGCCACATGGTTCCACCTGCAAAAGAGGGACATGAGAACTAATGTGCATTTGTGGTAACTGAACGCTAAGATGAGATGTGACTAATATCATATGTTGTGCAATAGTGTGTGTTAGTATATTGGAAAGGGTAAAGTGTGTGTTTGTGTGTGTAATGGTACTCACCAGTCTCCAGGGTGTTCGGGCAAAAGGCCTCCCCAGAAAACAAGCACCATATTTATAGTTCCGGGGGAAACCAAGTGGTGATAAGTGTGGGTGTGGGAAGATTAGTGTATGTGATTATTGTAATGTGCTGGAATTGGGGATGAGGGGGTGTTTGTAAATAAATGTGTGTGGGGGTGTGTATATAGGAGAATGGTGGGTATAATGATATAAGAAAAGTGTTGTCAAAAGGAGAGCATGTCAGCATGGGGGAATGGTTTCTCCCTCCTTAACGAGGCACCCTATATAAGGGTTATTATAGTTTTTTTTTTGCCATTTTGTTATCAGTCAGGGAGTGTTTCCTGTGTGGTTGCTGCATGAGTTGGAGGACGTGTGCCATGTTAAACCACAATAAACCGGTCTGTGACACGCAAACTATCCTGCCTTGGTCTTCTTTTGCTGTACGGTCCAGCCGTAAGTGTGGTCGTCCTAACACAGTCACTTTTTCAATTGTGCTGGTTAAATGCACAGTCGATGAGTTAACCACACATCTACCAGCAATCCACTCAGCAGGAAGAAATTATGCGGAATATGATGAGTCTGTGCCCTGTAAGCTCCAAACTTCTACTGGCTTTACATAAAAATATCTGTCCTCCCAAAATACTGGCAAATACAGCACCATATTAACATGTCCATGGCAAACTAAGCTGTTGACTGCTGAAATTCCCTCATAATTTGAACTTCTGATTAAACTTTCTCAGTACTCCATTAAACACAACACTTTCATCCAAAGCGACTTACAATATGTGCATTCAACTATGAGGGTACAATCACAGAACAGCAAAAATCATGTAAGTACAATCACTTAAAACCAGAAAGAATAACTGGGTCCTCAGTACAATTTATAAGCGGTTATAACTCCCCGTGGTTCGTTTACTCCGCTCCCATAAGGTTATCGTCGCAGGAGAATGCGGAATTCACGTTCTGTAAACAGTCACAAACTGCAGGGGATAAGGTGATTTCCAAAAGATTTCCTTTGACTGAAATTCTGCTTTTCGTCTAGTGTTTGTTTATTAGCGGTCGCCTGATAGTGTCGTAGGAGGTCAAGCCTTTTTGATTCAGTGAGTATGGAGGAAAACAGTAAAGTAAAAACTTCCATTTGGATTGTTCCAGTTCCATGTGATGCCTTTTGGATAAAAAATTGCTGAACCACTTAAGAAGAAAGGCTCCAAATACATCTGAACTTCTGGTTGTCTAGCGGCTTTCGAGACCCTCAAGCAGCATCTTGCTTCTCCACCAATCCTTGGCCACCCTGATTTCAGTCTACCCTTCATCGTGTACACCGATGCTAATGTTGGAATTTGGGCGGTTGTGGCCCAACAAACTGGATTGTGGAGTGACGTCAGCCAGGGCGGAACAGGAGTGTTTGCTGCCGGGACCCCCAACGCCAGAACTGGAGTGGCGTCGGCCGGGACCCTCCGGCGCTGGACAGGAAGGAGACCCAGCCAGGACTGGGGACTGGTGCCTGTGAGCCGGCTGCAGAAGAGAGAGGCTCCGGCTGTGGACGCTCCCTCTCCAACTTCCGCCACTCAGAGCAGAAAACTTTTGGAGGCTGCGGGATCCAACAGCCTCCCAGGTAAGGTTTAGTGCAGGGCCGTCATTCGTACGGCCCGCGGGCCGGATCAGGCCCGCTTATGGGTTTAATCCGGCCCGCAAGATGATTTTGCCATGCATAAAAATGAACCAGAAACTGCTGTTCTGAATGTGTCCACTGGATGGCGCAATATCAATTCTGTTAAGCAAGCAAACTGTTTATACCTAGGGTGAGCAAGAAGGCTACAGGTAGTCCGGAGCTAGCTTGCCATTCTGCCTGCCCGACTTAACCATTACGTGACAAAATGTCTCTGTCAAGAAAGAGAAAAGTGGACGCAGAGTGCAGACTGTTCCAAGAAAAATGGTCATCCTCCTATTTATTCACGGAATCGAATGGGAAAGCTGTGTGTTTGGTGTGTTTACAGCAAGTTTCAGTGCTGAAAGAATATAACGTTCGCCGGCACTATGAGACTCTTCATGCCGACAAATACAACAACTTTCAAGGACAACAGAGAAGAGAGAAGGTGAATGAATTGTTGGCGGGTCTGAAGAAACAGCAGTCTGTGTTTACTCATAGCCGAGAAATCATTGACGCTGCAGTGAAAGCCAGCTACCTTATTGCTAATGAAATTGCAGTGGCTTCAAAGCCATTTAGCGAGGGGGAATTTGTGAAAACATGCATGCTGCAGGCTACGGAGTTTGTGTGCCCTGAAAAGCGCCAGGCTTTTGCAAATATCAGCCTGACAAGAAACACAGTTGCAGACAGGATTTCTGATCTTTCTGTGGATTTGGACAGCCAATTGAAGCGCAGAGTAAAGTCATTTATTGTGTTTTCAGTTGCAATTGACGAAAGCACGGACATTACAGATGTTGCGCAACTGGCCATATTCATCCGCGGAGTTTATGACACTTTGACCGTCACCGAGGAGTTCGTGGAGTTGGTGCTAATGACGGATACTACAACAGCAGCTGATATTTTCACCGCACTTGTCGGCGCCCTGGACAGGATCGGAGTGGACTGGTCCCGCGCTGTCAGCCTGGCTACAGATGGTGCGCCCTCAATGATCGGGAGAAAAGCAGGTGTAGTGACAAAGTTCAGAGAGAAAGTGCAGACTGCAAATGGAGGACGTGATTTTTGGACTTTTCACTGTATTTTGCATCAGGAGGATTTGTGTTGCAAGTCATTAAAGATGGATAACGTCATGAAGGTGGTCATCCAAACTGTTAATTTCATCCGATCCAGAGGCCTGATTCACCGTCAGTTTGACAGCCTTCTCAGAGAGAAAGACCACAACTATGGGCTGCCATACCACACCGAGGTAAGATGGTTAAGCCGAGGTGCTGTGCTGATGCGTTTCTTTGAATTACAAGAGGAAATTGAACAGTTCATGGAAAAAAAGGGCAAACCAGTGTTGGAATTTCAGTCCACAGAATGGATGCAGGACTTTGCATTCATGGTGGATGTTACAGAGCACCCTGCTTGGTGCTGGGTGCCTGGTGAGCACAGTTTGTCGACCAATGAATCAAAATAAAAAACTTGTCTGTAAAATAAATTACTCTCTGCTGGGTCCATGTCTTTGGTCGGATCGTTCTGTCAGGATTGGTGAGGCAGAAGGACCCAGGATGCAGAGTTTAAACTAAAGTATTTTTATTGAAAAGTCTTACAGCAGAAAAATAACAAGCAGACGCAGGAATCTCAAAAAATAAAAATGAAAAAACCAAAGCACATGGGAGAAACACAGGAGGCTTACACAGGAGAAGCAGACGGGAGCTCAGGAGACACAGGATACAGAAGCAAAGGAGATCAGGACAGGACATAATGAAGGTTAGACAACGATTCGTCAAAGACATAAGGGGAGCACAGAGACTTATACAGACACAGACAAGGCAGGGGCAATTGGACACAGGTGTAACACATGAGGACTGGTGTGGACAATCACAGAGAAAGGAAGTGAAGCAAGAAAACATACTAGGAACAGAAATTTCAAAATAAAACAGGACACATACAAACATAAGCACAAGAATATACATGAGACATGAGGTAAGGAAACACTCCTAATAAAGAGGCAGAAACTAAACACTGGAAAATACCAACCAGGTAGAGCATCGGAAGGGTAAATTTAACATTGTTCCTGATGCCCTGTCTATAGCTTGTGTGGATGCCGAGCCTGGCCAGGTTCCTACTTATGCCATAGTACAACCTGCCAAGAGGGAAATGTCTGAAGATCTCCAAATATAAGATGAGGCTACCTGGAAAGCTCAGCAGGCTGACGCTGATATTGTGCAGCTAAATGAAACCATCCTGGATTCAGGTGACCAGCTTGTGAACCCCACCACTAGATTCCCAATCCTAGAGGACAAAGTATACAGGGTGATACAGCTTCCTCATAAAACACTCTACCAAGTATACATACTCACACCTCTTCGCCAACAGCTACTCCACCTCTTCCATGACCATCCACTTTCAGGACACCTAGAAAGGTTTAACACTTATAAGAGAATGCAATCCCTGGTATGTTTGCCCAGAATGAGTCTGGAAGTGAAAAAGGCTGCAGAAAAGTCAGGCGAAACAGTTCTGATCGGTGGGAGGTTTACGTAAACCTACATAGTGAGACACTTTCCTGTCCCCATTAGTGATGGGAAGTTCGGATCTTTTTACCGTGTCGGTTCTTTGAATCTCGTTCAATATAATGAGTCATTCGTTCGTTTCAACGGGGGGTTGTGCAAACGATCCAAAGACTCGTACCCGGCAGATGAACTGTCAACTCCCGACGTGTTTCCGAAGAACGGGGCGGCGGTGGACGGGAAAATCGCTCCTCGGTAAAGCAAGCCGAGCTCCGGGGCGGCGGGGCTCCAGAGCCCCCGGTCACCTACATGCACATCTGCGAGACGGAGGTGTTCAGCTGTCCCTGCTGCGGCCCGGCGCCTCCATACCTCTGCACGTCCACCCGGACATGAACGGGGATCTACTGAGCTGCTGATCCGCACGCTGTCAGCACATCCAGCTGGCCCGCCGCATCCGCGGACACAGAGCTCAAACTGCTGCTGATCCACTGACTATAACAACGCCGCATTCCTACATTTTTTTAACAAGTCCATGCCTTGTGTCTATACTTACAATGACTTTGATTAAATTACTTAAATGCACACCGATTTGTTATTCTGGTTTCTGTAATGAGCAGTTAAATAAAAATGTGGGAAAGAATATTGTACAGTATCTAATATTGTATTGGTCTGAAAATGATCCAAAGACTCGTACCCGGCAGATGAACGAATCGTTCACCTCCCATCCGTGTCTTCAGATCAGTGACGCGTTCTTCTGCCAACAGAGTCTTCGAATCAGTGATTCGTTCATCTGCCGGATACGAGTCTTTGGATCATTTTCCACGTGACCTGCAGCAGCCTATGCAACAGTCCCGATGCGCGGCCATGAGAAAATGAACGAATCACTCTTTGAGAGGACTCGTTACTCCCGAGTCCTTGTAACGATTCAATCAAAACGAACGAATCGTTCACGAACGACACAACATTAGTCCCCATTGTTCTAGAAGAGGCTCCTTGGAACACCTTCCCAGGAGCTGCCCAAAAACTCTTGGACACTATCGTTGTTTCCCTGACCAGACCTAATGGGAATTCCTGACAGTGTGGCCACTGCCATTTATAACACATCTGAATCCTGTATTCTCATATATTGTGGAACTCTTATATTGTATAACTATAATAAAAAATGAAAATAGTGATCAAAAGTAGGAGTTTTCTGCGAAGATGAGTCAGTCAGTAACTAACATGAAGGGTGTTATCTCAGAACTCCTATTCAGCGTTCATTCAGAAAGCTGAGGATGCATGAGAGGCAGAGTTCACAGTGAGTTCACTGGCACACGCCTACGACCCCATCAACTCTCTTTCAGGTGTCCACAGTAAATGCAGTCTGTTTGAACATGCATGGCTCATCTGCATCAGGAGCGTTGGCATGCTGAATCTACTTGCTCTTCATGATAAATATTCAAATCATAAAAGTACATTAGAGGTTGATCAACAAATCCACAAATATCAGTCTTATTTTTACGTCACATGCAGATGGGTGAGGATAAACCATACTTAGCTCTCTACTGACATCTAAGGGTGCTGAGGAACATAACATGTTCAAGCCATTGTGACAGTGAATTATCAGCTTTCAGACAGTTTTTAATTGAAACATAGTATATATTGGGTAGAAAGCCCTTGTGTTGACTGATAACTGTCTTTAAGCTGAAATTTAAAAAAAATAGTGTAGAAGGAAGGAGAGAACTTTTTTTTTCTATTAATCAGCATTATTGTTGTATTAGAAATACCAAATAAGGCACACATTAACTTTGTGCCTCTCTGTCCTCTGAGCAGTCTGAAATATTCGGTTCTATATTACAATTATGTTGTCATTGGCTTTTAAAAATTAAAGCATTATGTATCCAGCTCTTAACAGTGTCAGATGCAGGGAAATGTGGAGCAGCAGAACCCAGCTGTGTCTGCATAGTAGAGTCTAGTCTGAAACGTACATCCCTGCTGTTCTGTCTCCACCATGTTTCATTAAATCTTTTACAACTAAATCATCTTAATTTCATGAGACCTAGAGCCAATGTATAAATGAGTTGAGCAATTAGTAGTGCTTTTTGGCATCTAGACGATTATTATGTATATGTTATTATTATAATAATTACTGTTATTATCATTATTATTATTATTTTCAAGCTATTATTAATATTGCAGTAAAGTTTCCATGAGATTAACTTGTTTTATGGTTTTAACCATATTGTGCAATCCTAATGAAATATAATATTATTATAAGAGTAAAACTGCAAGTGAGCAGAAAATGAACAAAGACAATACAATAGATTGCATGTATCTTAAATTTAGACCAACATTTTTGTTGTTTTATGTACTCTCATCCAAGTTTAGGAGAGGGAAATCTCCTCAGTTTGAAGAAAGTCCTCTCAGAGAAGGTTCTCCCTAAGTATTGGAGCATCCCAGGACAGAATTGCATGTGTGTAATTGTGATACAGTGTGACCACTTTATCACTTAACAACTGGGTTGAGGAACAATTTTCCTTAAGTAGGGCTTGAGGTAAGTTGGTCTTCACAAAGGGATTAACTCCTTGTCTCTTCAGAACTTCCACAAGCATTGCGTCCTTCTGGAGGGGCTGGTCATGATTCTGGTGTTCATTAAATAAAGAAAAGTAAAAGAGAGTAGTGATAATAACAGCAGATCAACTTGAGCCTTGTACAGCGTATTGCTGTTGATTAACTGTGATAAATTATCACAAATTACCTTATGAGTAAACAATGTTTTGATGCTAACTGGTACTCCATAAAAGAGACCCTGTTTGTTGGAGTCAAGAGTTTTCAGCTGATTGAAACTCTCCAGCAAGTGCACAGTGCAGTAGCTGAGCTTTTTGTTTGCATCTAGAGTCTGTAAGAAAACAGAGGACAAAAACAAATAAAAGTAGGATTAAGAGAAATATTTACTTAATTATGCTAAAATACCCTAGACACAGACATTGACATCCTTTGGTGCCAAAGTCTCTGCACTAATGATCAGAGGATGTACAAGTCAGAGTCAGCTGTCAATTATGGCGTCTCATCCCGTTTTTATCCAATCAAATAAATAATTAAAACAAAACTTACTAGAAAAAAGGCACATGAACATTAGCGTAACACCAAAAGTCTAAAATAATTTGTTTGATGTGGTCTTTGACGTTTCAGGCTGAATCCAGATTAAAAAGCTTAGCAAATGTGTTCATGACCTATCATGTCCTGAAAACCTCTCAACAAATGCCTGGGTGAGTTGTGCAAATTCCCCAACATATTTAGATGTCACAGGAGACTTAAGCAATTTAGTCTTGCAGAGTAGGAACATGCAATGTTAGCACACAATATACAGTTCTTTCTCCAGCTGTAAAAGCTCCATTACAGCAATAAGGCTCCTTCACGGCAATGCAGCCAAATTCAATACAATTAATGCGCACACACCACACAAGCTCCACAATTACTGTAGCAACAGAAAAGGGGAGGGAAGGCTCTGCTAGCACTCGAAGAATAATGCCATGGAACAGAAATTATGAAAAGAGTTTAAAGTAGGTAATGTATTTGAAGGCACAGTAGTGATGCTGCTAGTGCTGAACTAATAGGCCTACTGCTACCTCAGCATTTGCCATGTGATTCACAGTGGGTGTGGGAAGCTTTGCCTGACATTGCTGTCTTATTGCTGTCCTTCTACCCAGCCTGTCATAGACTTTTCTCCTGTGCATGTCAGTTTTACAATGTGCCAAGCATAGCTGCCTCGTATGCATTTATTTATTTCTGGCATAGAAGGCACCTTGTCTTCAGGTTTATTAACCTGAAGACATCTGATAAAGAGGATGTACAGTTGCAATCAGAAATATTCAACCCCCTCACCTCAATAGACATTATAGTGATGTGGATGACAGATAATGACAATAAATGACAAAAAAACCTCATCAAACAACAAAAGATATTTATTGATGCGTATTTCAGTTATTTTGACAACAGAAGTTGACTTAACTTTGAAGTTCACATGAAAAATGTAACTCTTTCAACAC
Source organism: Platichthys stellatus (assembly GCA_016801935.1). NCBI lineage: Eukaryota > Metazoa > Chordata > Actinopteri > Pleuronectiformes > Pleuronectidae > Platichthys > Platichthys stellatus. The sequence continues at coordinate 28,402,159 of CM028859.1, read as the reverse complement.
ATGTGAATGTGCAGTATTATTCAACCCCCCAGCTTCAGTACTTTGTGGCGCATCCTCTAGCTTTTATAACTTCTAAAAAATGTTTTCGG
>CM028859.1:28387999-28399993 GCA_016801935.1 Platichthys stellatus | reverse complement strand
GCAGCGGGACTGCTTGGCATGTCATGTTGGGGTTGTCCTTCGGGATGTCTACCCTCATCAATGCTGCTAGAGACTTTGATTATTGATGATGTTCTCCTGCACGTGGCATCTATTTCACTTCTGTCCGTCCTGGGAGAGGGATCCCTCACATGTGGCTCTCTCTGAGGTTTCTACATATTTTTACCCTGTTAAAAGGGTTTTTTGTAGTTTTTCCTTACTCTTGCTGAGGGTTGAGGGTTAAGGACAGAGGATGTCACACCCTGTTAAAGCCCTATGAGATGAATTGTAATTTGTGAATATGGGCTATACAAATAAAATTTGATTGATTGATTGATTGAAAAAGGGTCAGCTGGGTATTTTACAGTAGATCTTCTCAAACCAACAACTCAAGAAATGACGTAAAGAGAAACATCCGTGTCGTTCGTTCAAGGTTCTATATACAATATCAACAGTCTTGAGGGATGATATGATTTCAACTCCAACGCACACAGGGAGTGGTATATGCACTATAGACTTGTTAGACACGGAATGACCTTCAATAAAGAAAAAGATATTGGCTGATATCTGATTTGTTTAAGTTCTGCAATATGTGGAGTGATGAGGTCAGAGATTGGTGATATCAGTCCACAGATGGTTAACTGACTGTCGAGCTGTTGGACTTCAAGGTATACAATCAAATGAAAACACATCACTCTATCATACATTGCTGCAGCTCCCCTTTTCATCCTCTCTCTGAAACACTTGGTTGGAGCTCCTGTCTCTTTATGACCTCCCTGCCAACAAAGCCCATCTCTGCTCTGATTGGCCAACTGGCCCGCTCTGTAATTTGTCAACTGATCCCGGGGAAATGTCAGCCTTCACTCTTGTTCTACCTGGCTTTGTTAGGAAGTATTGGCAGGAGTACTGTTGAGGCGTTGAGGAGCTTTAGAAGCAACGTTGTCTGTGGGGATTTTTTACAGACCCTTTTCATACAAACAATCTAGATAACACACTTATAGAATACATAACATAGGAAATAAAAAAACATGCTATATAAAGTTATGAAAAAACTTGTAATAACTTAGTTAGTGTAACAGTCTTAAAAGCATAACACAGCACAAACATTAAATCTGACACACCATCCATAATGTTTGCTGTTAGATGATATAAGTCACTCCATATAGGTAAGATAAAGAGGGAAGTGTAAGAGAAGAAATATCAGCCACATTAAAAACACCAGTACAATTGGGGTCATTAGAATGATTGATAGGAATAAGTCATGCGTGGGGAAATTGCTTATTTCTGCATGTCACAAACATAAATCCACCAGCATCTTCCTTTGCCCTTTCCTTCCATCTAGACTGGACTTTTGCTGTTGAGCTAAATATGCTAGAGAATCAATTTTGTAAAATGTATCATAAAGGGTCTTCTGTAGCTTACTTTAGAACATGTGCAAATTGTTTTTCCTGAGGTATAGAAACATGATAAATGTCCCATAAAACATGTTTTTATGATGTTTTCAGTTTTACCTTCAAATAAACTAGGTGAAACAAGAATTATATTTCTACTCTGAGGGCTTGCTGAGGTAAAAGTACTCTTCTCAGAACAACAACTGACATCGACCTTGCAGGTAGATCTTCAAATCTCCAAAACCAACTGAGCAGATTTCTAAACATTTACCTAGATGAAATTACCACGTCTTTACAATCTGAACAGTTACCCTCTCATCATCAGTCATGTGTTATCCTTGTAAGTAGAGTTGCAGCTGGCAGCACCTGATTTGACCAGAGGTAAGAAATATAAAATGTTGACGTCTCCTGAAGGGGTGTGGTAAGTAAAGGGAACTAATAAACATCATCTTAAATTCTTAAAATGTAAATGTATCTGTTCAGGAATATTTAACAATAATTGCTGTGTCTTCATTGCCAGTTGAAACATCACAGAGCCACTAGAGAGCACCATAAAACTGCATCAAAGATGCCTCTTGGTTGAGTGTCTGCACAGTGCACAGGTGGGCGGATACGATTTAGCTGTGCCTTTTATCATCAGCAGTAGGCGGCACTATAATTGTTTAATGCCTCACTGATTAACAGGGCTTGTAAAATGATATGTGCACATCAGCACGCTCACTACGTTTTATTGGTTTGTTTGTATCACCTGATGTGTTTTTACAGATGTCTTTGCACAGCTGCAGCTATAACGTGTCACCTCCCAGCTGCACTTTATTCAGATTGAGGTCCCTCCCTTAAGTGCAGCATGTTTGCCTAATACATAAATGATGCATCTGCATTAGTGTCAAGTTAATGAACATTAACATTTGTTTTTCATAGATGTGTGATAAAATTGTTTCCAGTTTTGTTGTTGTAAGAGTGAATTATTTCTTAACCATCTCAATGAAACATTCCTTTGATGCAGTCAGGCTTATTGTCACAGATTGTGTTATATTATCAAAGTGCAAAATCATAATACTGGCACGTTCAACACCCCGGACGAAGCCGAAAAATCGGGAGTCGGGAGGTACGGGACTGGAACATGAATGTTGGGTCAAGCCGGCAAGTTGACTAATTTATCTTTGTATTATCAGCAAAATTTAAAGAAAAAAAAAAAAGAAGACCAAACTCGCATTGAGAATTGAGAGGACAAATGTTTTATTTGCAATTATTATCCACGGTTGAGGTGGAGTCTCTCCCTTGCTTGGAGAGAGGTGAGTAGTTGTTTGCTATCTTGGGCCTTTATTGGCCCCCTGAGTTAGCTTTAACTTTAAGTCTGGGGCATGGAAGCGTTTTCCATGGGGTTGTCTCTCCCCTTTACTATGTTCATGTGTTCTGTTCGATGTTCTTTTTTTGTCTGCACATCTATTTTTTTCGGTTTACTGTATATTCCTTTTTGCCATGGTCATGTAACAAATTCCCTTATGTAGCATATTATGTCAGATAGACCTACATCTTGTAAACACAGTGAAGGTGAAATTACATTGGTCAGTTGGAATGTACGGGGGATCAATAGCCCTCTTAAGAGAAGAAAGGTTTATGCACACCTACGCACACTCAAGGCTGATATTTCCTTCCTTCAAGAAACGCATATAAAAACAACGGCAGCAAAAATATTGTGTCCTTCATGGGCATCTCATGTATTTCAATCTAATTTTTCTACAAAGGCAAGAGGGGTAGCGATCCTTATTAAGAAAACGATAGCTTTTATCCACAAGCAAACTATTTCTGATCACAGGGGCAGATATTTAATAGTTAAAGGGGAACTTAACTCTGTACCAGTTACCCTAATTAACGTGTATGGGCCAAATTTTGATGACCCCATTTTCTTTCAGAATCTCTTCAACACTATACCTGATATGTCAAACTCAAATATAATTTTGGGTGGAGATTTAAATTCTGTTTTGGATCCTGTCTTAGACAGACAACACTCCCAAACCAGTTCATCTAAGAGCAGTGTTACTCTTAATAATTTAATGCAGTCATATAATCTAGTGGATATTTGGAGACTCCTCAACCCCACAGCAAAAGACTTTTCTTTCTTTTCGGCAGTTCACAAGTCTTATTCTAGGATTGATTATTTCATTCTGGATTCTTAACTTTTAACACAAATAGTTGACTGCAAGTATCATAATATTCTCATATCGGATCATGCCCCTGTTTCTGTGGAACTTAAATTGAATTACAAGAGGGGAGAATTTAGCTGGCGCCTAAATAATGCAACACTGAAAAATAAAGAATTTTGCTCTTATCTCTCAAACCAAATAGATCAATATGTAAAAATGAATGACACTGGTGAAGTTGATGATTCCACACTTTGGGAGGCCATGAAGGCTGTTATTAGGGGCCTCATTATATCCTATGAGGCAGCAGAAAAAAGAAAATCTAAAGAAAGGTTAACTGAAATTGATAATCAACTGGCTGATATGGAAGTGTTATATAGAGAAGGTAACAAACCTGAGTTACTCAAGAAGATCACTGCATTACGATATGAATACAATACTCTACTGTCAAAGAATGTGTCACGTTTACTGGTCCAAATTAGACAAAAATATTTTGAATTTGGCGACAAGCCCCATAGGTTGCTATCCCGTCAATTAAGGCAAACTCAGGCTTCTAGAGCCATACACTCTATTAAGTCAGATGATGGCACTCTCTGGACAGACCCTGAAAAAATTAATAAATGTTTTGCTGTTTTTTATGAACGTGTCTATCAGTCACAAGGAGAACCTGATCCTGACGAGATGGAAACATTTTTTGAAAATCTGGACCTACCTAAACTATCAGCAGAATCATCTCTTTCACTAGATAAAGAAATTAATTCAAAAGAAATAATGGAAGTGATCTCCTCCCTTCCCAACAATAAGGCAGCTGGGCCAGATGGCTTCAGTATAGAATTTTTCAAAGAATTTAGCTCTAAATTATCGCCTCTCTTATTACGTATGCTTAATCACTCAATGTTGAACTCAAGGTTACCTCCCACCTTATATAAAGCCAACATTTCACTTATACCCAAGCCAGGCCGTGACCCTAACTTGGTCTCATCATACCGCCCCATTTCACTGTTGCCTATAGAAACCAAAATCCTGGGTAAAGTCTTAGCTAACAGATTAAGGGAGCACATATGTTCCATTATTCATCCTGACCAATCAGGTTTCATGCCAGGGAGACATATGTATTTTAACTTGCGTCGTTTATTTCATGTGTTATACACGGAGCACACAGAGGAGGCTGTAGTAATCTCTCTGGACGCACAACGTGCGTTTGATCAGGTTGAGTGGCCTTATATGTTGATCACTCTTGAAAAAATTGGTTTTGGACACTCCTTTATGAAGTGGATTGAGATCATTTATTTACACCCAACTGCCTCTGTTATCACCAACCAAAACATTTAATGCCCTTTTGCAATCAACCGTGGGACCCGTCAAGGGTGCCCTCTCTCCCCTTTTTTATTTTCAATAATTATTGAGCCACTTGCTGCCAGTGTCAGACAAAGTCAATTAATATCCCCCGTTGAGATACATGAGCAAGAGCATCATCTCTCGTTGTATGCAGATGACATTCTTTTGTTTATATCTCGTCCTGAATACCTGCCCTCTTGACTCTAATTAGCAGTTTCGGCAAACTCTCTGGATTCTCTGTTAACTGGGACAAAAGTGAGTTAATGCCAGTGTCCAAGGAGGTTAATATGACGTATTTATTGTCCACTCCCTTTAAAAAGGCTTATGAGCATTTTTCATATCTTGGTGTTATTGTTACGAAAAAATCTGAGGACCTCTTACGAAAGAACTGGAACAGCAAAATTGAACAGCTTAAGCAGGGAATTAATTTCTGGAAGACTCTTCCTATTTCTCTCGTAGGGAAGATTAATGCTATTAAGATGATTGTACTGCCGCGTTTCCTCCATCTTTTTCAATCCATTCCTTGCTTTATTGCTCAGTCTTACTTTAAGCAACTAGATTCCATTATTGTATCATTTATCTGGAACTACAAAGCCGTTAGAATTTCTAAAAAACATTTATGTAAAGCAAAGAATGTTGGTGGCTTTGCTTTACCAAATTTTAAAATGTACTATTGGGCTACTCATCTGTCTATGCTTGCTTGGTGGAGAAGGGGCCCCCCGTCTATTTCAGATTCATGCCCAGCGTGGCTACGCATAGAACGGCTGCTTTGCAAAAAGTCGTCCTTGTTGGCTCTGCTTAATAGCCCCACCACAGTCAAGAAGTCATGCTATAGTAACAGCCTTGTAATTCATGGCACTATACGCATATGGGAGCAGATAAAATCTTATATTAAGGCTCCAAAAATGTATACTGACACTCCCATTTGTAATAATCACTCTTTTATACCAGGCATTAACGATGCAGCTTTCTTTGACTGGAAACAAAAGGGTATTGTTAACATAAATGATTTGTATATTGAAGGATGTTTTGCCACATTTAGACAGCTACAAACTGCTTATAATATTTCTACCTCAAGCTTTTTCAGATATTTACAAATTAGAGACTTTATTCGTAAAAATGTAACGAACTATCAGAGCCTGAATAGGCACGAAACTCTTGAGACAATGAATAAATTTGATCCGGCTACTCGCGGGGCGGTTTCCTTCTTTTACAAAATTCTTCATAAGGGAGCTGTGCTGGGTATTGAGGAGCGTAGGCAGGCATGGGCAGATGAGTTAAATTTGGAACTGAGTGATGATATTTGGGATGAATGTTTGCGGAATGTGCACAGATGTTCAGTTAATGTTAGACACAATCTCATACAGTTTAAAACAGTCCACAGACTTTATTATTCCCTGGAGAAGCTAAACAAATTTTACCCTAATATCTCACCTGTCTGTAATCAATGTAAGTCCATGATAGGTAATTTAGCACACTCATTTTGGTTATGTAGCAAACTCCATTCATATTGGAAAAGTATTTTTCAATGCTTCTCTGAGGCTTTTGGGAAACGTTTGGAACCTGACCCACTTGTGGCAATTCTGGGAGCTACAAGTCCCTTGTCTTTTATTAATAAATACGAGAAGAAGGCTATTTAATTTGGGATGGTGCTTGCCAAGAAATTGATATTACGTGTGTGGAAGTTGGACTCTGTGCCTACATACGACCTGTGGTTAGGAGAAATGTCTAACACACTGCATTTGGAGCGACTGAGATACTATAACGATGATAGAGGAGATGTGTTTGATAAGATTTGGGACCCTGTACTAGGATTCTTTAATGGGTAGGCCACTCTATAGTGCTTTACTATGCATATGTATGTGTATTTTTCTTTTTTATTGTACTCTGACATTCACTTGACAAAACTTCTGATCCTTTTACTTAATATTTATGTTTTGACCATGGACCGCGGCTACTAATTTTGATGTGCTTTGTTCTGTATGTTATATGTGTTTGTATGCACTGTCTGTTCTAAAAACTGAAAACTTCAATAAACATATTTAAAAGAAAGTGCAAAATCATGCAGGTAGAGCCCCATGAACATGACAATCACAAATGAGAAAAGCAACAAAAAAAGACAGTTATAGAGGTGAATCAATGAGAAACATGTGATAAATAACAGTAAGTTGAAGCATAGCACAGTGTCAAAGCAGCTTCAACCCTTAAAGAGCTATAGTTTGGTTTCTAGAAGAATCAAAGCACTGAGACCTCTCCGCTCAAGGTCAAAATTTGCTGCTGATAGGAACATGTGCTCAGTCCCTGTAAAGGGATAAAATTACAGTATCTTCAGACTTCGGTGGAGGTATCTTCCTCACAGAATGATTATTATATCACAGTGTCCTGGTGAACTCTAAATTCAGGGATGGACACACCAAAGATGCATGACACATTTTAGAGCTGATCATTAAGACCATATCGTGAGATGACGCGGAACACATGTGGCCTCATTCTTTTAGCTGTGTGAACAAACTGTTTTGGGATGGGACTGCCTACCTTGCTTACATCCTCTGATTGGCAACAATTATTTTTATTTTACACTTCTCAGTAGTTCACCACAAAGCTCAAACAATCATGTGATTACCATCTCTAATGGTCTCTGTTGCAGGAGAAAATAAGGATAGACAGATGCTGACAGTTCTCGCAATAAAATATAATTACAAACTTTGGGTATATGAAAGAAATATAACAAAATATGATTTGATTAAATATGCAGAGCATGTTGAATATCGAACCAAGACCACAGTAAATAGGAACTATAAATGTATATTATCTGTAAATGTATTTTTCACATTTCCTTTCAGATCATACAAAACGTGGTAAAAATTGTGGCCTAGACACAATCAAATTCCATCTGGTCATTATGATGCAGCCATTTATTTTAGGCATTCAGAGTGGACTAACAGCCTCACACAGCGCTGTGAGCAAAGCTCTCATCATATCACCTTCACAAGGAAAATGCACTTTGAAATGATTCATGTTCTCTCAGGAGCATTGAGAAAAGATTGCTGACACACAAATGTATCATTTTCTGTAAAGACTGTTAATAATCTATTTTAACTGTAATGGTTGATGGGCTCCTCACAGATGGATCGAAATGAATCACAAAAAACACACATCAAACTTTAGGAGCACGTTGTATAACTGTGGCATTAAGAAAAGAATGTGGTACTTGAACAACCACAACTCTTATCATTTTAAGCTGATGGGACTCCTGGGTGTGACTGGTTGGACAACCTCTAATGCTCAGCAAGGTCAGAGATAACAGTCTCCTCTGGTTGGTCCTTGCAGCTGTACAAAGACAGATGTGGTCATCAAAAGGCTCAGCTTACACGTGTGGTCCAGAAATAAGACACAATCACACAGAGCACAAGTGAATCATGTAGCAGCAGCGCCTCAATGATACTCAGACCGTAAAGGTCCCATATCCTCTTCTCATGTAGGTGCCTGTATATATAGTGCACCTGTATGTATCGCTGATAGCTACTTTACAGTAATGTATAAAGCATTTGCTAACAGTTGTTGTTGTGGCAGCACTTTGGATATTCTTTATTTAATTTCAGATTTTGTCTTTTTTTTTCTGAACCATTATTACAACTGCACAGTTGTCTGTTGTATGTATATGGCCAAAAAAACTCTTTGCTGATTTTGTGTTTTTAAATGTGTTTGTGTTGTGAATTGTGGCTGCATGGGCGCTTTCCGTCGCTGTAAGACGTTTTGTCATTTCCTTGTGGTCAACAATAGTTTGTTATTCAAATTCTGTGTGTGCCATAAGTGATTTTATAGGGAAAGGGAAAATGTCCTTTTAAAGGAACTCTGAAATATATTATTTCCTTAGCCACTCAAAGTAATGATTTACATAGTAAAGGTAGGGAAAACAATTGGTGGCGGTTTTTTATTCAATCTCGACTTTCTGGTATCTGTTAATTGGCTCACAGCACCAGCTGATGTTGAGGCCTTGAAGGTAAATTACTCAAAACAAATTACAGTGATATGTAGTGCATACATTTTTGTACATGTAGGAATTATCTTTTGAAGATACGTGTAGGACACATGCTTTTGTACTTGTGTGAAATACAGAGGGGTATTTGTTTCTGAAACATGTATTAGATATATGTAATGTTTCTATGTATATATTTTTTTCAGGGCTGTTTTGTCTTTGTATTATTCTGTTAATGGTGTTTGTATTTGCAATTAAATGGTAGGGAATTTGCTAAACTTTGTTTTTTGGTATCATCTTTGTTCCATACTGTTGTCAATGCTAACCGCTATTAGGTAGTTAAAATTAAAACTAAAACGTAGTACTACTGTAGCGTTAAGCTTGACATTTTCTAAAAATTTATTTTAAACAATATCTGACAGCGGGAGATGCCTGTGAACCAAAGATCCTTACATGTGATAAACTTCTAAGGTAACTGTATAATGAGGTCCATGAGACCTCAGTGAAAGCTGCTGGTGAGAACAGGTCTTTAGTCATGTGATAGTCTTGTGACCGCCTCTCACCAAGTATATATACAGAGGCTCCGATCATTCAAAGGCAAAGATGAACAGATGACATGTCAGGGTTAAATACCCAACAGCAATGTGCTTTAAAAGCCAGCAACCTACAGGGAATCTTACTTCGGTGTTTAACTGCAAGCTTTGTGCTCCTGCACTTGCTATTGCTGCTTAGCCCCTCCAGGAGTCTGTCTGAGCAGAGTGTCCAGGTTGTACATCTGTAGTTAGGAGTTGTCTGATCTCTTCGTAGAACAATGCAACAGATCAGAAATACTCCTCAGAGTCCAGTAACACAGCTGCAAGCGACATCTGTCGGAGCTTCAAGGTCTTCTCCAGCTCCACAGTCCCTCTTCCCCCTCAGCTCCAATCATAATCCAACAGTTAGGAGCCAAGTGAACATAAGGCACATCACACTATCACTGTGGCCAAAAAAGCCCCAGGCATACATATTATGGTTGAATACGAGCATTAATTAACAAATTACTATATTTATATATAGAAAAGAGGATATGTTTTAGCTACTTTTTGTGAAGTGCAGTACATTTACTGCAACACATTGTACTAGAGACTGATTTATTATGAACTACTGGTCAGTGAGTCCAAATATTTCATGTGGATGAATATGCGCCCTAGAGAACAACGAATATGGAGTTTAGACCCTTTGCTTGTTACCCTTGCATTAACTCTATAACCTCAACAAGTTCAGCATATACAAGATATTTCTGGCTTCACTGAACAATGGTTATGCTGGATTGGTTAAAATGACAGAATAGAAGAATATAAATGATTCAATTAATATTATGATCATATCAGAGAGTTTCAGATGGTCAAAGTCAACTTAAGATATACTTTAAACAGATGTTGATGCATTCTGATTAGTCTGTAGCTTATTTATATAGAAATGAGAACATTGAAGTAATCAAGGCTGATAGTGATGAATGGTTGCATAAATCTCTTTGTATTTGCCTGGCACAGAAATAGTTATATATGTTTTTTAATGGCATTGATAAAGGTCTTAATTAATAACAGGATTTCTTGAGGGGTTTGGTGTTTTATGCCAGAGAATGCAGCTTGTGTTGAACAGCACAGGATCAGCTCTAAAAGATAGCAAAGCTATGATATTGGGGATAGTATTACTTAGAATATACAAAGTGAGCTGCTAACCGAAAAACAAATTGGGATCAAAATAAAATTTAAAAACTACTGGTAAGATGATATCAAACAAAATTTGCAAGCGATTATTTTAGTAAGATAAGACAGGAAATGAAAGACATAACCACAGAGATCATGATGATCGTGATTGGTGGGTCATGATCTTGACGGGGGTGGCAGCTAATCGCGGATTATGATACAATATGCCTACTCATTAGTATTATGACTACTATTAGTGACAATACCGTAAATCTGTCATTACTGCTCCATTCATCTCTTTTCTTTACTTCATCAATGTTAAATATTCTTATTTTAAGTTTATGGTTCCTTTATTGTGTCCCGTGAAAGAGATGTGTTTTGTATTACGAGTGATGCTGAATCAAAACAGTCATTGAGTAAAAAATTTAATAACTTCAGTAAAGGCTGAACATTTGCATTGGATAATGTGCTCTGGTACATTGGTGTTGCACTTGTGTCTGTTCTGGAAGAGGAATCCCTCAGATGTGTCTCTCTCTGAGGTTTCTTTTTTTGGTCCTACTAGATGGGTTATTTTTCGTAGTTTTTCTTCATTGTTGCTAAGTGTTAAGAGACTAATTGTGATTTGTGAATATTGGCTTTACAAATAGGACTTGATTGTTTGATTAAATGAAAGGCCGAAGATTAGCTTTTTCTATTTATAAAATTAAATGAAAACTCAAGTTACAATATATTAACTTATCTTTCCAAAAAATTCAACATGTCAGAAAACATGTCACAACTTATATAGGGCTAAACAGAAAAGCTTAAAGGCAACATAAAGCATATAGCATATATAGCTTTGATAAAAATAATGAGACTTGAACCTAACATACCTCAATGGTGGGTACGGCCATGATTCATTTGATCCAACTAGAGACAAGGCTGCTATAGCCAGAAAACACACTAGTACTGGTCAGTTACAGCAGCTCACTGAGCTAGTTATCTTATTTTGATTCATATAGTTAAAGCTAGGGTTAGTAATCCTGGAAAAGTTAGCAAGAAAGAACTTTAAATGATTTTGCCCTGAAATCTCTCACTTTTTACCAGGTATTAACTATAGCACTTATAGTATGCTCTAAGAACTTCTGCAAATTAATATTTTTCAGGATTGTATTCTAACATTAAATAACATATTTGAAGAGAATCATGTTATATCTTATTTGCCTTTAATACATAATACACTGAAACTTAATCTAAATATGTTGTAGTTAGATACAATACAAATATAAATTTTGCACCTAATTCACGGAATTTGTTTGTTCACTTCAATCAATCAATCAATCAATCAAATTTTATTTGTATAGCCCATATTCACAAATTACAATTCATCTCATAGGGCTTTAACAGGGTGTGACATCCTCTGTCCTTAACCCTCAGAAAGAGTAAGGAAAAACTACCAAAAAAAACTTTTACCAGGG
>CM028859.1:28357551-28381527 GCA_016801935.1 Platichthys stellatus | reverse complement strand
CAGCCCCTCCCTCTCTCTATCTCTGGGTCTCTCTCTGTCTCTCTCTCAAATTGACACAGTCTGTCTCTCTTCCCAAAAAAATAAAAATATTTAGTCTGGAACCGGCAAATTCTAGGCACCCATTCGAAATTTCTCGGCAGGAGGAATTTTCTAGTTTCTCATTAATGTACACTCAGCACCCCATCTTTACAGAAAAAAACTGAAATGTAGAGATTTTTGCAAATTTATTAAAAATGAGTCTTCTTAGGAATGATGCAACAAGTTGTTCACACCTGGATTTGGGGATCCTCTGCCTTTTTTCCTTGCAGATCCTCTCCAGTTCCGTCAGGTTGGATTGTGAACGTTGGTGGACAGCAATTTTCAGGTCTCTCCAGAGATGCTCAATTGGGTTTAGGTCAGGGCTCTGGCTGGGCTAGTCAAGAATGGTCACAGAGTTGTTCCGAAGCCACTCCTTTGTTATTTTATCTGTGTGTTTAGGGTCATTGTCATTTTGGAAGGTGAACCTTCGACCCAGTCTGAGGTACAGAGCACTCTGGAATAGGTTTTCTTCCAGGTTATCTCTGTACTTGGCCGCATTCATCTCTCTTTCAATTGCAACCAGTGGTCCTGTCCCTGCAGCTGAAAAACACCCCCATAGCATGATGTTGCCACCACAATGTTTCACTTTAGGGATTGTATTTAGCTGGTGATGAGCAGTGCCTGGTTTTCTCCACACATACCGCTTAGAATTAACGTCAAAAAGTTCAATCTTGGTCTCATCAGACCAGGGAATCTTATGTCTCATAGTCTGGGAGTCCTTGATGTGTTTTTTTGCGAACTCTATGCGGGCTTCTTTATGTCTTGCACTGATGAGAGGCTTCCGGCGGGCCACTCTGCCATAAAGCCCCGACTGGTGGAGGGCTGCAGTGATAGTTGACTTTGTGGAACTTTCTCCCATCTCCCTCCTGCATCTCTGGAGCTCAGCCACAGTGATCTTAGGGTTCTTCTTTACCTCTCTCACCAAGGCTCTTCTCCCACGATTGCTCAGTTTGGCTGAAGCAATCGTGGGAGCTGAAGAGTTCTGGTCGTCCCAATCTTCTTCCATTTAAGGATTATGGAGGCCACTGTGCTCTTAGGAACCTTGAGGGCTGCAGAAATTATTTTGTAACCTTGGCCAGATCTGTGCCTTGCCACAATTCTGTCTCTGAGCTCCTTGGGCAGTTCCTTCGACCTCATGATTCTCATTTGCTCTGCCATGCACTGTGAGCTGTAAGGTCTTATATAGACAGGTGTGTGCCTTTCCTAATAGAGTCCTATCAGTTTAATTAAACACAGCTGGACTCCAATGAAGGAGTAGAACCATCTCAAGGAGGATCAGAAGAAATGGACAGCATGTGAGTTAAATATGAGTGTCACACCAAAGGGTCTGAACACTTATGACCATGTGATATTTCAGTTTTTCTGATTAATGAGAAATAAAATGAACTTTTATTTTAGCTGATTTTAGCAAATGGCTGCAATGAAACAAACAGTGACAAATTTAAAGAGGTCTGAATACTTTCAGTACCCACTATATATATATATATGATATAATGTAAGTTTTTATTTTCAACTCTAATAATGTCTCATTCTTCGCCCACAGGTGCCTCTGACACCTCGCCTACTGCAGCTTTGTCAGCCCACTGGAGGCAGACAACCCACTAGAGGGAAAAAAACGGATTATTTGTCTTCTTACAGTGAAGACTGTTACTTCTGGAAAACGAGCTGACTCTGATTCTGAGATAGGAAATGACCCACAAGATGCAACTTCACGCGCAGTACACAAGTCTGTGTCCAGATTAGAGCGAGACTAAGCCACGTTTTATCATCCCACTGTGCCTGTTCTACACCTGCCTGTTTTCTTGGCCTGTGTTGTGGGCGGCTGTGGCTGAGGGGTAGAGTGGTCGTCCTCCAACCTGAAGGTCGGCAGTTCGATCCCCAGTCTGACCCTTGGGTCCTTGGGCAAGATGCTGAACCCCGAATGGCCCCCCCATAGAATAACTAAGTGCTGCAAATAGATGCACTGTATGAATGTGTGTGTGAATGGGTGAATGTAGAACTATACTGTAAAGCATTTTGAGTGGTCATCAAGACTAGAAAAGCGCTATATAAATACAAAAGCATTTACCATTTAAAGCTGTGGAGCTACTTTCAAATTATTCCTTATCTTTAGTGAGTTCCCTCAAACAGTTGTATAATATACTGTAAATGTTTGTGTGCTGGACGTTGTGTGCAGAGCCTTTTACAAGTCTATGGTGCAGAGTGAAGTTGAAAAACGTTGTGTTCATTCTACCTGTTTTTTCTGTAGTGAAATGACAATATTTTTTATGAAATTAAACTGAATTTTTTGTATTACTGTTCACCTGTGTGGCTTAATTATTTATTGAACTGGGGCTTTAGTTCTAACATGTCAAGCTTACGATAAAAAAATTATGTAAATTATTATTTGGGGCTATACAAATACAACTGAATTAAATTTAAGCTGTTTTAGAGGTCTGTATGCAATCGTCACAATCTTCAGACCAGAGTTCAAAACTTTAAAAAACAAAAGCTATGTAAATCAGCTCAATATCAAGCATTGTAGTTACAAAACAAACAAATTGCCAAACAGGAAATGATTCTGTGAATGTTGTTGCCATTGACAGCGATCAGCAGCTGTGCTGTTTGTCTGTGCTCAGTCCAATATGCTGAGATAAAATAATTAATATCAAACGGAACTGGGGATGGTTTTAAGTGGTAGTTTGACATGTCAGATGTGTATCCAAATCACACACAAATTTACTCTGCACTCAGGATCACTAAGAATAAAAAAGAGTGAGATATGCATTTCATATACAGACAGAACGTGTGATTAGACACTAACTGTGAAGGCTTCCATCTAAATTTGAACCACATGTAATTGGACTTGTAGATGTGCAGGCCGAGCCGGAGAGAACGACAGCTGATAGAGAGCTTAAGATGTGCTGAGTATGTGCCATGGATAACAGGTTTTATAGTATAGTTTGTTAGAACCGGAAAAAGTTTTATTACCATCATCTAGGATGAAGTCTGCATTTTTATAACCGTTTTAATTTCAAACTGAATGTCTGCGATTGCTCCAACTGCAGCAGCTCCTATTCACATGGCAAATCATTTTTATCTGCACTTGACAATTTTTTGTTTGTTGACATGTTTTCAGCCTAACTGAAAACATGTTATCATAAGATAAACCATGTCTATTCTCCAACTCGAAAAGCTACAGTTGCTTTCCATGGGTAAGGAGTGTGTTAAGTGCACGTTGAAAGGCTGCATTAATTACAACATGGATCATATAGCCCTCTGAATTGTCCCCTGTGCTGTGAAAGGATGGGCTGGTTTCACTGTCTTATGGGCTGTAAAGCTGCATAATTACTTAAGGCAATTTATTTTAATGAGTGCAATATGCTGTAACTGGTTTTAGAGGAATCAAGGTAAACAATTATTTTAAAATCTTAAAACCACAGTATTCAGTTTTCAATAGTAGGCATTTACTGAAACGAGTTGGGTGTAAAGGATGGCGGACACGATTAATGTTACGTAGATGTATCAGACCAGGTAACATTATTGATGTGAGCTTGAAAAGATAGTTTGTGTCAAGGATGACAGCCATCATCTTAACCTGGGGGAGGGAGAAACTTTAGGTTACTTTCGTAACCCGGGTTCTCTGAGTAGCATGAGTGAGATGTCTCACTATGGGACAGTGTTAATTTTGGCAGCTATTTTTGATTTAGTCTTAGTTTTTTGACGAAAATGCATTTTAGTTTTAGTCACATTTAGTCATTTTTATCCTTCTTAGTTTTAGTCTAGTTTTAGTCGACTAAAACAAGTTACATTTTAGTCTAGTTTTAGTCGACGAAAACAAATTACATTTTAGTCTAGTTTTAGTCACATTTAATAGCCACATTAACCTTCTTTTCTATAAAAACATATAGCTGCAGCCTAATAGCTTATAAATATATAGTTTTAAATGTAAAAACAAAAAGTGAGAGCAGGTCAGACTGGAGGCGAACACAGAAACTGCAGCTCGGTAGAAACCAACTGCAGCTTCTGCTCTGATCAAGAAGCTGAGGTGTTGCTCTCTGATCAGCTGAGACCAGAGAAACTCTGTGTTTTCACTGTTTCCATAGTTAAGAAGCAGTCGGTCACTGAGAGGCTTCTTCACGTGTACTAGCTCTGATCTTGTGTCTCTGAGCGAGTGAGCAGGACGGGGGGCGGAGCCTCGGGACCGGTGCGCTATCTGGGAGCGACAGACACACACACACACACAGACACACAGACTCACTCGCACGCTCCTGATACTTTATGACGGCCTGATACGATGATGTTAAAAAAATTATTGTGACTTAGTCAACCACCAACATTTTCGTCTCGTCTTGATTTAGTCATAGTTTTACGAAAGTTAAAAATAGATTTAGTCATAGTTTTTATTTTCAAAGATCCGTTCCTTACGTCTTCGTCTTGTCTTAGTCATGGAAAAAGGGTCGTTAACGAATATATTTCGTCATCGTTTTCGTCAACGAAATTAACACTGCTATGGGATACGCCCCTCGCGCGTATTCACAGAAGCCCTTATTCCAATTCGCCAGCCCTGATAGGCTGGCAGTCGTGACGTCCGCGTCAAGGTACCGCACCTTAAATACGGTGGACGCGGCGTCACACGTCATTCAAAACAAGCACACCTCTTCTCGCTTCACCCCAGTAGCAAGAAGGGCGGTCTGGTGAGACTTCTCACTCATTTTACTCAGAGAACCGGGTTTAAGAAATTAACCTAAAGTTCTTTTTCTTAGCATTCGTTTCGATGTCTCACTATGGGATATGGAGACTCCCGTATTGCCAGACAAGCTTATCTCGTTGACTGACCGCCAGCCCCCCCCTCACTTAAAAGTGAGATCCACATTGGAGCCCACGCTCAAGCGAATTATCTGGAATGATAGTCGCTGTTAGCTAGCTTCGGTGGCAGGCAGTGTGGTGACCGCAGGCTCCCGGTGCCATTTAGCTATTCAAATAGAAGCAACTACCTATGGTGAAGGCAGTCGGATCGGCGTTTATTCTACTAGCGTCCGGCGATGGTGGTGTTAGGTCTGTGGACAGCAGCTAGTTAGCATCAACGCCGATTAGAAAAATGCTTGTTCGTGAAGCGAGAAGAGGTGTTTGAATGACGTGTGACGCCGCTTCCACAGTATTTAAGGTGCGGCACCTTGACGCGGACGTCACGACTGCCAGCGAATTGGAATAAGTGCTTCTGTGAATACGCGCGAGGGGCGTATCCCATAGTGAGACATCGAAACGAATGCTAAGAAAGAGAACTGGAGAATGATCAATAATGAAGGAAAATACGTCAGATTTTGTTATGGTGGAATTGGTGCCAATAAGGAGAACTTCGGTTTGTATCACTGTTGATTTTGAGGAAATTGTAAGGGAACCAGGATTTGATGTCCTGTAGGCTATCAGTGTCAGGTTGGGTTAAACAGGTGGACCCAGAAGCAGAGTTTTAAACAAAAAGAGTCCTTTTAATGATAAATATATTTAACAGGTGAAAACAACAAACACAGGAATCTCAAAACTGAAAAAACACAGAGCACACAGGGGAAAACAGTAGAAAGTTACAAGAGAAGAGAAGAAGCAGGGGACGCAAGCTCAGGAGATGAAGCATTATGACAGGACAGGAGATTACGACAATGAACCAACAAGGAGAAGCACAGAGATTTATATACACACAGGGAAGGCAGGGGCAATCACAAAGACAGGAAGTAAAGAAAGAAAACACACTGGGAGAAGAAACTACAAAATAAAACAAGAAACAGAACACAGAGAGTGGGCAAACATGACACACAGACACAACTCATAAACGAACAAACAAAGGGATAAACATGAAATACGAGAAAAAAAATTGTTTAGGATTTGACTATAAATCAATTCAAATCAAATTTGATTTGTATAGCCCATATTCACAAATCACAATTTGTCTCATAGGGCTTTAACATGGTGTGACATCCTCTGTCCTTAACCCTCAGCAAGAGTAAGGAAAAACTACTAAAAACCCTTTTAACAGGGTAAAAATACGTAGAAACCTCAGAGAGAGCCACATGTGAGGGATCTCTCCCAGGACGGACATCATCAAGATTGATGGAAAAAATCATCAAGATTAAAGTTGTTAGCATCATTGATGAGGATAAACATTTTGAAGGATAACTTCAATACTATATGTCAAGCAGTCCTGCTGCAATCATAGTCTATGGTCAGCAGCCAGCAAGATGATGATCCACCATTCAGATCGTATCCACTAAAGTCCACGGTCATTGTCCACTGCTGCTTATTAGGATCCATCATCAGCCGCCGCCTCGGTCGTGGTCCACCACCATTATATGATGCCAACGCGACACAGGATCGGCCATTACCACTACGATCAGCCCGCACGATATAGAATCCTCCATACTGGATCCCGACCACTGATGCACCCTCTGTCCCTTTTTTAATTGCTCACTATTGTTTTAAATGTATGTAAATCGTTTGGTATTATTACAATAAAAGGCTGTATTAGCAGATACCAACAGCGCTGTGTTGCTTCCATTTACTTCAAGACCAACAACTGTCATGTTTTATCACACCCTACATCACAAAATATAGACATAACAATGTTGCAAGCACCAATTAGAAGCTTTCATGGTGTACCAAGTGATTCTTGATAATGTAAATCGCTGGCTGCCAGAAATCCAGATTGGTTAGAACTTGCATTTGTACTGGTTTGGCCCAGCTCCATTAGGTCAGCCTGTCTACTGGATGCACCTCAGCTCATAACTCCAAAAGCACAGCTGTAGGGGATCTTGATTTGCTACATCATCACAGGAAAGGAGGTCTTCATGCTTCTTGAACAATCCCACTACTCACATCTTCCTTTAGCTGTGCCAGTGCATCCATAACGTAGCATGGTGTCACCACAATATTTATATGTTTACTGCAATTTGACTGATTACTGCACACCTTGCCAAATTGATCACGACAGTCAGTTGTATCCTAACCTCTCCCCCCTTGACATTATTTGGAAATGCAAGTTTAAAAGGTGATAACAATGTATTTGTTTAGGTGGTCTCCAGTGCCCGCTGTGCGACTGACAGCACTGTTCCCTGCAGCAATTTTACAGACACAAATCTAAAGTATTTTGTGATGCACAGTCTAAAGATATGTTATTAAATAGTATTTATTGTTCTTAATCATTAATTCACCCATCACCATCTGCCATACTTATTTTCCTGCCTCTAAATGCTTGTATGTATTCGCTCAGGGTTTGCATACAGGTGATACCCTGTTTTATGTATGCAATGGTTAGAAATGAGGTCCTGGGACATTTACCTGTGGCCTGTGGGTTTTTGGGGCTCGAACAGTCAACTTGACTGTTGATGATATAATAACCAGATATTAGGTGAGGAAAATTCTCGCATTTCACACCTGCTATAAGTAGAAAAATGTTATTGTTTCTCAGTTATAGTGTAGTGCCCATTCTAAACATGCCTGTTGCTTGGCCTGTGGTAACTACTTCTACTACTACTTCAGAATTATTCCTTCACATTAGTGAAGCAGGTTCTACAATATACTGTCAGTTTTTGTGTTCTGATGTGTGGATTTATCTGCAGAGAAGAATCGTGTGTGGTTTATGTATGAGTTTGAATGATTAACTGAAATGCATTACATGTCAGCTATTTCATGGCAGCTCTTTCAGAGGTCTGTTAAGCAATCAACACAACCTTCAGACCTATGTTCACAACCTGTCAAAATAAAAGCTCTGTAATTCCACTCCGTATAAAGCATTGCTATAATTTATTTAATTGTATTTATTTGTATTAATACTGAAGGAACCGTGTGTCTACATTGTACCAAAAGGGGCACTGCACTTTCACAGCACTTTTTCACATACAAAAATACATTTGAAGCCGTTTGGATGAACAGTTTACGATATCTGCGTTACACATACAGACAGAAAGGGAGACACACAATTTTGGAACTCATATGCAGATAGTGAGAGTTATGCAACCGAACATTTGTTAAGAAGTGGTGAGGTCAGCAGAGCATGTAGCCTGTATATATGAACAGGAGTCTTCATACGTAATAAAGATACCACCCTTACCGGAGTGAGTGTGTGTGTGTGTTTGTTTTCTAGGCAGGCCAGAGAGATTGTTCTGAAGTATGAGGGCCGACTGACCAGAACCAGAGGCTACCAGACTGCAGGAGCTGATGTACGTACATACTATTCATTCAGTATCTTCCACTCTCACATTTCTTCAACAATGTACTAAAACATAATATTATACCATATAATACTATCACATACTAATACCACAGCAGGACTTGCATATAAATAGGAGTATTCAACCGGAACTCTGCATGTTTATAAACCAAGGAAACAAACTGACTTTGACCTAAAGTGATTGGATGCTAGCTGATCGAGGGGTGACTCCTGAATAGTTTCTTTATTGTTAATAGGTTTAGAATAATTCTTGCACTCCTGAAAGCTTTTGTAAATCTACTCAGCACAGTGGCCATATCAAGGGATGGTCAAGGCACACTATGAAAGGAACCTATCCTGTCCAAGTCTAAAGCAGCCACAAAGTCAGTTTTTATTAACAACACAACAAAGATGGATCAGAACAGAGTAATCAGGCTCATAACACTGGTGCAAACAGTAAACTAGAAGGGCACTCTGAGAAGGTATACCTCCATCAAGACTAATGCCCTACCTCACCATGTCGAAGCAGTGTTTAGTTTTATTATAGACTGTGGCACCCCACCAAATTCAAATTTGTCCTGCCACACTTTTCTAATGAATGAACAAAATTCACAGTTCTCATAGTAACGTACGAGATCTCTACACTGGTGTAGCTGTGTGCAGCACTATTTCTGTAGCTGTTTGCAGTGCTATTTTCATCCTTCTTCTTTTTATGCGCACTCACACACTTGTGCAGTTGTCACAGCCGTGACTGTCAGACCTCATAGTTTCTGCGGCAGTTGTGCCTGTACCAGCCAGTGTTATGTAATGTAGTTCTTTCTATCATATGAAAACATAACCTCTAAGTGGACATACCAACAAAGATGGCTCTGCCCTGACTCTACTTACATCGTCTTTCCTATAGGTGTGTCACTGTGGGCAACTTCAGTGTAATATGTGCTCTGTATTGTAGGGCCACAACTCTGCATACTCTGTCTGACTATGTGCTGAGAGGAGCATCTTAGTGTCATTGCACTGCACTGCAGTAACTTGACCATGCAGAGCCAGAATAATAAAACATGTTGGATTACTTTTGTACAGCCTGCTGAGTTCAGATTTTTACTAAGCATATGGGCTGAACAGACATTAACACACACACACACACACACGCGCACACACACACACACACACACACTCCAGATCTGTATGTCTGTATTACATACACACATATGGGATCGGCAGAGAGAAAGAGCTG
Organism: Platichthys stellatus; assembly: GCA_016801935.1. NCBI lineage: Eukaryota > Metazoa > Chordata > Actinopteri > Pleuronectiformes > Pleuronectidae > Platichthys > Platichthys stellatus. The sequence goes on along the minus strand of CM028859.1, from coordinate 28,372,036 downwards.
TGCAGCTGCACCACTGCAGCATGAGTGAATTTATAGCCTGTTGTTATAGCTCAGTTTAATTAAAATGTTCAGGCTGCTCAAGCTCCATTATAATAAATTGACTTTTAGTGAGCGGTGTGCTGATATGGAATTAATTCTACAGTTCGGCTCCCAGTTAATCAACAATCAGAGTCATTTGTCTGCCTGACCTTATCTTAATTATTAACCATCTCAGTTCTGATTGTATCATCAAACACAATCACAAAACAAATGTCAACATCTTAAATTGTTATTAATCTCTGTCACCATGTTTTTTTTTTATAATTGCTTCAAGTCTAGATAGTTATTAGATATGAGTTATAGAGTACACAGGTCTTACTCCTATTTATTTTGCAGCTACTGAAGAAACTTTCCCGTGTACTGTACAACATTGTGGTTCTGTTCATTCCCTGGGAAGTGAGGATCAAGAAAATTGAAAGTGAGTTGTCTGTTTTTCTGCAGAGAAAATTAGTGATAGAACATTATATCAAGGGGTGACTGAGTGGTAGAGCGGTCATCCTCCAACCAGAAGGTTACCGGTTCGATCCTCAGCCTTCACATCTGCATGCCAAGGTGTCCCTGGGCAAGATACTGAATCCCTAAAACAAATGGCCCTCATGGATGTTGAATGCACTTATTGGAATATCAGTGCAATAGGTCTCAAGATTACAATTCATAAGGATGAAAAAGTTGTAGTGCATTTCTTTGAATATGCATTGTTGTGGAGCTAGCCTGGTCCTGTTCCTGGGTTGGCCTCATGGCTGACGCCAGCCCCTGTTCCTGCTCTGCTGCACACGTCCCCATAAATGGCACTGACCTCATCCAAGAAAGCTACAAACTTCCTATGATTGAGAGACCTGTTCCTCCCTCACTGATAATGGGAACTATGGTCACTAAATCTATGAAATGGCTAAAGGTCAGTGTTGGCATAGAGGGCCTTCTGTAAAATCAAATTAATACAGGATTTAAGACAGGTCTTCCTTGTGTTACACATTGGCTCATGTTATGCAACAAGAAACAAGGAAGGTCACAAAGTTCAGCAGTTGCAGTATTTATTTTACAAAGGAAACTTAACATAAAGTTAAACGTGGTAGCCAGTTCTGTGGGTGGGTGTAAAGAAGTAAGAGTCACATAAATGCTAAGCTGGGATATCCAGGTGGAGGTAGACCTGATGAAGGGGAGAGAGAGCCAGACCCCAGTCTGCAGGCCTCTTAAATATTGGTCTGTCCAGATGGACAACATCCCTGCTGATCTCTAGGGTCTGACTCCGCCTACAGGAGCCTGAAACACAAGCACAACCCCACAGCAGGACAATTACATGGTTGTCACACTTGCATCGATGGTGTCGGAAAAGCTTTAAGCTTGGCAAAGCACCTGTGCACTTTAACAAGGTTGAAATAATAGTAGTATCATGCAAGGGAATACATGGGAATATTGAGCTCTGCAATTTGGGAAATTTTGAAAAAAAAAAAAAAATTAAACGCTGCGCTATAAAAACATCATTCAAAACTCTATTCTAAAGATATATGGAATACAGCATGTCCATTTAGCCTATTTCTAATCATGTATCCATCAATTGTAAATATTTGTAAAGATGATTCCAATTGTTTGGCTAACTATTTATATCTCTGGCATTGCATTAGTGTTTTTTTACAAGCTTTTTTTCTCATATTATTCTACAGAACACTTCCACATGCACTATCTCATGTGTGGAGACATTTCACCCCAGCCGATGTAGAAGGAAAGGCTGTGTGCATTTGCAAATACTGTGCAAAGACCTATGTTAAGAATGACACAAAGATCCAGAAGCATATAGTCAAGGGCCCAAAGTTTCCTCAGGGCTCAAATCAGCCTATTACGAAACAAAATGTCTATATTTATGTCTATATATGACAAGGTAAATACAGTTAGTATAATTTACCCACACAATTTCCAGTTATTTTCTGTTAATTAACGTTAATTCCTGTTAATTCCTGTTAATTCCCGTATATTCCTGTATATTCCCATGTAAAGTTTCCCACTATGAATATTCCCGGAATTTTACAGCCCTAATTACCACTAATACTTCAAACCATAGTAACCATTTCAACAGAGGGAAGATGGGCAAGTTGCCGTTCCACATCTTTCCATCCCTCAGCAAGGAAGTGTTTGGGCCTACTCTGTTTCTTGTGTTTTAAGGTGTGCCCTCTAACTGTGGGCTGTGTACTTACAATTAGAACTCAAATGTCTTCATAAATTATGTGCCTGCTTCCAATACCTGCCGAATCCAAAAACGTATTGATATTTGGAAATCTACTCGCGATGAACTCGTCTTGAACTTGGGTATATTTTTGTTTTCATAAATATGGCCATGGTATGTTTTGTAAATGCATTAGAGACGATTATTTTCATTAAAAGAAGATTTCATGCCATTGAAGGACTGTATATAAAGTGTTTACAAAATGTATGTTTTTCTGTATCTTTAAGGTCACTTTGGGTCGGGCGTGGCTTCCTACTTTATCTTCCTGCGCTGGTTGTTTGGGATTAACATAGTCCTCACCATCATGACCGGAGCCTTCATTGTTCTACCAGAGGTAAGCATGTCTCTGATGCTACATCCTATATGAAAAAACAAGTATAATTCTGCCCGTCATATATTGATTATTGTAAATAATGATTTACTGATTTGTGTTTTATATAAAGAGCAGTCCCTCCATTTTCTTCAAATTCTATTCGCAACAGTGTGAACGTGTAACTATAGATCCCTCTTTTCACGATTAATACCCTTCACACCTGTATTCCAATAGGTTTTGGGTTATCAGACTATTATCTGATAGAACTGGACCACATGAAAGTACAGATATATATGCGAAAGAGAGGCATTGAAGTCAAATCCCTATGCTAATTGGCCTAACTACCTCCGGGGGTGGTCAGGTATGAATTGTGACCACAGTAAAAACAAGCTTAATGCAATTAACTTTGCTTATTCACATACAACAACTATGTGGGTGGACATACAGTACATAATCATGGCTAGTCAGTCAAGACCCATGAGGACTCGGGTCCTTGCTCAGTCTTCAGTCCTCAGCTTCTGTTCCAAAAGCAAAACAAACAAACCAACAACAACCACAGTAGCGTGGCTACTATCTGTATTTTCTTTTTTCTAGTAATGGTCTGTGTAATGGGGGGAGAGGGGTTTCGAACTGAGCTTCTATGAAATATCGGAAAGGAAAATGGAACTTTCTGAATGAGTAATTGGCCAGTAGCTTCAGATTAGTTTAGGTAAGTGTCAGTGTAACTATTTAAAGATTAAGCTAAGCTAGGGTACAATGGTAATGTTAGAATACCTTTGATAGATTGAGAAATAAAAACCTCAAATAATAAATGTATAAATTAATCAATGTGTATGCAACATAAATAAATGGCTTAAATGTACTGTTATTTTTTTAAAGACATAAAACGTCTGTCACAGCATGAATTAATAGCTTAATGTGAAAATTACAATGGGCGAGACATTTCACAAATGCAAAAGCTACACAATGGAAACACAACCGCAAAGTATTGAAGAACTTTCAGGCCTATTATTTTGACAGTGATACGGGGGCGGCTCCTTGCATAGGCGATATAGGTGGTTGCCTAGGCTACAAAATGACAAGAGGGGGCCACAACAGGCTGATTTATCAGGACATGATACATACTTAAGCAATGAAATAACGTCACACCATCGTCCTCTAACCCAGTTGACAAAACAGAGGCAGAAGCACCACAAAGCGCCTTGAAAAGCTGTACGCCTCCTTTACCCATGTTAATCAATCGGGCTGTTCGCATCGGCAGCGAAGCACTGGGAAGCATTAGCAGACACCTCTTACGAGAAAGAAGTCTCACAAGTTTCTTACAAGGAAACTGAATATTAGCTTTCAATAAAAACAGCTCTAACAATAGTCTAGGAACTGAAAGCTATTTTGTCTGAGACACACCTTTGATTTGTTCCATGCAGAACCTGAACGCAGCTAAGTGTGGGGGAATGAAATGATCCTGTAAAGTGATAAACTGAGTTCCATGGAAGAGCACAAGTGACAAGGAAATTGTAAACAAATAAATTATTTATTAATAAATAAAATAAGGAGAAAAGCACATGCATTTTTTTACAAATTAATTCCAGAATCAATAAATGAATAGACTATGTTACAAAGTTGATTATTTTTAGATTCAATATTTTGATAGGCAATGAGAAAGAATTATAAAAATAACCATGACACTTGTTCACATTGATGTCTCATCTGTGGATCATACATGTACACAAACAGTTAACCCATACATATGTTTGTTTTCGCTCATCTGTTGATGTTATGTATCTAAAAAGGTATCAAATCCCATAGGAACTGATTTGGTGCAATAGAATAATTATTATTATGTCGATAGAGGCTTTGCAGGCCTTCAGTTCCTTTTAGATGTAGTAAAGTAAAGTTAAAGATTCTTGAGGCTTCAATTCACGTTGTCTCTGTCAGGCCGTTATTCCTCCAGGAACCTTCAACGCCATCTTGATCAGAGACAGATGCTGGAGTCCATATTCAGAGAGCAGCGTGAAGTCTAACATCTAGTCCGTGAAGATCAGTTGCAGAGCCTCCTCTCCTGCACACAGACACATACACACACACACACACACACACACACACACACACACACACACATTCAATATAAAATCTCGCCTAGGGCTCCAAAATTGCCAGGGCCGGCGCTGCACTGATATGTAGCACTGTATATTTAACCGTATTCTTTTTTGACTCTACCTCTGGAAATGCTTTGTTCATATAATCATTAGTGCTGATTAGAGCATCCGTATTTCCTCATATTTGGGTTTGTAGCCTGGGGATTTTACAGCAGCCCAAGCTAAAGTATAAACTTTAGACAAGAACAAAAGATGGTACAGGATTTATGTTTGTCTCTGAAGTGGCGACACCAGCAATTTCCACAGACATGACTTATCACATCATTCCCCATACCTAATTTTATCACTATGTGTATTTCTTCTACACTTCTCCCTCTCTCCCTCCTGCGTTTGTATGTGGACTTACTCTCCACTGTCTTCTTTTTTACATCCAACCTTTATCTCACCTCTGCTTAGTGAGAAATATCCTCTGACATCCAACATAATGACATTGTGTCAAGCTTGTGTCATGTGGCTGATTGTGTGACCAAGGAGGAAATGGAGGGTCGGTCCCCAAAGATATTCTACATTTGTACAACTTCGGACAAGGAGGTTCTGTTTTCATCTGAGATTGTTTGTTAGTTAACAGGATTACACAAAAACTACAGGACAAATACCACAAAACTTGCCACACTAGGGGTCAGGGAAGAACCCATTTCTCTCTGTAACTATAAAGGATTTATAGTTTATAGTCTGACAGTCAACACTTTTTTAACATTGCGAATTTCACCTATGCGTTGATAGTAAAAAAAAAATGATATGTGAATCTTGATGAAACAATTCAGACATATTAAGGGGGTTGGTATCAGTGAGAGTGTGTAATTTCATGAGACTCAAATAAGAATCAGAAGTTACTGGATTATATATTATCATAGGGGTCTAGGCCTTTTTCAGTTGCTGTATGTTAACAAATAATGTTAGAAACCAGTAATTACAACCAATGTGAAGCTGAGAAATGCAATGGAGCTTTAGATATAAGACTTGTTTTAATCTAAGGGCACTGTTTGGCTACGGCCGAGGTGCAGTTAGTTTCCTACACCTTCTGTGTTCATGTCCGTTTTAGGGCCCAGGGCCTTATTAGATTATTTTCAGGATGACTATGTGTATATATTGAGTATAAACATTGCAGAGGTAAGACCTGTTGTCTGACAGAGAGAAGGTTTAAGAATGATTGACTGAACAAGGCTTTCCTGTATGTCAGTGTGGGTTTTCTCAGAGATATTCGTGACTCTAAATTGCTCGTAGGTATAAGAGTTAATGTTTGGTTGTCTCTGTAACTTAGAGCTGTCTGGATAAAAAATATTAGATTTATAATATGGAACTTAACTATTCACCCCAACACTGACTGCATCAGTGAATCCACACTGCAGGTCCTCTCATGCACTTTCCAGACTGTCAAATAGTAACACTGCAGCAGAACTTGTTTTTTGTATTTTAGGTTGGAGACGTCCACATCACACACCATCATGTTGCAAACTCCAGTGGTAACTGCTTTGAATCGTGAACATATGGGCATGAAATAGTTGAATGTGGGTGATTTATCTGTGCCCACTCTTTCTTATGCTGTGATTAGTGAAATACAAACATTTTATGACTCACACGTGATGCGGTTGGTATTTATGTGTGTTTGATAAATAAAGACAATTGTTTTTCTCTCCTAACATAAACAAGAGCTTAAATGTATTCATAATAATAATAATAATACTTGAAATTGTTCTGATTGTGTGAAGTAGCTGCTGGCTGGAGCATCATTTGGAACCACAAGGAGTAAAACTATCCCCAAGGAGCATCTGGCCTCAGCCCAGGACTTGGACACCATCTGGTCTCTTGGGGCAAGCCTCTCTCTCCTTTTATTATTTTATCAATAACATATTACACACAGACAGAATGACCCATTATTCAAACATTACTTTATTGCCTCCCGGCCCTTATTACCTATTTAACATCCTCCACTTTCACAGTTAGAATAGTAATATTATTTATTATCATTATTCAATCATTACGAAAATCCCTTTATACAATTCAATTGAGACCAATAATGAATCACACTCTGGACGTAGTTGACCTTCATGTCATGTCATCATGTGCTGTACCTCCATGTGATTGTTGTGAACATGTGTTGTATCTGTTGGATCTCCACAGGGCTACCTGCAGTACTCTGTGTTATTCTATGGTTACTATGGCAGGGTGAGAAAAATTGGCAGTGCTGGGTATCGGTTGCCCCTTGCCTACTTCCTGGTTGGGATGGCTGTCTTTGCCTACAGTTTCATCATTCTTTTAAGAAGGTATTCATCCTGCTCTTTGCAACTTACTCTGATGTGGTAATGATAATATGACAAAATATTATGAAAGCCTGAATTCATGAAGTTTTCAGATCAGGTCGGATTTATATCAGATTATGTAGTGACCAGGCTGCAGCCGCATTGAATATAAAATAATTAAGTAGTGAAATCATTTATTTTAAATGGATCACTGCAAACATCAGATCAGCTCATAGCAGAGGAAGAGCAGTGGCTTTGTCCTGGAAATATTAAATGTATGTATTTCTGAAACAACAAACCATGCTTTGTAAAACCACAGCCATCTACCCATAAGGATAGATATTGATACTATATTTTATGTGTAGACCAGAAATATAAATATATTGTGATGATGATGTCAGAGGAAGGATGTCACAGAATATTGTTTCTCTTGGGATCAACTATGTCCACAAATTCCTTGGAAACCAAGCCATTATCCTGTTCTGAAGTGTTGAACTGGCCAACTGACTGGATACCTGGTTGCATCACTATCCTAAACATATCTCCCGCCCTCATTTTGCAGAATGGCCAAGAACTCTCGTCTGAGTTTGGCCAGTGCCTCTGATGAGAACTTCACGTTTTGCTGGAGGGTTTTCTGTGCCTGGGACTACTTGATAGGAAACCCAGAAGCTGCAGAGAGCAAGGGAGCCGCCATTGTCAACAACATAAGGGTCAGAAAAACACAAAGACACACAAACTACATACTCAGTGAAATTAACATATGTATGTACTCCTACATAAAGATTGAATCACCCTTCAAGCAGTTACTCTGATATTTTAGATTACTTGAGTTCAACACTATGACTGTCAGCAGTTTTCCATAAAACAAAATAAAAAAAATGTTTTCCCGCACAGGAGGCCATTGTCGAGGAGCAAGAAAAGAAGAAGGACACAAGTTTGTAGGTGTATTTATTTGCTCTTGAGTAGTGACTTCCTTAGCCTCGGTGCTTCTTTCCCCTTTAATCAATCCTGCTAATTTACAGCACCCAGCTTGTTTTTACACTTTCACCCACATCACAACCAAAGTTGAAAGCTTTGAAAAAAGGTATGAAAATAAGCGTCTTGTTAAATTAATAACAAATTTTACAATAAAACAATGCTCAAAAATGTCATTACAAATCTATTAATAGATCTTTAAATGACAAAATAAAACCACTTAAAAACCATTCATGAATGAAATCACATTTCATTCATAAATAATTATTTTTGAAAAAATATATTATTTTTTAATTAAATGATTCATTACTATATATTTGCGACAAGTCCGTCAGGTTGAGAGGAGTAGATCATTATGTGAAAGTAAAAGATGCGCAGCACTGATGTTCGGTTCCAAAGCTCTGACCTCATCACCACCCATATAAAGGTACAATATCTGCCCCCTCGGCTAAGGTGGGATAGAGGTGGGGCTTTGAAATGCTATTTGAACAGCGAACTTTCAGGTTCTCATGGATGAAATGTGTGCTCTCAATCCAATCATTGTGTTTCGGTGTGTTTTTAAGGGCAGTTCTAATTAGTCTGCGCATCTTAGCCAACATCCTGGTGCTGCTGTCTCTGGCTGGCAGCATCTACATCATCTACTTTGTGGTGGACCGTTCTCAGAAGCTGGAGCAGGAGAAGCCTGAGCTGACGCTGTGGGAGAAGAATGAGGTAGCAGAGCAGAGCGGACATCATCATCCTCAGCATCATTAGGTTGATTCGATTATCATGCATATAATACACTTCCAAGAAATCAATGACAGTGGAGAAGCTTCCATCTGTCAGTGTCATCTTTACATTTACTTCCAAGAGCCTGCTCTTCTATCAACCTGCTATTCTATCATACATGCATACACACCAACACACATACATATGTACACATACTGTACATACCTATGTTTAAATAAATACATACACCCATACATAGGTATCTGCATACATACATACATTACATGGAGATTTGTGAGCATGAAAACTTGTCCAGGAAGAAATGTGTACAATGTTGTTACCGAAGTATTCTTGATTTTAACAAGGTCAGGGATGGAAAAGTTGTTGCTCTGCTTCATTGTAAACATTAACAACATTATCAGTGATTTTGGTCGATTCTTCCTTTTCCTTCATGGATACATGCACTGCACTTCACCGCAGTGGAGGTTCCTCTTGTCTGTTTAATCTTGATATGTTTTTTTGCCGTGCGTGTGTTGTTCGGGATATGCACTGATAGATAGAGAGGAAGGAATCGTCTTTTCTGAGCTATTCATTTAGTTTGATATCTGTCTTGATGTTAAGAATGCGGCACTCAATGATGCAAAATAAACAAAATAACAAATAAATCCTTTCAAATGAATTTAACTGAAAGTAACAAACCTTTTTTGAAAATGTCAGGAGTAGAGAGTACAGATATTTTGTTACAATGTAGGCTAGCAAGTAAAAGTAACAATTTGGCAAAAAAATCATTACTCAAGTAAAGAACAGATACCTGAAAATTATTCTTAAGGTTTGTAACGAAATATTTCTACTTCGTTAATTTCCATCTTTTCCAATAGTTTCCTCGAAAATCTGTCAGTAGTTTTTGTGTAATCTTGTTTACAAACAAACATATTATCCAGACAACAATGAAACAGACGGGTGACAAACACGGGCTCCTTGAGGTAGAAAATTGGCACTTTCCAAACTTTGGTGAAGGTCCTCTAAATTAAGGAATACCGGACTACTAATGTTGGTGTCTCTCATGTCAACCCTCTGTTCAGGTGAGTGTGGTGGTTTCTCTCATCACCATGATTGCTCCGTCTGCCTTTGAACTTGTGGCTCAGCTGGAAATGTACCACCCACGAACCTCGCTGCGATTCCAGCTAGCCAGGTGCTCCAACATCCAGACACAGATCATTCATTGACACACTATATCATATATTGCAGGCCTTACTGAACATTAATCATATCTTCATGTGTTTACAGAGTGCTGGTTTTATACCTTGGCAATCTCTACAGCCTAATTATTGCCCTACTTGATAAAGTCAACAGTATGAGCTCTGCTGTGAGTATAGAATCCCTGGGGGATACTTTCTATGTTCACTTTTTCTTAGGGAGAGATAAGAAGATGTATAATCTCATGTCAGTGTGTTAAGTGAAAAGCTGTAGTAGGGACATTGTTAGCTAAGCATAAAGACAAAAAGCTAGGGTTGTCTCAACCTCTGCATTAACCGATATGTCTAATTGACAGATTTGTCTACGTTACTGATTTTGCTTCTCAAAGTTGCTATCACATGCCAGACTGTATGTGGTACCGTGTTTGATATCCAGGTTCCAGTGAGCACAGGTAACTGGTCTGACTCCAGTTCGTTCTTGGCCACCATCTCTCAGCCCGAGATAGAAAGCCTCTCTACCCTGGTGTCTGAGATCTCTTTGTCTGAACATCGCAACAGCACCTTAGCGACCATCGCCACAGTGCTGGAAGTCACCAACAGCAGCCGAAGCATCTCTGGGACTGTCCCCAACCAGACAGCTCTGTTTGAGAGGAACACCCGCTCCCAGCAGGACCCATGCTGGGAGACCTACGTTGGACAGGTTCTATCTTCTGACCATTACACACCATATTTCATGCATGTGGTTAATCTCACTTTTCATCAACAAAAAGTAGGTTCAGAAAAAAATGATTTAATGGTAAATGGTTTTGTATTTATATCAATGCTGCCTTTAAAATGAAGATGTTTGCTGTACACAGGCAGATTGCACACGTCTCTTGGGATCTGAATGTGTTCTCTTGTCAAAATGCTGTTTCATTGACTTTGATCAAAAATTCCTTCACTTTAGCAGGTTTTAGGTCCAAATTTGACCTGCTAACGATAAGTAAATGTGCGTCAGGGCCGATTCACCTAGCTAAAGGTTCCCACCAAAAATATAGACGTGAGGATAATTTACAGACTTTAGCAGTCTGTAAATTATGAACCAAACAGAAGCTTGTAGGCTTGAGAGGTGAATAATGACATGAACAGCACAATGTTAGCATATGTATATGATGTGACATGCGTTTGTCTGTTGTGTGTCACCAGGAGATGCTGAAGCTGTCCATCATTGACATGATCTTCACTGTGGCCAGTATTCTGCTCATTGACTTCATCAGAGGTTTGGTGGTCCGCTACCTGAGTGACTGCTGCTGCTGGGATTTAGAGAGCAAGTTTGTAAGTTGTAAAATGTAAAGTTCCTCCATTAATCAGTTACCAGACTAAAAAGTTTAACTTAGTAAATTACATACTGTCTAATGTGTTATTTAGGGAGTATTAGAGGTGCTGGTAGGCAGGCTAACTGATGTACCTTGCTTCAAATCTTTTTGAGAAGCTAAGCTTACCAGTTGCTGTCAGTCACACTAAATGTTGAACTCTCACTTTAAAGGTACCCTGTGGACTTCTCTTCTAAACCAACAAAGTCTTTGTTAAGTCCCATTATTGCTCTCAAATAACATTATGCTTCATACAGGAGCCAGTTGTATTCATTCTTAAGTGGACAAGCAATATTAATTACTGGCACTCATCCATAAGGTTGAGAACGGATTCCAGTGCCAATCAGACACAAGTTCCTTCATGGTCGGAACCTACCCGACCAGTGGGATTGGTGGTTATCGGGTAACTTCAGGTTAACTGAGTTTTCAGTCCTTCGAAGCTCATTCACTTCTTAACAGGGTAAATCACCACGGTAAATTATGCTGGCTAACGGCAAACCTGCTCCGGAAAAGGTTAAGCTGGACATAAGTGATCAACCAGGAGAAAATCCTCACATCTAAACAATTTACAGGTTAATGGTCTTTTCTTTATTTTAACTTATTTATTGTTCTTTTGTCAGGTACAAGATCTGTTACATAGTGTTGGGTGCATACTATGTCTTAATTACTTAAGCACTTAACAGTTACAGGACATATTACAGCTTGACCAGTTAACATTGAATATGTGATATTGAAATGTTAAAAGAAATTCTTAAAATTTCAACAAAGAATATTATTCAAATGTTAAAAGAAATTCTTAAAATTCAACAACGAATATTAAATTGGAGTTATAAGCAAAAATATCAATCTCTTAGTGTGACACTATGAGGACCTAAAGTGGTAGTTATGAATAATTAACTATTAATAAACCGTTAATTTATGAATAAATACAATTTTACTACAATGAACTTGTTTGTAAACACGGTTGAATGTCTACTCAGGTGGCAGACTAGTAGAATTGAATTCAAATATTCGTCTTGACTTAAAAGTTTAAAATGTCAATTATTTCTGGCGTTGGCCCAAAATGAATTTTTTTTATATTGCATAATTATGAATTATTGCCAACTGTACCCTCCCTCACAGGAAATGATCAGAATGTCTTCAGGACAAAGGTTCAGTGAAAATATGATTGTTTTAAAAAAAGTGGTCTTGTGTCCCACTTTACCCCAGCTATGGGGTTAAGTGGTTAAAACTACCATAACAACACATGTTGTAATAGTTAAAATCCCGACATCCGTATTCAAATGCCAGTTCACGGCACTTAACTGGAGCAAGGCCATGGCACTGGTCAGCTAGTTGTTTCAAGTGTTTGACAAGCTCCTCCTCCATCTCATCTGTGAATATTCTCTTTGCCTCAGCTTCTGCACCCCAGGCTACTGATTTTACTTTCCCTTTCTCTTTTTTCTTTATGAATCTTTTGAGGGTTGTCTTGTCAATATTTCAAACCCTTCCAGCTTTTCTTAAGGACTTCTTTCCTTGCATGACCTCAGCGGCTGCACTATCCATCTCTGTGAGTGGTGTTTGGCCCCAGGTTGTCTTCCTGGTGTATAGTTTTTTGGCATGATGGCTTTTCTACAATATTTATGACAGCATTTGTCCCACTTTACCCCACAGCCACCGTTTTAGAAAAAACAACATCTCTTTGCAATTCAGGCTAATCTTCAGATCACAACATAGACTTCAATTCCTGAAGTATGTACTGATGTATTGGTCCCTTTTAGAGTTAACATCACAGCACATGTCAAGTACTAACATTACGTGGAACTCTGCTGTAAACACACATGGCTCCGGCAACGTATAACATTATTGTGAGCCCATGTGAAGCACATCAGCTGATAGAGTGGATGTCCTGCCCCTGGTGGTTGGGAGAAAATTCAAGATGAGTTTGGAGCTGGAGTATGTTGCTGTATTAAGCATTCAAGCTATTATTTAGTGTTTACTTATTGTAGTTGGGTAATGTTTTATTAATGTTTGTATATATATAAGTGACCTATACTTTCATTTGCAATTTTGTACTAAAAAACCGGCCCTGCACAGGGATTTGTCAAAGTAGACTGTCTTTCTTCAGCATATATCACATTCATTTCCCTTTTTAATTTCTCTCCCATTCTGTCTGATGCTAATAATGTCTTGAATGTCTTTTTTTCCTACAAGGTGTAGATTAGACGACACTGATTATAGAACAAACCCAGGACTCAGAACCCTTTAATGTTTGTCCCGAGGGGAATGTTCTCCCGGGTGAATTTGAATTATCTTCCCTCTTTGAGCATAAAACGTGAAAAAGATTGACATGTAAAACTGGATGAAATTTTTTTTTATAACAAAGAATTTTAGCAACCTTTTCACTAAAACTCAGAAAACATTGGGGTTGTAACAAAAATGTCAATTAACAGTGTCAACTCTGTGTTTAAATTCTGCTTGTGTACAAAACAAAATATGTTTGCTTTGGTTAGCTCATATGCCCCTAACTGTACCAGTGTTCCCGTTTTTCTTATCCTGGGAGTTGTTTTGTATCCATGCCACAAATACTGAGGAAATTATATTTTGACGAGCCTGTTTTAATATCTTAAAGATTTATGTTTAAATCAACATCATAAACTACACCACAATCATCCTTGTTTTCTGTCTTTCCTCAGCCTGAATATGGAGAATTCAAAATAGCTGAGAATGTCTTGCATCTGATTTACAACCAAGGAATGATCTGGTAGGTCTGAAAAATGAGGACATCTTTCCAGACAGTTTTACTACATCAGCACTACCTTGTCATGGTGTGTGTAATAGAGGATCTAATTCAGCATTAATAGTATGGCTTCTGCTGGTATGTCTCCCTGACCCTATTTAATGGACTGTGGCCCTCTATGATCTCTTCATTACACCTCTGTGTCTCGATCAACTGTATTTCCTGAGCTCATTTCAGAGACGTCGTCTTGCAACAATGGACACAATGAAATGAAACAATGAGCCACTGGATATAATGGGTTTTATATGGACTGTGACCCCAGTGAGTGTGTGTGTGTGTACTGACTTTTGTAATCCTTCCACCCAGGATGGGAGCGTTTTTCTCTCCCTGTCTTCCTGCCTTCAATGTGTTGAAGCTGATTGGTCTGATGTATCTGAGGAGCTGGGCCGTACTCACCTGTAATGTTCCACATCAGCAGGTGTTCCGAGCCTCTAGGTCTGACACACACACACACACACACACACACACACACACACACACACACACACACACACACACACACACACACA
>CM028859.1:28340689-28357520 GCA_016801935.1 Platichthys stellatus | reverse complement strand
CACACACACACACACACACACACACACACACACACACACACACACAAACACACACACACACACACACACACATGTATTTTATTATATTTGAAATAGTCTCTTTTTTCTGTTTCTGGTCACACCAAAATTTTTTAACTTTTCGAATATACTGTTAACTCCTATTGCTCAGCATCTTACCTAAACTGCATGCAGGTTAATTGTTTAACGATGATTAGCACTGCAAATAAATCAAGAATTCATATAAAAGATATAATTAGTCTGCACTTTACTGACAAACACAATAACAGACATTGCAAGTAGGAACCAGTTCAAATTTCCCGAAAAATTAAATTATGTTAACTACCTAACCCTATCACACAACCAGTTGTGACTGGACCGAAAAGTTACATTAATATTATTATTATTATAGTTGTGTTCTCTGTGCCTTGTGGCCTTAATTTCAGATGAATTCACTAGATTATATTCCTGGATCAGCAGAGCTTTTGAGGAGCTACATGTGTCACAATGATTAAGTCATAATGTACAGTATTAAGGGAAAATTCTAAGGTCTAGAATTAAATTTGTACAATAATTAATGTGTTTAATTAATGGCATTAAATCCAAGGTTTTTTAAGAATAAAATATTTGTAGTGTTATGAGAAACAGTAGAGCTACATGTATAATAAGCCTTTATAAGCAGCCTTATATTCAGTATATTGAAATCTCAACTATCACTTAAAAACATTTATACATTTTTTATCAAATTTGACACCAGGGGAGCTGCAGTTTGGCTGAATAAAAAGCTTGGTAATGTTTGAATTTCAACCAATCATCATTATGGTCAATATGATCTATATGGTGTAGAATAATCCTTGCTAGATGCTGAAGAGAAGAGTGCGTTTCAGTGTTAGGTTACTTGAACTAAATGCTCTTGGAGCCTGTATAATCTCAATATTAAATGTGTTTTTATCACATAATTGTTAGTTGTCAGTAGTTTTGGCCGGTCTAATATTGGAGTGACATTGACACATGACCCATCGGTTACAATGACACATATAATATATATGAATATATGTCTATGGTTAATGACTTAAACGAGAAAGATAAAAAACAGGCATTATCATATACACATGGACAGAGGAGGAATGTAGGGAATTCTATAGTTGTTTAAAAGCTTACACAGAACAAAAAGACAGATCATTTTACGTGCATCATTTCTCTTGCGTCACACACCATCCTCATGACTGAACTCTCCATGCTTTGATGATGCTGAATCAGCATCATTACACATACACGCATCTATCCTGGTTTTTCAAGCTATTTCTTGTTTCCATTTTCCTGCTCTGCTGCGATAGTGACAAATCAGTGTGTCGTGCTATGGTGCACTATATGCATACGTACACACTGATATACAGGCCTGCAGTGCTCAGCCCACTCTGATTTATGTAACAAGGCTGTCAGTGGCTCTTTCAGTCCTTATCAGTCAGTCCCAGATGTGGTGAAAAGTCCCCCCCCACCACCCCCTCACACACACACCCAGATGCACACACACTCATGCAGCTGAGAGCACATTTAATGTGGACCATTAAATGCAGTTCTCCTGCAGAAGACAGAGATTGATACTGACACATTGCTGATGATAAAAAAAGGTTTTTGCTTATAATTACAGTTCTGAGACACTTAAATGTGTTTAACACTGACAGTATTTCTGTTGGTCATAATGTGGTGATCTTTCTTTATTAATGAAGTAGGCTGGTGTCGGTAGACCAAAATGAGAAATCCAGGAACTGAAATTAGATACTTGACGTAAGTTTCCGGCTCAGGCCAGTCATGGTTTTAGTATGTTATAACACATTAATATGATGGTGAAACAACGTAGTAATGACAAGCATTGGAGAGGCTACATATATCCTGCACACACTGTATATACACCACATCAGTAAATGCTGATATTATTATTTTGATCCATGTCATTGCTTTAATCGCTTCATTTTTTTTTACTTTTAATACTGACATCATGATGACATCATTCCGACCAAAATATTTTTCATTTTTTATCTGAATAATCTTTAGGTCGTGTCTGTAGTCCCATCGGATCCAGAGCTTTGTGGAAAAATCTAGTTTTGAACTATGTGTGAAGCCATTTTTTGACTCCATTGTGATATCACTTATCATATGATATTTATATTAAGCTGCAGATTGTAAATGGTTAAGTGGTTTTGTATTTATATAGCGCTTTTCTAGTCTTGATGACCACACAAAGCGCTTTATATTACAGTTTTACATTCACCCATACCCACACACATTCATACAGTGCATCTATTCCCAGCACTTTTGATATTCTATGGGGGGGCCATTCGGGGTTCAGCATCTTGCCCAAGGACACTTCCGCATGCAGATGGGTCAGACTGGGGATCGAACCGCCAACCTTCAGGTTGGAGGACGACCACTCTACCCCTCAGCCACAGCCGCCCTGTGCCACAGCCGCCCTGTGCGGCTGTGGCTGAGGGGTAGAGTGGCCGCAGCCGCCCTGTGCGGCTGTGGCTGAGGGGCTTTGTTGAGTTATTGTTTACACACGCACACATGGGATAACAACAGGATAATTATAACATAATATTTGCTGTCATGTCATTGAGTTTTTATTCATGAGAATTTTTTCCAAGTAGTTGAGAACAGATATATTTTATATATAATAGATCTTTACAAATTCAGTTGCCTATAGCTGTATTCTATCTATATCTGTTATATTCATTAATATGTCACTTTGATGCTTCAGCTTCAGCTTCAACAGTATGAATGCCATCTGTCCTATGGTAGGACGAAATATGGAGGTCAGTAAAAACTTAAAATTGAAAAGAAAAGATTTCACATGGAGGAAATGCAGACACAGACGGACAGGCTGAAAATGTTCAGTTATTTTTTACTGAAGTAGATAGTGATGATAGAAGCTGACAAGCAGGCTAACGGACAAAAGAATAGGGTGTCAAGAAAACAAAAACATGCTAAACACAAGGACAAGTGACTAGGGGGAAACTTGTACTATGAGCTGATTCTAATGAGATGAGAAACAGATGAGGTGGTTGTTGGAGTGAAGACAGGTGAGGAGGTTGTGCAATTGAGAAAGGGTATGAGGACATCTGGTGGGCAAATAGAGAGCGACAATAAACAGGGCAGCGAGAGGAATCTAGTGAAAAGGACTTAGCACACACAGTTTATCATAGGAGTGGATGAACCATTTTATCATATAAACTAGCATTTCAGCAGAGGGCTTTAAAACCAGCTGAAGACCAAAGGTTTGAAAATAATATAAATAATAAAACTGTTCTTTCTTCAATGTCCTTTTTGCTTTACCTTTTTTCAGATCAAACAACTTCTACCTGGCTATGCTGCTCTTCATGCTGTTTCTGTGCATGTTGCCCACTATCTTTGCCATAGTCAGATACAGACCTTCGCAGCATTGTGGACCATTCAGGTAAACACATTTATTTACTGCGATGACATGAGTTCCTTGTCACTGAAACTCAGTTTGCTAACATGGTCTAAGGCTAACATTACATGTCATTTTTTGTCCAAAGCGACTTACATTTTTAGAACTCTCAGCATTTATGAGGGGCCATTTAGGGGTTCAGTATCTTGCCAAGGACACTTAGGCATGCAGATGGGAAAGAGTGGGATTCGAACCGGCAACCTTCTTGTTGCAGAACACCCGCTCCATCCCCTAGGCCACGCTCTCCCTGGCACATGGCACCAAGAATCACTTTTACACTGAATCATATGTCACAGAATCTCAAAGGTTATTAACATGTGCCAGTCTTAGCCAAAAGGCACATTTTCAATAGTTTCTCCTCTTTTACTGGAATATATGCCAAGCATTTAGAATATAATATAATAATTTTTATATATTAGGTCTGTGTCTATAGTTGCATCCTGTATTGGTATTTTACAAAAAGAAACTCATTGCCTATGTCACACATTCTGTAACTAAACCAGCGTTATATGTATACATCAATGTACTGTAGCGACTTTTGCAGGGCTTAACAGATTTATTGACATGATACTGGAGGGCCGTGTGTGGAAGTTGTGAGACTATTCCCTATACCGAAATTTTCAAGATATGCCATGGGCATTTTTAATATGTTTTAAATGTGCTGTGTCTTTATTTAATAGAGCAGAAGTTTGTTGTGAGTGTTTCACACTCAGATCAAAAAGTACCTCCCCTCAAGCTGATATGGGATCTCAGCTTATGTATTTTGCAGTGAGGGTAACATGACAAGTTGTTGGTAAAAGGCAGCAGATATGATGCCAAGGTGGAAAAAAAACTAAACTGAATATTGTTGGTGGTTGGAGTAGTGTTTATGTTTTTCCCACATGATAACATAATTACAAGTGATTTTGTTTTTGTTGCAGTGGTCAAGAGAAGATTTATGACATCATCTCTGAAACAGTGGCCAGTGACTTTCCCCTGTGGTTCAGTAACGTGATGAATTACGTCACCAGCCCTGTTGTAGTGCTGCCAGCACTGCTGCTGCTGTTGTGAGACTGCACACATACACACACACACACGCACACACACACACACACACACACACACACACACACACACACACACACACACACACACACACACACACACACACACACACACACACACACACATGCACACAATTTAAACAATCTAAGTACATGGTTCAAAAGCATTGCACTTCGTGTCTTAATCAATCAGGGGTGTGTATAACAATAACAATAAACCAGTCAGAGTGCAATGTCCCATTCTCTTTAATGGCCAGGTGAGTTTGCATCTTGACAAATATAAAGAGGCGTGATTTGCCAGGTAGTTTGCCAGGTAGTTTTCACATTAGTGACTACTCCCTTCAGACCAGGTTTTTGTTGGTCAAAGGCCACTGCTGCCTCAGGATAACAATGTGGCAGGCTACACCTCACTTGAAGACCAGCATGTCCAACAAGTCAATTTTCTCAAATGGGTTCAAGAGCACTTGCAATTTAAACAAATTGGGCAATGGAATTTTGTCACGCTTGGTGCTGCTTTGTGCTAGATTTAAGATAGGACCTTTGTCTGCAAATGACTGCAAATTAACCTGCCAACTTGATTTCTGAATTGTCCTTGTTTGTTTTTCAGCATGCTGATATATTATCTCCAAGCCATAGCCAGATCCCTCAAATTCACCAACAACCAGCTGAGGATGCAGCTCCAGACTGTGAGTTTCTAATGTCTGAACTCCTCGAGTAGATCACCATTTATTTATATATATATATATATATATATATATATATACTGTACACACATTGGTTGTGCGAAAGCAGCCTTCGGTGTCCAGTGAGACGTTTCCAGTTAAATAATAAACATGACAAACTATCTCATCGTAAAAAATTTTGTTAATGGTCCATTGACAGAAAAAGATAATTGCAAATAATTATCATAATTAAATAAACTTAATTTTTAAGAATAAAAAAACTCTAGTCATGTTGAGTGCCAAACTCAACACGAGAGTGATATTCACTGGTCTAACAATTTTCTTAAATGTGGAATTTTTCTTCCATCTCTTCAGGAACGAACTGACGACAAAAAGAAAGTCTTTCAGATGGCTGCAGGTATTTCTGGTGTTGTGTCAGGTCTCCTGTGTGGGTCATAATCTCTTCAAGAGTCTTGACATCACCAAAACTTGCCCTTGTGCTGATGCTGTGACATTTAACCCTTCCTTAGCAAGACTTCAGGCTCCAGAGGCTGCTGCTGACCAAAACCTGGAACAGCAGGAGAGTGACATCACAAGCCAAGAGGCCTCCATCCACACGCCATCCCCCCGGAGGAATGGTAGTGTCACAAACTTTCAGTCGCCTGTTCGTCGCGGAAACAGCATCCGCACCATCACCCAATCAGCGTCTCGGGCGGACCTGAGCAGAGGAAGTGGGGCTGGATCTGGCAGAAGTCCAACAGTGACCATACTGCCCAAACACAGGCTGGAGCATATCCCTAACAGGTCTCACACTTATATAGTTTATTGATTTAACCTAGCATGTTGACTTCAAACAACAGCTGACAATTTAAGTGATGGATTGAAGTGCAATTTAATTGATTTTGAAAATATTTACTTGTATTAGTGAAGAATAGGGCCAATGAGCAGGAAGAATTTGATTTTTTTTTCTACTGCTACTGAGATTATTTCCGATATTTTTTTTATTTTAGAAATCAAATCTATCATGATTTAAAATGTTCTTGATTATTATTTAAAAAACCTGCATAGTTTGTGCTTAATTAGCATTAACCTGGGTTTCAGTGAAGACTTTTATTACTGCTGTCTCAGTTTGTTTTTCATCCTGACAACAAATGTTCTGTGGAAAGCAGTGTAACTTGTAAGTCATGTGAATGTTTTTGGCATGAAGAGGTTAATCCTGCTGCAGTTTGGCTTTAATGGAACATAGCAGTATTTATTTTTCCTTTTTGCACGTTGAAGACCATTTCTGTTCAAACTGCATATATATACACATATCACCGCTATGACAATACACAAAACTTGCAACCATTGATTTTCTTTAATTTCAGTTCATTAACCCTTTTAATTACACATCACAGTAAACAACAAACATCTTGTCTGCTTTAATTTTGTCAAGATTACGAGGTTGTATGCAGTGCAGACATTTCAAATCAGTCCATGCTTTAATACAGCATAATGCTATGAATACATAATATCAATGTCAATATAAACGGATAATCATATAAACTGATTCTTATGTGTTGTCCTTTCTCAAAACAGCCCCCCACCATTTCTTAGTGGCCCTAGTGGATCTTGTAGGTCTAAGTCCTACCATCACATGGCTCGGTATTCTGACAACATCCACTCTGACCCCCTGTACAGGAAGACCGTACGCTCAATACATCCTGTTGAGGCTTCTGGGTTCATCGCTGCACAGAGTTATGGAGGACGCCGTGGCCATACTCGCTACGTGATTGTCAATGAGCACGAGCCCAGGAAGAAGCTGCTGCGCTCAGCCACTCGGATCCCTCGCCATTACCTCATGGAGGAGCCTGCAGAGATCCTAGAGCTGTACCCACGCAACATCAAACGCTACATGCCCCGCACCACTCACCACCAGCTACATCCTCACCGGGCCCACCCATCACAGCAGCATCTGAGTGAGGAGGAAGAGGAGGAGGAGGAAGAAGGAAAAAGCAGGAGAAGGATGTCACAGGCTCATCGGCCTCATTCCCTCTCTGACCTCCACCAGCCAGCGCACTTCTACGTCGGTGACCGTGTGGAAAGCCACGTATCCATGGCTAAAGAAAGCCACGCAGCTCGAGGAAGATATGGAGCACAAGAAGAGGAGGACGAGGAGGATGGCCGAGAAGAAAGAGCCTGGAGGGATATAGAGTCACATTCACGGCCCCAGGCCAATGTGAAAGGAGCAGACCATCTTCTTGTACGAACCAGGCGTCACATCCATTCCCCGGGAAGACACTGTCCGTCCCCAGCCAGGACCAGGCTCACAGAATCTCACATGAAGCCGAAGACGAGGCCGAAACTGGAGACCCCTGTGACAGAGTCAGACTCAGCCTCCCTGGCCTCCAGCAGTGACCAGCAGAACAGCAGCACTGACCAGTACATACAAGTCATCCACAACAAGGAGCGCTATCTCAAATCTGATGCCAGGCAGGGAAAGATGGCCAAAAAGAAGTCCAAGACCAGCTTTGATCTAAATGTCACTGAGTCAAATGACCTGGTCTGCTCCAATGTATGACATCTTTACTTAAATGAAGTATATATTACGATGTGTTAAAACACTGCATTTAAAGCACAGACAGTATTATAGATGTGATTTCTTACTCCTTTGAATGTGGTAATGTATCATTTTGATACAGCTGATTATGTAACATACTATATATGATAAGTTATAGTGGTGTGCGCCACACTTCCTTCCTGTGCTATCACAATAAAACCCTCTCTATAGAAACTCTTTGATCGTCTTGTACAGTGAATGTACACCTGCATTGAAGTGAGCACTACAAGTCCCAGCATGCTCTGCTGCAACAAGCGAGGTCGCCAGGAGCAGGTGCGTGAATCCAACCAGATTACAGGAAAAAGTCGGCCGCCTTGACCTTCAAAATAAAACATGTGAAACTTGTTGCTTCATTCGCCGTTGCGGTTTGCTCAGGTTCTTTGCAAAATATCTGCTTAAATCCCCGTGTACTATTGGAAATATAGGAGAATGGTCACACAGGTGCATGATACGTTTCAAAGGACGCATGGGATTGTGAATACTCCTCTTGTTTTGAAAGTAGTAACCGGAAGTGCATAATTTCTAGATGATTTGGCGACTCGGGATTCTCAGATTTCAGGGAATTCTTCCAGATACTTTGGGTTTGTATGGATTTGCACACCGAGGGTTACACGTAGTCTCAGGGTAGCCGAATTAGAACTGTCGGTAGAGTTGTGTTTTTATTCACGTACATTTACGTCGCTAGCTGCTCGTCTTTTAATGATGCGTGTTTACATGGCGAATCTCATTCATTGATTTTTGGCTAACGCGAGCTGTGTAGCGGCGGTCCTCGCTCACCTGACCGGGCTCTACTGTCTTACCTGGACCTGAGGCACAGCTCAGCGACCGTGGGCTTCTTCTCAACTGAGGAACAACCGCCCGTGTTACGACCGATCGTTTGGCCGCTTTAACGCCCGCTAGTCGGCCGAAGCGAGTAGGCGAAGTCAACTTTCACCCACTACCATGGATTATAAAGATAAGGCGAAGACGGCGGCTGACTGCTTGATGAGCTACAAGAAGGACGAGTCCGGGTGGAAAGTCTGTAAGAAGTCTGTAAGTGTTCGCTGCTTTTGTCTGATGTGAACCATTTAAATCCACTTGCTTGATACATGGTGTCCTGTGGCACCGTGAGCCAATAGGAAGCTGCCGTGAGGATGGCGTGTTATGATGTTACACGGGCAGCCAACATGACGTTACAGGCTGCTGCCAAACTGAGTCGTTACTCAATGGGTCCAGCTCCAGCGATCACACCAAGCAAATGCATGTTTAATTCAATCAATTCGTTAAATAGATTGTGAAGCACTTCAAAATGTAGACCTTTTAAACAAGACTATTATTGCCATTGGAGTAAGCAGATGTTCACTCACACACACTCACATATAGGGGACAGTAAAACAGATAAAAGCATAAAATACATCTTCCACTAAGTCTACAGTTTTTGTATTTGTTGACACAGTCAACTTTGTGGCCCTTGACTGTCAGTAAGTGATGCCAGTGAGTGAGGGTCTACTTTGTCTAAAATATTTAATGATAATGATATAGATTTAGGATCAGAGTGTTATAACTCTGTCCTATCATTGTTTTAATAGAACTTTAAAATCTGAACTATTGACAGCTTTGAGTGGTCATCAAGACTATAGAAAAGCTCAATATTAAATACAGACCATTTACCTTAGTTAACTGATTCAAATGTCTTGACTATTGATTCTAATGTTTGAAAAGGCTCTCACAGACCACCTGTACACTGGCTAATGCATGCAATTATCCAATCAGCCAGTCACATGGCAGCATTGCGATGTTTATAATGTGAATGAGAAAATTTAAGAGGAGAAAGGTCAGATTTGTTTGGGCGACAGAAAGGTTACAGTAACTCAGATAATGTCTCTTAAAAAACTGTGGTGAGCAGAGAAGCATCTCAGGATGAACGACATGATGAACCTTGATGGTTCTACAACAGAAGAGAACACATCAGGTTTCAGAAAGTGAGGCTGCAGTGATACAAACAACACTGAAGATTGACAAACGCTTATTGGATTTAGAGTCATAATCTGAAGTCAAAAGCATGGATCCATAGAGACAACCTGCCTTTTGTCAACAGTGCTTAGTGTTGCTGGTGGTGTGATGATGATGGTGAATATGGTTTAAATGTCACAGTTTATCTGAGTATTGTTGCTGACAATTTTTATCCCTTTAAAGCCACAGTTTACCAGCTTCTAATGGACACTTCCAGCCGGATAATGCTCCATGTTACAAGGTCAAAGTCTCAAAGTGGTTTCATGAACATTAATGAATGAATGTGTTGTGGACATGTCAACATGGAGTATATTCTCAAAGACAGTTTTTAGCATCAGGTGGAAACCAGAGCACATAGGGGAACTACCAAATTTTAGTTTGGTGTTCCTAAAAAAGTGGTCACTGAGTGTAAAGCTTGTCATTCCCAAATATTCAGAGATCAATATGTCCTCATGTCATGTCTTGACAGAACTCTTTCAGCCCGAGCCCAACACTGACTCTGAATGAACACATTTAATTGGCAACATGTTGCATCAGCTGAGACTGGCACACTAGCTCTGAAGTAAGAGGTTAAAATCACATACTGTATTAGTTTATGTGGCTGTTTTGAGATCTGCAGCTTATCAGAGGAAACATCATGTACCAATGTTGTTCACCATACAAAGGCAAATGTAATGTCACACGTCACACTGACCATGAAATGTTTTATTTGGCAGAATGACGTGGTGGTATCTTGGCGCCCCTCATCAGAGTTCCCTGGGAATGTGTGAGTAACCTCAACTTTATCTTTCTCTTCAGTATATGGCAGTAAAATTAAACTTTGATTTCTTCATTGATATACTTTTTTTTCATGAATAAGTTGTGGGGACTGTTTATCTGTGTGAAGGGGTTAAGTCTTTAGCCTGTCTAAGAAAGTATAAATCTAATTTACAGCAGAGTCATGCCTTAACAATCTGCTTTCCCTGACTGTTTCCTGTCGTCTGACCTCCATGTCAGTTATAAGGGGGAGGGGGTTGTCAGCGGCACCCTGGAGAAGGTGTGGGAGTGCCTGAAGCCAGTGCCCAATGGGCGCCGAGTTAAATGGGACAACAATGTCAAAAAGTTTGAGCTTGTGGAACAAATCTCAGAGGTGAGTTGCCTCATCTCATTTCTGATGAAAAAGATGTTATGTCACTACCATTCTGAATCAGTTAAACCAACTCTCATTCCATGCGTCACAGATGCACTAGACCTTAACATATTGGTGGCTTCATATGGCAGCACCTGTACTGAGTACCTCAATTGAATAAGTTACATCATGTGTGGTCTACTGTACTTTAAACTCATACATTACCTGATACCTGAGGTGATATCCATTTTTGCTTTTGGTTTGTTTGGCTCAGACTTTAAGTACATTCCCTTGTCTCCCACTCTTGCACAGGACACCTCCATCTGCAGAACAGTCACGCCCTCAGCAGCTATGGGTATCATAGCTCCACGAGACTTTGTAGATGTTATTTTAATCAAGCAATACGAAGATGGCACCATTTCATCAAATGGTGCGTAATGACCCATTCTTGTCTACTGTACTTGCTTGCTTTGTTTTTCTACTTTCTAAGATTCATGTCACACGGCAGGACCTGACCTCTCTTTACTTTCAGTGATTTTGATGCAATTTACTGTTTACTGAGGGTACATTAGATGTCGAAAGGTTGTTTTGGGCTTTAAACCATGGGCCTTCTGTTTGGAGGACTAAAGGTCAGAGATTACCTTAAAGAAAGTAACAACCACCATTTGAACAGGTAAATACTGGTTTAAACAATGAGCAGTAGCATGTTCCAACATTAAGTCACAAACTCGTGCAGTGTTCAGTGGCCTCATTTATAGAACAGTCCTTTGGATTCATACTAAAAGTGTACGTGCAGACAAAAGCCGAAAATGGCGTACATATACTAAATCTGATTTTATAAAACCATGCGCATGCACACCTGAAGGTGATGTCCACTTTATAAATCACAGTCCACCTGGAAACTTTAATGATGAAGTGGATCAATAATCTGCTTCAGTTCCCCATCGTCACTTTCCCGTCTCCAAAATGATTGTGACAAGGGTCAGAGTTAGCGTTGAAGCCCATTCTCCCTTCAAGTTTGTTTCTATAAATCCCAATGTTTGTGTGAGAAGTGGCGTACGTGCTATTTCTGGATGTTGATGGTTAGGGAGACCTAGTGCTCTGTTACAATTTGACTTAATGCTTTGCTTTTACTGGTTATAAAAAAAATGGCTATAATAGATAACATTTTTGGGGGTATTTTGCTCAAAGATGCCAGTACGCATGAATGAAATAAACGACTGTTTATTTCCATATAAATAAACAACAGTAGGTACAAATGTTGTGCAAACATGCAGACACTACAAAATAAAATTAAAGAGTGCAAATTAAATACAAATAATGGACAATACACTTAACTTTTGTATGCAAATTCAACTATTTACAGTTCCTTTTTTGGATCTTATTTGCGGCACAGCTGACAAGAGGCATCAGTGCATGCAATTCTGCGTGGCTGTGCAAAGAACAGTTCCAGCGCCCTGCTGTAATTGAACTTAGACACTGGTGGGCCATTGATGCTGATCTTCATGCAGGCTGTAAGACTCTTGCCCTGCAGCCTGTTTCGCAGGTCTGTCTTTATCTACACATAGAGTGAATGAAGTCAATGTTGTATATTTAATATTTTAAATTTTGAACTAAGATAGCGAGAAGATGATGGGCTTACCCTATTCATGGCAGAAAAA
Source organism: Platichthys stellatus (assembly GCA_016801935.1). Lineage (NCBI taxonomy): Eukaryota > Metazoa > Chordata > Actinopteri > Pleuronectiformes > Pleuronectidae > Platichthys > Platichthys stellatus. The sequence continues at coordinate 28,344,989 of CM028859.1, read as the reverse complement.
TCTCTTAATTGACACTTAAACATAAGTTGTGTCTTTTTGTTTATTAACAATATAAAATCAACTTAAACTGCACGATTCGTTTGTGATAGCTTTAGCCCGGTCGGTTTGTGCAGGAAGGGGCTGTTTAAATGCTGCGGTGATAAGCGGTTGTTGAGCCGCTTTCGGTTTCACTCCTGTCAGTGAAACACCGGGGTGATGTCGCTGCAAATGCGTGGCCATGCTAGATGTGTTTCCACTGTTGTATGGCTTTCTTATGCCACAGTGCCTACACACCGTCACGGTTTTATCCACTAACCTCTTTCCTTCATCATTAACTTTGACAGGGAAGCCAAAATGCTCCCAAACAGGGGTTCTAAATGACGCGGGGTGTTCAAGCTCCTCCGTTCCTCCGCTCGCCATGACCACGCCGTGTGTGGACTGAACGTGCGCACAATTTTTTTTTCTCCATAAATCAATCCGCGGATCATGTGTGTGCCGAACCGAAATAATTGATCCGAACGGATCACGGATCAATGATGATCCGTTGCACCACTACTGGCGGTAGATTTGACAGGTGACTATGATAGACTATGCAACAATATATTCAACCACCAGATGTCCCCGTCTCAATTACACTCAAAAAACTTTATTGGCACGACTAATGTTGTAAACAGTATTACCTGAGAATTACGAATGCCTTTTTTTATTTTTTTTTTTTGTCAATACATTGGTAGTCAAGGCGGGGCCCTAGTCTTGTTAAGGCGGCCGCCTTAACAAGATAGTGCTGGGGGAAACCCTGATATCATAGTACCCTACTTGTCACAGTTTGCTGCAAGTGTCATCAAGGTCAGAGATGCAACTAAACTTTGGTTTTATTGTTAGACTGCAAACCTGATACTATTTCCTATTATCCTTTTTTTTTCTATAAAGATTAAAAAAATCAAGATTGAGTTAAATAAATCTAAATAATACAAAAATGGAAACTCTAATTCATATCATAAAAAGCAATAGATATTAAGATGGGGAACATTCACTGAGGATCTATTGTTTTTGGGGACATACTTGCTGAATAATTTGGTTTTAAAGCATCTGGAACCACTTATGTCAACCTTTGATATTTTAGGGTCACATTAAAGGGATAGTTCACAGAAAAATGTAAATTCACTCATTATCTACTCACCACTATGCCGATGGAGTTGTGGGGGAAGTGTTTGAGTCCACAAAACACTTTAGGAGTTTCATGGGTAACCGTGTTGCAGCCGAATACAAAACAATTGAAGTCAATGATGCCTCTTCTTCAGATGTAATAAAAGAACAAGAAGAAAGAGAAAACATAGAAAGTGTCCGCAAGCCCCGAAATTCATATTCTACTCAAAACGGCGTCATTTACACCATGTTTTAAGCCTAAATGTCCTCTGATATCTTTATACTAGGTGAATTAACGGACCCTCTGGCACACCATCGTAGGACTAAGACCGCTAGCTTTGCTACTTCAGGTAGCGGACACTGTTTACCACTGAAACTCCTAAATTGCTTTTTGGACACAAGCACACACCCACCCCTCCATCGGCATAGTGATGAGTAGATAATGAGTGACTTTATATTTTTAGGTGAACTATCCCTTAAAGGAAACAATTATAGACAAATAAGTGATTATTATTTGCAGTCCAAACCTTAAAATGTAACACTTAATAGTGCATGAATTAGTCCTATTAATTATGAAATTTCTGTGCTGTATTTGAACTATTTTTGAGTAATGATATATGAATATGTTTTTCCCATAAAGGATGACGATTATTAACCACCAGTTCACCACTAACTCAAGCAGCAAACTGTATTATTTAGCCACTTACAGGAGATGGAACTACTGCCTTTTTCAGACAAGTTGGGAACACAGTCATAGGTGACCCAAACTGATTCAAAAGAGCCTCCAAAGATGAATGCTCAAAGCTCTGCTGTAAACAATCGTCACGGTTCACTCCTGGTGGTAAAGTGCTGTTAGGTAATCTGTGTTTCTTGTACCAGTGGACTGTATTCCTACCTGTCAGCCAATAACTGCCTTGTAGGAGAGAACAGTTGTACTTTTATACTGACACACATGACAGTGATAGCAATCGTCTCACCTAACTCAGTGATAAAGCAAATTAGTGTTTCCCAGGAGGCAAACGGTTGCTTTAATTGTAATGTGTGTTTTCAAACAGCCACCAATGTGACTCACCAGAGCTGTGCTCCCCAGTCTGGCTTTGTGAGAGGATTCAACCATTCTTGTGGTTGCATCTGTATCCCAATCTCAGGGTGCGTACACTTAACACACACACACACACACACACACATTAAACAAGTACAGTGTGAGTCTGGAGAGCTCACTGTGCTACTTGTGCTTCTCTTTTTTTCTTATATTTTCTCTGTGTGTGTTTGTTCCACTCTGTCTCCAGAGAGCCCAACAAAACCCAAGTTTTCAGCTTCTTCCAGACCGACCTTGGTGGCCTCCTCCCTCGCTCTGTGGTTGACTCGTTCTTCCCCTCCAGCATGTCCGAGTTCTACAGTAACCTGGCCAAGGCTGTGAAATCCCTCAAGGACCTTTGACATGACACGTTCAGAGATCTACCTTCAAACTTGAGGCCTCCCGACTGGTCAGGCCAAATGTCCATTCCAGTTTAAACCTTCCAAACTCTACAGCAGTCAGAACACTCAGACCACTGAACCCAATAGATATAACCCGCCCTTCATGTATATTCCTGTTACTGCAGGAGCAATCCTCTAAATCTTCAACAGTCAAACCATATTTTGAAAGCAGTTTACAATGAAAAATGGCTAAATTGATGAGGGCTTCCATTTGAAAAAAACACCCATTCCCTTTATTCCTAGCTGTGGGATGAATTTAATTTTAACCTATTTTACAGAATGAAAATAGTTTGTAAAATTGTGTTGGTACATGTTCTAAAGGTGCAGTAAAAATGCATGTTGCATGTACCTTATTTACCCTATGCGGGTATCAGATTGCAGTACTGCCTCATACCTCATATAGTTGTTTGTGTACTTGAATTGTTCTTTTAGTTTCATTCAGCCAGCTTCTCAAAACTCACAACGACAAAGGTTGTCAACACATGATTCACAGATGCTTTTCTGTTAAAGTAACACATTTGAAGATGCTGCGAGATAAGACTGTTAACGTGACAATGTGTGTAATACGATGATTATTTTCAGTAGGTGATACTGTAAAAGAAAGAGATGGTTCACTTCAGCTATGTTCTTAAGATGAAACATTTCTAATGCGGAATTATGAGTGACAAGGGTCAAGACTCTTTCCAAAACAACCGTATAAAACTGGAGAGTTTTTCTAGGGATCGTGTAAAGGAGACATTGGTGTGAAAGACACTAGAATGCACACACGGTTTAAGAAGATGATAAGAGTTTTTAAATAGTTTTATACTTTTAATTTAAGTGTGTCTGTAGGGAGTTCAACCAATGGTAACATAGAGTGAAACAACTCTTCTATTGTGATTTTGTACTTTCAAATGAATCTCTTTCAAAGCACATTCAATCCCCACATTAAAATCCTGTTATTTTGAATGCTGATCCCAAATGACGACACATACACTGAACCTTATTATAGAGTTAACCTACAAATTAATCTTACCTCACTGTATCACATAACACAAGAAAGCATTTTATATGTTTTTGGATAAAGACACACGGTGATCCACAAGATGAGATATGTTGTAGAATCTGTAGTTACCTATTTCCAGGGAATAGTTTTGTCATAATCCTACCTCTCTGTCTAGACATTGCAGTTAATGAGGCTTCTATGTGGTTAAATAGAAATGGGAAATGAACTTGAAGTGGGCATTATCATGGAGTGTTGTTTCCCCTTGTCCAGCTCAGGGCATGTCTGATCATTCTTTCATTTTAACTAAGGGCGTATGAGACGTGCACAATCAAGACAATAATAATAATAACCATTGGCTTTATCTATGTCATGTGGTCTTATAAAATAAAGGCACATTTTCAGGTTAGATGGGGAGAGACATACCTGCACACAAACATCATAGCTTACACTGAACACTTGAATCAAAAGTTTAAAAGCATGTCTATATTTATTATCTTAGAATTTAAGTTGCTATCATAAAAGTGCTACCTGACGTTTTAATATTTACACAAATATTAAATGCAAACTGAAAGTGTTTCCACAACTGCCAGATAACTTTTAAGGTATTTGGAAAAAGAACCTGTACTGTATCATTTTAATCTTCATCACTGAAGCTCACTGTGGTAGAGGAAATGAGAAAATGCTGAAAACGTTGTGTGCGTGTCCGTCGTC
>CM028859.1:28295706-28340532 GCA_016801935.1 Platichthys stellatus | reverse complement strand
AAGGGGGGAAGAGGGGCAGCAGAGGCAGGGGGGGGGGGGGGGGGGGGAGTTATTTGTACAATGCTTAGTTATTGTTGGTTTATATCAAATTCCATAAAAAAGTGTTTTCTTCTTTACCTGATCACCTATATTGTCTTTTTACCTTGCCTTGTAGCCAGTAATCATAATGAAAGACCTCATTTCCATTTACAAATCATATGTGTTTAAGATGTTGCTTGCTTGCATCTAAAGGCATTTTCATGTATATATTGTTTAAAATGAGCCAGCAGGGTTTTATTTAAACGTCACATTGCCCCATGGAGGTGGATTCTGAACTAGAAGAAACAGATACATGAAGAATACAAAGGGAAGGGAAATGAGAACCTTTGACATCATGACCAAATCTCTACCATGTGATCTGTATTTGATCATTCTGTCTTCTTCATGAAATTAAATGACATTCCTCTGCATGGAATCCCAATATTCTAATGGAGTTGGGTGGACATCTCAGCTTAAGAGAAGTGATGTGCAGATCTCTACCTTTTTTGATGAGCAAGTTATGATGATTATGTATATATGATTCAGTTTCGATTAACATTTGTTGACTTTGGTGATGAACTTGCTTTGTCTCCATACTGACATTTTTGGACTTATAACATGTATACTACGGCAGTTATCCATATTTAAAGTATTAGACTGATATACAGAGTTAGTTCTATGTTTAGCACTTGAGATTCAGACACCAATCCAAAGTTTTCCAGTGCAGACATTAGTCTACCATGTCACATGAGCCTACTACTCATTGTTTTAACATGCAGCTGTTCACCTTGTACTGTTCTCTACCCATTTAATTTTGTATTTCACCAGCATTAAAATCTGATCAAAAGAAGCATCTGTGGTCCATTCCTGTTTGTCTTCTTTTTGTGAAGTGTATAAAAGAAGAAGTTGACGAGTCATACACTTGTGAAACCATTTAATATGCCAACAGAAAAGGAAACGTTGTGAAATGTATACAAGTTATTTTTAATTTGTTATCGCAGATATGACTCATCTATAAATATCACCTTTGTAAATAGCGATCTTTTGTTTCTCATGGCTTGCATACGTACACATTAAGGCATCATGTTTGTGTATCAATCCTGACTGAACAATGGGGTAATTTTAAGCATGAAGAAATGTTGCATGCACAACACTTACAATTTATAGAAAAATTGTTTTTACCATTGCCATGAATACATTCCTCTGAGTAAAGAAACAAAAAATTGACATCTGTCAAAGTCCTTGCTCTGCACTCCCATTGATCACTTGCTCACAGCATCAGTCTGAATATTGTGCACTTTTTTTTTATTGTGGATCATAAATACATTCAATGAACACAGAAGAGATTGAGTCAATTCAAATCATTTTTCCCTGTGCATCAATGAGCACTGAGGACTGAACACAGACACACAACTGAAACTTTCCTGCTGAGTTTGGTCTGACTCATCATTTTGTAAACGGCTGTCAAACTGAGGTACTGAATCAAAAAAAACGCTCCACAGAGCTTCATCATAAAGGAGAGTGGGGTAATGTGAGACATCGGGTAATGTGAGACACCCCCTGTATCTAAGCAACGGAACACATTTTTGGTCATGTGACAATTATGTTTTCAAGCCCCTCCCAATCCCCCCTTGCCATGAAGGAGATGTTGGTGCTGGTGCGGTGGAAAGTATGTTTTTTGCCTGTAAAAGTACATTTTTTGCTTTGAACTTAATCAACTGTTGTGTCAAACAAATTGATTCAGGTAGAAAAACTTATATCATACATGTTGATGAACTTCCAACATATAAAACCATGTGATTGATGCTAGCTGAAGATTAGCCTGAATTGCTAAGAGATGTTTTTTCTAAAATGTTGGCAGCGGGGTAAAGTCAGACATGAAGCACAAGTTAAGTTTAGTCTTAAACATATTGGACTGTAATATTACATTACAGATGTTTTATTTTTTAGGTCATAAACATTGTAGAAAAGCGATCATGCCAAGAAACTACACCAGGAAGACAACCTGGGGCCAAACACCCCTCGCAGAGATGGAGAGTGCAGCCGCTGAGGTCATGCAAGGATATAAGTCCTTAAGAAAAGCTGGAAGGGATAGAAATATTGACAAGAAAACCCTCAAAAGATTCATGAAGAAATAAGAGAAAGGGAAAGTAAAATCAGGGTGCAGTAGCTGAGGTAAAGAGAATATTCACAGATGAGATGGAGGAGGAGCTTGCCAAACACTTGAAACAACTAGCTGACCAGTTCCATGGCCTTGCTCCAGTTAAGTGCTGTGAACTGGCATTTGAATACGCAGAGAAAAACAATATCCCTGTCCCTGCCAATTGGAAAGAGAAACAATATGCAGGTAAGCTAGGGTGTGCACATGAGAGATCACATGAATCATAATAATCATAATGTGCTTAATTGACCAATCCCCATGATTCTGTTACTAGTCCGATATTAGTTTTGGAATGTGTGGTTGTCACTCTAGCTGTCAGGATTTTAACTATTACAACATTTGTTGTTATGGTAGTTTTAAAGTGGAATAAGTAAGTGGATTGCTTTACCCCCTTGATTTCTCTGGTCTGTCTCACTTTACCCCGTAGCTCAATCATATTTTCACTGCCCTTTGTCCTGAAGACATTCTGATCATTTCCATTGCTAGGAAACATCCTGAAATAATGGAAAATGTGTACATTTTACTGATATATCATTTTAGCTCGCCTAGAGGTTAGCAAATGTAAACAATTTCTCACATTACCCCGCTCTCCCCTACATACAGTACCACTGCAGAAAAAAGAAACATTTTCAATCTGTACGATTCTCTTAATATGTTTGACGACATATTTGTTCTTTCTTTAATTAAAGACAACAATGAGAACGAGACCTAATGAATGGCATGTCCATTTTCATCAGTACAACAGCAGCACAGACTGTCTCCTGTAGTTATCTCCTAATCAGACAGAACTATGAAGCAGATGACAGAGGCGGCTGGTGAGGCCTGATTGGTAGCTTGTTAATTTATACTGTGATGGACAGATCAGATACTGTCACCTCTTTGTCATACTTTTGGCTGACTCTAATGTATCATACTGTATTTTAAGAAAAAAGTTGTCACCATCTTGTGAACATGAGTAAATAAACAGCCTTTTAGTCTCCTTCATTTTAGGTGTAAAGATAAATCATGAATTTTGAATCAATAATACAAAGTGTTGTGCTCTGGAATGATTTAACTTGTTTACACAATGCAGGACATGGCATCCATAGCCTCAAAAATGTTTACGTGTAATGATAGGACAACTGATGAAGGGGAAATCTAATCTTTCAATTACAGTGTCACGTTGCTGCAGCAGTAGGAACTGAAGCTGACGTTTGTTGTGTTCACTTGGGTGTTGTCACTTAGGAGCATCCCAAGAGTGGAGGCTACCAGCTGTGTTTGGATCTGTAAAGGGATTCCTTCATTTGATATTGTGTGTTATCATCACATCTATTTACTTAGTCCTGACAGTGCAGTTTTTGTGCAGTTGTGATGCAACACTGGATGTTGTTTCAGAAATACTATACTGGCCAGCATAGAGTGCAATCAAGCAAGAAGCTACACATTCACCACAGTGTAGCCTAACACAGTGAGCCCTCATAATAACATTGGCGGTCTGATCTAAATGAGCTGTTTGGATTACATGCAGTATGTCATTGTGTTGTGCACCTAATTTATTTACTTGCGAGCATGACACTGGCCAGGCTCCGAGCTATCATCAAGTGATTGTCTACTGAAGGTAAAAAGTAAAACTCACAAAAATAAAGGTGGACCACATTTATACCTGATTTCTAGGAGTTTGTTAGAAGGCCAACATTGGTGTGTCCCAAGTTCCGATGTTTTCTTTTTCCTTTTCGAGCAGCTCCCTGCAGCCACAGTTTGTCTCATTCTGGCGCTCCCTGTTGCTCTCGCCTCCTGATGACCAATGTGATTGGTCCCTCGGGTAAAGCCTTGATCATGTTCCAGGCCTCGAACCTTGTCATGTCCTGCAGACTGCCTCCCTGCACCTGCAGCAGTTCATCTCCACACTGCAGACTGCTCTGCTCCGCAGCTCCACCTGACACACACACACAAACACACAGCCTTTTTAGCTTTTTTCACAGTATTACTAAAAATAATCTCAATATGTTGTCTAAATTTTAGAGCTGCCTTATTTTTCAAATTAGTTTCTCTGGCTAAACACACGTTTGTTTTCTCTAGAAACTGTACTAAATACAGATACATTTATAGTTTGAGCTGACACCAAACATGAATCATGTCGTTTCCTCTTTTAAGACTCTTTTAGTTGGTTGGTTCATGGTGATTTTGAACTTTTGAATTTATCAGGTGTTGTTTCATTTCCGTTTTAAAGGTCCAGTGTTATTTAGAGAAATTGACTATAAGTTACATTATTTCCTTTTCATTTGTCCGTTTTCATTATTTAAATAATTTAAGTCTTTGTACTCAGACAACAGGTTGTATTTGATGCAATAGAATGAGCTCATTTTCCAATGTTTACAGCAGCCCAGAATGAACAAACCCGACACTGGCTATATAGGACGTTTTCTCAATATAATGTTACCCGGAGACCACCATGGGCTCGCCTATACTGTTGGAAACAGAAGATTATTCAGTTTGGTATAATCTGCAAAATTACCACTAGATGGCCCCAAATCCCACTCACTGATCCTTTAAAATATCCTCAACATACATGTACCTGTAAAGATCCTGTTGATGACTAAAGGCCTGTCTCCATGGATCGAGCCTTTTCCTCCCTCCAGAGTAAAACCAACTCCTCCAGCTCCTTTGTCCAGCTCCACCCTCACCGGAGCTGCCTGCTCCTCCACTGCAGCACAGACAACAGTGAACAGGACAGGGCAAATGCAACCTTCATAACTCCTTAGTACTTAGAACAAATAGTTATTAAAGTTACCATATAACAGGTTAAATTAAGAAACTGTTTCAGGCCTACGTGAACAGCATTTGTCTGCATCAACTGAAAATCCTCCCTTAGAAAAGCTATAGATTCCATAAAGTCTCAAAGTGTCAGGACTGCACCTTTGTGTGTGTTTGTATCACTCACCTGAAGGGTTCGGTTCTTCGCTCTTGCAGCCTCCCCCCTCTCTGCCTCCCTCCTCTGCTCTCTTGCAAATGACCACCACAGCCAACTTCAGATTCCGGGCCTGACGCATAGCAGCGGTGGCATCGGCATGTGTGACGCCCTGCAGTGTTTGTCCGTTTATGGACAACACCTCATCTCCTTTCTGAATGGTGCCCTCCTGAGCCGCCAGGCCGCTGGGAAACACTTTGTGTACCTGAACAGAAGATAATATACAAGTGTCACAGAGAGAGATATTCAGTGGCACAGACTAGACGTAGCAATATAGAGGGTTAAAATGTGTTTATGGTAAATGATACTGGAGTGCAAGATTTGGGAATATGACGTGCCTGGGATTATCTGTTATCTGTTTCATTATTTATCCACATTATTGACACTGGGTTTTCAGTCAAATCAAACTCTTTTAAGTCCAGGTTAGATGTTCCTAATTCCATAAAGAAGCTGTTCACCAGCAGGGACATCCTGACACACGGTAAATGCTACCAGAATAGAAATCTCTGTGACAATCAGTGCCTTTGCTCAACCAGACCTAGTCTCACATGATGTGCTACGTGTGACTGCAAAAGTCAATCTCACCTTTCTCAACAGAGGAAACATGCAGCCACACTGGATCTGAGCTGCAAAGTGCTAAAGTTAATGATCGTCAGAAGTTTGGTGTCAAACAAGCAGCTTCAACAATACCTCATTCTGACTGGGACAATGTTGTGCAGACAGGTTATTGCTAAGAGGCTAAACCCTCATTCAGAAGGTGGTTTAATGAAGGATTATCAGAAAATTGCCAAAGAAAAGCAGTTTAAACCCAGCAAGAGTGAGCTTGGTATGACATATGTGTTCACATATTAAGTCTGACCCTTGAAAGACAAAACTGAAATGGTCCTTGATAGGAAACCTCCCTCCACCTCTGCTCTAAATGAGCAGTTTGAAGCTGTACTGAGAGCTGCTTACTGTCAGAGCTTTGGTCTCCAGGTCACAGCCGCCAGCGATGCTGAATCCCAGACCTGCTCCCTCCTCTTTATGTAGAATCACAACATGGATGTCCACCAGTTGCTGTGGTAACAAAAACAAAAACATGTTTTATTATTTTTATGAAGGGACTTTGAGCCATCAAGCAACCTTCACAAATATGTGCCTTAATTTACATTACTAGAGGTTTCCAAATTTTATATAGTCACTTTTGAGATCTTTTTCTTTTTCCAAAGAATCCGGACCAAAATGGCAGCATATGCTATAAACAACCACCTGCTGAAAAGACAACATGGCCATGACTTTATGCCTAAAATAATGTTGTGTGAATAGTCTCAATGACTGTCCCAAAATGTGAATATGATGAATGATGAATAAAATGCATGAATCAATTTTATGAACATCAACTGTGGAGCCAATGGTTGTAAACCTGATGATATAGCATGATATGTTGCTAAGTCAAAATGTAACAGGAAAGTGGTCATTATGTTTTTTTCAGAGTGCAACATGTGAAAGTTTTTCAGACAGTGACACCTTGTGTTTGCAGATCACAGAATGTACTGAATGTGTGTGTGTGTTTGTGTGTGTGTGTGTGTGTGTGGCGTGTTAATATACAGCAGATGCTGAGCTTGGAAAGCTCACTGATCAACCTCAGCTTGTTTGTTTAATGAACATGTGAATAGGGTTAGGCTAGCCTTGTTTACCTGAAAAACAATCTGAGTATTTCTAGAATTTAGACAACAGCCCTGAGTTTGTCTATTAGAGGTTAATATATTTTAATAAATTACATTTTTCCTGAACGTATAGTGCAGTATATAACAGTGATACTGCCAAAGGGCTTCAATGGATGGGACACAAAGTAACGTTAAGAAGGTAGTGCCTATACTGAGTGAATCATGGACCATCTGCCTGAGGGGAGGAGCTGCTACTAGAGACTTGAGTTAGAAATGAGATGACTTTTTTGGGCCTGACTGGTTATAGTTTGCTGAAGACTGAGCTGGGAGTTGTGATGTTCACCATGGTTTTCATGGCTGTGTTTATAACCTGGTGGATCTTGGCCTTTGACCTTATAGTTAAATTACCAAACCATCCAGAGATACCTTAGCACAGGGGGCTCTCCATCACTGCATGATAGATTTTACCTTCAGCGTCTCTTGATCCAGAATTGTGACTTCCTGGATCATCCTCTGTATTTCCTGGGAAGAGATGGCTGAGATGACGGTATGAGCAGAAGCAGAAGTGACTCCTGCTTCAACATGAGATCCCCCCTCCTCTCGCTCAATGGTGCACTCTCTCAGTGTGGCCAAGCTGCGTTTCAAAAAACAAAAACTGAGATTACGCTGTAATCGGTTACACAAATCTGAGCATATTGCACACCAAGAGTGTGCAACTGAGCTGTTAACAAAAAAGTTGGTGATAAAAATGCTGCTCTACCGATTAAACAGGAAGTTGTTTTTTTAACCTGGACCCACTTCCTTATGAATATCAAACCGACAAAGTTTGCTTTCTGTGAGTCCCTTTTCAATACGTCTCAGTGCAAATCTTACCTGACAGAGAAGCCTCTGTCGCTGCTGTCCACTGCAGGAGCAATATCACACCCAGGGTTTGTAGTATCCACTGATGAGGGGTCCTGCAGGTTTGGGGAGCGAGGGTCACTAGAGCCGATGTACATGGGAAGAGAACGCATCAATGCTTGTGAAACCTGGAATAGAAACAACATTGAAAAAAAATGATTTTAGACAATTTTAATCTACTTATCATTGGACAACACTGGTTAATGGACTGGATTTTTTAACTTTCTTATAGACCACGCAACGTGCTTTACAGTACAAGTTGCTTTTACCCAGTCATAAAGTGCTTCTACACACCGTTCATACACTGTCTGCAAAGCAAAGCCATCTGGTGCAGATTGGGGTTTATTAAATTGCCCAAGGACACAGGAGGAGTCCTACAGGAATCTAGGGTTCGTGATTTTTAAGGTAGTTTTCCACAATTTCTTTTTTTTGAACTTTTTATTTCCTTTTATCAAATGCAGTCATACAGTACATCACATCATTTTTAACATGAAATTAGGTGCCACAGGTGAAAATAACAGTGGAGCGTTCTACAGTCAGTAATAGTTTTGTGCAATAATGGGTTATACAAATTCATCATGGCACTCTTTTTACTACTATTAGCTGCAGATAAAGTAGTATACATGATCTGGATAAACTGTTGGTTGTCCTACACCAAATTGTAATGAACTAATATCAACCTCCATATAATGTCTGAATGTTTGTGCAGATTTGGTTTAGAAACTACTTTTAATAATAAGTTTAGCACTAAAAGGACATTTTGTGTCTGCCTATCCTAACGGGGAAACACAGTAAATTTGGGTATTGTGATGTAAGATGGAGACAATAAATAAATCCTGGGCACTGTGATTTATAGGTTTAGGAATGTAAGTCTGCCCTTACGTCTCTGACTATAGTTCCTAACATGTGTGACCGATTACCTGGTTACTGAAGGCGAGAATTTTTCCTAAATTCTCTGCCTCCAGGCCTCTCAAGGAGGTACTGTCTGTAGGGAGACCAGCACTCAGACTTGTGCTCAGCATTTTTTCTTGGCTCAGTGCTGCACCCCCCTCCGTACCCTCTGGAGAACTTTCCCCATCTTGGTTGGATCTGATGGGTGTCACCGGGGGTAGGACATCGCTGAGATCCACTCTCTCTAGCTCAGACAACTGTTTGGATGGTGAGACATTGCTGTCATCATGAGCTGGTGGGGAATGTGAATCATTCATCCCCGGGTCCAGATCAGTGCTGATGGAGTCAATGAGTGGGAGATCTGTCTCTGTCTGGACAGAGGGAGATTCATCTTCCCAGGACTTTTCTGTTGTTTGAAGACAAGCTTGAGAAGAGGAGGAGGTGACAGCAGAGGGGGACGTGGAGACAGTGTGTTCTGTCTCCTGAACACATGTAGTTTGGTTTGACTGGATCTCTTTGGTGATTCCATGTTTGCGGTTCCCAAAGTCTTCAAGTGAAGCATGGTCCCTCCGGGCCTCCTTCTCCATCAGAGGAAGGGAGCTGGAAGGTGACACAGGCCTCCTGTGCCCCCCCTTTTCTGGACTCTCTGGACTGGAAAAAGTCTCAAATGAGTGGATCTTTTGTTTGATTGACAGGTTGGCTGCAGATGAGGCAGATCTGATTACAAAGCTTCTGCCGAAACCCACAGCAGGCCTCTGCTCTGCGGGTTTAACCTGCTTCTTCTGGTCCTTCTCATCTCGAATTTTCCTCAGACTCTGGCGAAACCAGGTGGGCTTGGGTGCCACCGGGGGCCCCCTCTTTGATTCTGGAGTATCACACGTGTTTTCAGGGGTCATATTGGACTGAGGATCTGAAGTCACATCTGTGATTGTATCATTGAGCTTAGCGGGGCTCTCTTCATCGCTCATGGTGGAAGACTTGAGGTCGATGGCCCTTGTGCTGTCAGCTAGGTGTTGGCGGTGGGTCTCGGACAGTTTTTCAGGGGATGTGTCTGAAAGGCGAATCCAAGGATCCTGAAGCTGCTCTTGGGAGCGTTGTTCAATACGAGCCTGCCTCCTCAGAGCTCCTCTTTTGGGCTGTGAGCAGAGCACTGCTGATGAATCCTCTGCTAGATGAGGAAAGTAGGAAAGTTAGAGAAAAGAAAATGTGTGTCAGGGATTTGTATGGCAAAATATATCGATAGATATTACTGTGTATTCACAGAACAATATGGTGAAGAGACCCGGTGTAAATAAAACAGATGATCACCAACTTGCTGTGGCCTCAGATGAACACCATCATCATATCCTGATTCAGTTTTATTCACCGACACATAGAAGCCCTGCTTCAAACAGGAAATGGAACCTCACTTACTTTCCACTGACATACTTACAACAAACATGGCCACAGGATAGGCTTGCGGTCACATTATTTATATAGACTATATGTGAAGTTACATTCAGGTGCATAAATGTAAGATGGTAGTATCATTACCTACCTATGTGTTGACTGTCGTCGGTGCAGGCAGCAGTGTCTAAATGAGTGAAGTCGTCTTTGCTCCCCTCTAACTGTTCTCTTATTCGCTCTCCTTCCTGCTACACGAACAGGAAGTATTGTGTCACGACAGCTTCTCTAACAGCAACCACAAAAAGGTGCAGTAATGTACCCTGCTTCCGCTCTGACATTCATCTACATTCATCTGCTACTTTTAAACTGTTTGATTCAGTCATTCACTTGCTCGTAAAATGCTCAACAACTATGATGCACACCGACACGCAACATGCAAATGCCTTCATGCTGACATGCACACAAAGTTTTATCTGCACAATATGCATTTACACAACTTTTCCTTACAAGGTCATGAACCGACACAAACAAACACACACACACACACACACACACACACACAAACAAACACAAACGTAACCCAGGGAATAACAACATAATCCAATAATAATAAGAATCAATACTCTTATTATTATTTATAAACACTACAGAGTAGAGGCTTAAATAGTACATATGTAATATTATATATTTTAGTTACTATAATTCAATTAATTCAATATAATCTACATTTCCACTATATTAGGAGTATCTCAAATATTATAGAGAGAAACTCCACAGTTACCATAATGAGCATTATAGTAATTTCCCCATTCTCTGTATAATCTAGTACTGAGCAGAAAGGGTTTCGTTTTATTAGATCATAAAAAGCTGCATGCACTTAGCATGCTTTCACTAGGACGACACTGAATGCCACCATCACTTCTTCACATACATTCCTGAAGAGTAACCTCAGGATCTTTTGCAAGGCTTTGTATATACTGCTGAAGAGCTACAGGCAGTGGAGGGACAGCAATGAGAAGCATGATTGGTACACAGGAGGAAACATAGTTAGTATCATATCAGCAGTATATTTAGAAAGACACACACACACACCCACAAACACTCTTCGGGTCAGTGTTGGACAAGTGTTAAACACTGAGACGGAGATGCAGGTCTTATGGTTCTGTAGTTAGATACTCTTAGATAAAGCAAATAGCTATCATTGTCTCTCAGACAGTGGAAGGTAAAAAGTGATATGGTTAGGGGATGACCTGCGTAACCCCCTGAGCCACAGTCACCCCAATATATCAATTTAATGGCAAAGAGAAAAACTATCCCAATTACACACTAAGTATTGATAAATGGCTGACATTTAGGTGCTGGAGAAAAATTTAGTTTGGGGTTGAATTTGTTTGTGTAGAACTAACACATGTAATACTAAATTTGTTTTCTTTCTGTGTGACTCTCTGCAACCACACATTCTGCAATGCCACATGTATAAAAGCAATGCAGACCAATAGATTGTTTGTCATATTATCACAGAGTAAGTCCAAAGTCTATGCTTGTGTAGTCATAGGGTAAAGGGACAACTAAAATATGAGCCCTCATGTTGTGAGACAGTCGATCATGATAAAAAAATAAAAACAATAAAAATATTCTGCTAAATGTGCAAAATGTGCACAAGTGACAAATTTCAAAAGCAGACTCATTGTTGTTAAGCAGCTGTAGTCTCAGTGTTGTACCTGGCAGCTGGTGTGTGATGAATACTCCAGTCCTTCGTCTCTAACTGGAGATCCTCGACTAGAACCACTGGAGTCTCCATTGTAGCCCTCCTCACTGGTCACATCCTGAGGCCAACAGTACCGACGTGGAATAGCACGCATGCTGCAGTTAGACTACAAACATACACACACAAACACACATGCACGCACACACACAAGCACACACACACACACACACGGTATTAATGTCTGTGACAACAGTTCATTCTCCCTCAGGCTGATAGATGGGAAACCTGAGTGTCTGGGCTTCACCAGTGTATTCCCACATGTCCATCAGAGTGGTCAACAATTACATTACCTGGACTCTTGGTACTACCATTTTCCTCTCAAGGCCCAGCCTTTAGACCCTCTACATGCCGGCTGTCGCTCGGGAGGTAGAGCGGGTTGTCCACTATCCAGCTTTAAACCCAGTGTCCCCCATTCTGCATGTCCTGTCCTTGTGCAAGATGCTAAATCCCAAATATGAGTGGATATGTGTGTGATAAAATGCTGCACATTGATGCACTGTATGAATGTGTATGTGAATAGATGAATGGCAAAACTATTGCAAGGGGCTTTGAGTGGTCATCAAGACTAGAAAGTACTATATAGAAATAGAAAATGTACCATTTACCACTGTAATGTATGAAGAGCTGTAAACTTGTCCCTGCTGTGCCCCGCCTCCTGCAAAGTAATACTGAGATAGGGGCTTTGTTGCTTTTTTTAACCTGTCTCTACAGAAAACCGCAGGAGCTACTTTGTGCATGTGTGAAAGGCAAACCGGGGGTAAAGTCCGGACCCAATCATCCAGGCTTATCCGCAGGTCATGTCGGAAAACAACTTAAGTTATGCTGCTGGATGGATGGATGGATGGGTGGATAAGTCGTTGGATGGATGGATGGATGGATGGATGGATGAATGGATGGATGGATGGATGGGTGGATGGATGGATGGATGGATGGAGGGTGGGTGGATGGATAGATGGGTGGGTGGATGGATAGATGGGTGGATGGATGATGGATGATGGATGGATGGATGGATGGATGGTGGATGGATGATGGATGATGGATGGATGGATGGAGTACCTTGCTGCCCCTGAAGGCCAGATCCAGGGCCTGCTGACTGGAGTTATTGGCAGGAGGAGAGTTGTATGGGATATTATAGTCCTCTTCAGGATACATGGGCACAGACAGTCTGTTGTCCAACCACTTGTCTGTCACAGACTACAGGACAAGGAAGATAAGACACACTACTACATCAAAAGAGATAACATCTAAAGACACTGATCTGACTTATTTTGAAATCGAATATGTCAACACAGAAAAAGAAATCGAAACATACACTGTAAGACGCTGTATGTGAAAATGTCAACAATCACTTTGAGCTCACTAATCTGTATATTGAACCTTTCCATACAACCTGTGGTGTGCCTGCTTACCTTCGGTGTGTCCAGGCTGTGGACACGTGATGATGGCTGATGGTGTGTGTTGTGAAGGTTGTGCATGAGACAGCGGTTGTAGTGGTGGCTGTTGGTGTTATCGCTACAGGAGCGGGTCATGGTCTTCTGTGCTCGTCGAACCGTCACCTGACTGAAACTCCTCTCTAGACAATGCTCACACCTCTGCCGACTGTGAGAGCAAGACTCCAGTCTGCGCAGCCCTGGGACAGAACAACACAAATGATGGTAAATCATACATCATTGAATTGTGGGAAGAAGCAACTATGCTCGATGTGGGGAGAGCACGCCAACTCCACAGAGAAAAACCAATGATTCCCACCCAGCTGTGTCATGACCATGCTAACAACCAAGGACCACTGCACTGAATTAACATATGAAGATGAATTTAATGTTTGTATTTTGTGTCACTGAAGGAAGAACAATTTCTAAGGTTGCTAACTGCTGGCCTGCATTAAGGGAAGTGGAGGAATATATGTAAAGGAATATGTTTTGTGATTCCTGCAGATTTACAGAAGTGAAAAAGATGGGGATTAGGACAGAGGAAATGAAAGCTAGCCTGAGTAGGAACATGTGACTATTGGAAATGAATAATAAACAAATTAATATTTTACCATCAATACTCCACTGGCTCTTATCCTTCCTCAGTTTGCTGCTTTCCACTGCTAGAGTGATGGCATCATTCAGTTGCTGCTCTGATACCTGTGACACACAGAGGGCAGAAGATGGGAGATGTCAAAATGACAGTAACATCTTGCTGCGCAACGTAAAGAGCAGTGGTTGTGTTCGTGTTCCAGAGCGGGTACACGTTTACTCTACCTGAATAGCACAAAAAATGCTAAAAACGAATACATTTTTTATGTGTAAAAAGTGATGAAGCCAAAATATCAACAGATATAAGGGGAGAAATGTGTGTGATGACATTGTTATGTAATTATAGCCCTCTTATTGTAGTAATAGATGTAGATGCAATGTGTACAAGAAAAGAAGGGCAATAAATGGAAAAATACCATATCTGTGATTTCTATGAAACATGCTAATCAAAGCCACAACTTATTGTTCCATTAAAGAGCAGGTAACTAATTGACAACATACAAGGGAAAAGAAATGTCTTCAGAATGTCAAGAGAGAAGATTTCCATTTGGTACTGCACCATATGAAAGAATCTACTGTTGGAAATACAGTACCTCAAAGGTCAGTGATGGACTTACATGTTATTGGTTTTGCTCATTTCATGGGTTTGTTGAAATGATACCATCTTCAGAATAAATTAGATGTTTAAACTATAGCAAACATGTTAGATTCAGTTTAACAAACTAGAAATTAAAAGGCAGAAGGGGAGAAATGAGGGACTTTCAAATGTACAATGTATTTATTGAATGCACTAGATATAGAGATTCATATATAAATATATTTAGGTACCATAATTTATGATCTTCTTGTGAGGATTGTGGAGAGTT
Source organism: Platichthys stellatus (assembly GCA_016801935.1). NCBI lineage: Eukaryota > Metazoa > Chordata > Actinopteri > Pleuronectiformes > Pleuronectidae > Platichthys > Platichthys stellatus. The sequence continues at coordinate 28,325,928 of CM028859.1, read as the reverse complement.
TTGTATGATTAGTCTTTTGTGCACTGAGGCTTGTGTTTCTGTTCAGAATTTGTCACATAATTTTTTTGTGGTTGATTCTTTAGCGGCTTTCAAAGACTTTAATGGAGTGGTAAATAGTTCCAAAAAAATGTGAGTGAAAATGTGTATAATTCCTCCCTTTTCCCTGAGGATGCATTTTTCAACATGCATATATGATGTATGAGAGGTGATTTCTACTCTTACATATAAGACTCACATACTTGTGATTTTCAGGGCTGTAGGAGCCACTAAAGGCTCCTACATGTTGCTACATGCTCCTAATGTTTTTTTATTAAATTGTCGTGAAAGGATCTGATCTTTGATTATTCCGGAAATGAAAAAAGAGGTAACACAAACAAACACACACACACACACACACACACGCACACACAGTGTAGAGTCTCCAGCTGAATGTCTTGGAGTGTGGAATGAGGTAGGAAGTGAAAGGAAATCCACACTAGCAACACAGATGCCCACAGTTGCACCCATGAAGCAACATTAGGAGTGACCCAGCAGAGGCTTTGGCCCCTTCAGCCAACTAAATCGACTGATGGCTGAAATAAAAGAGGTGGAGGCGTGGCATACTTTGGGGTCGGGGTGGCGACTGATGATGATGTGGACTGGACCTGGTGTGCATTGGCTCAGGACTGTGTAGACGTCATTCAGCGCCATGTTGTAAACCACAGTGTCGTTGATCTCCATGATCTCATCTCCGCACCTAAAGGTAGCCAGCAAAAGTTCAGGAACAGAAACAAAAAACAACTCTGAGAGGAGAACTATTTGACAAACACATGCATATTGTATACAACAGTATAATCATCATATTATATGCATCGTACTACATTATATATATATATATATATTTATATATGAAGTGAAGACTTATCTTTAAGGTATTTCAAATGAAATCTTATTTCCATTGCTGATCAATTTATTGCCTCTTGTTGAATTGTGTGATTCATGTATATGCCAGGACTGTGTGCGCTGACCAATCCCAATATGTCATGAACCCTGACCAACCCGTTAAACACTTACTCTTAAATGCCTTTCGGCCATGGGAACTTTTTGGTTAATGTATTATTACCTTTTGTATTTTTGAAGAAATTTTCCTTCCAGCTAATCACAGTTAAACAGCTAATTTTGGTGTTTTATTGTGTTGTTATTTCTTTTGATGCCTTTCAGCGAATTTCTGTTTCTTGTTTTCTTGCTTCTATGAATTGCCTTAAACCAGCCTGCCCTCAGGATTAATGAAACAGTATTATATTGATTGCACTGTATTGTTAACACTGAGGCTGAATGGGAAACTCGAGTTGTTTTTTCATACCGGAGTCGACCATCCATGTGTGCTACAGATCCAGGAGAGAGGGTGTGGATGTAGATCCCTGGACATCCATCACCAGATGGAACACAGCACAGTCCAATACCCAGACCAACACCAGCCTCTGAGACACACGCAAATCAAACTTTATTGTAATAACATGATGATGTTTCCCTGAAAAGAGATAAGCCATACACACAGAGCCACTGATATCTGTTGTTCTTTTGGCCATTAACACATATTTGATTGATTCATCGACAGCCACTACAAGTTAATTAAGTGATGTGATCAATTTTGCAAGGACCTGGTGAAGACCAACTTATCTTCAGTTTAACAGATGACGATGTTTGAAAGGAATGCAGGGTATAACCAAAATGTGCTTTGTTTGCGTTATGTTACATTTTTTAAGAGCTTGACTTGTATTATGGACCAAAAGGAAATGATTCTTCTTGTTAATTCCTTGATGTGATCTTTAATTACAACTTTTTTTTGTTGACATGAAAATAAAACAAACTGAATATTAGATTAAGCATCCGATGAACCTCAGAAAGCAACTCATCCCACTATAGAAAGAGTTTGTGGATTTTTCTAAGGCTGACCTTTGTGCAGGATGATCTCCATCATGATGCGGTCCCTGGGTTTAGCAGGCTGACCGGGGACACTCAGTGTGTTGCTGCAGGTGGTGTTGAGGTAGTTGAAGTCTCCCATGTCAGCACTGACCCTGGCCATGCCAGTGGTGGAGCTCAGGGAGCGCGACCTGCACAGCTGAGCCACCTGCGCTTGACCACACAGGGCCCCGACACGTAGGCTGGTCCTCACCACGAGAGACAGCATACCCTTTTTAATTTGCTGCATAAGACATTTCATATTTCATGTCAGTACTACATGCTTTTAAAAATGTTGGTTTGCTAGAATTAGGCCACATGGGTTTGATCAAACCCATTCAAACACGGCTCCAGAGGAGAATATCAGTGGATCTTTAGATTAAAAACATGTTGTAAATGATGCCGTTTCAAGTCAAATTTGAATGCTGGGGCTTACAGACACTTGACACCGCAGGAGCAGAATGGAAGGATTTTATGTTGTTTTCAGTTTTCATCACACTGAGACTCCAGAAGTGTTTTGTGAAGTCAAACCCTTCACCCACCCTGCCATCAGCATAGTGGTGAGTAGATAATGAGTTAATTTTCATTTTGGGTGAACTATCCCTTTAAGGCCTAAATGTATCTGTGCTCACATCGAGCTGTCCGTGGTGCACACACTACCACTGAACAAATAACCACAAAGATCCAGCTGCTGTTTCCTTGGAAACAACACTAGTGACCACAACATGTTCAGTTATTAATTTATCACGTTTAAGTATATTACCTATGCTAAACACGTCACGTGATGCCATAAACTGAGAAAATGCTAACCCAATAAAATGGGTTGAATCTAAAAACATTAGCCATAATGACAAGGTTTTTTTTGTTTGGGACAGAACCATTTTCAAGCTACAGTATTACAGACACTCAGTTGTTTCAAGTAAAAGGGCACTTTAATCTGAAATCATTTCACTTAAATTGAATTGAGTCGACTTTTGTTTTGGTCTGCTGCAGTGGTTACTTTTGATTAAAAAAAAAATGTATAATTTGTTTTCACAGTAAGGGAAAAATATTACAACATTTCATCATGCAGTCTTTTAAAAAAGATTTGGATAAATAAATGCATTCATCCCTGTAAGACTAAGGCTCCTTATCAAAAATATAAATCAGGACAGACAAAGTTATAATTATTATCAAAAAATACACAATAATGATTGAAAACTTGGTCTCTAAAATGCATTTAGCACGAGTGTTTCATGTGTCATATTTAATTGGATCAGTTTTTTTCTGTGGTCTTGTTTTTAAATGCATGATGGTGAGTGTTTTTCTGCAAACGTCTGAATAAATAAATCAGCACATGCATGGTTGTGTTGCCAATCGAACGAAGATAGCTCATAGGGTCATAATGCAGTGGCCTCACTTTGAACTTGTGCAGGGCCTCATCATGAGTCAAACCAGGAAGAGACTCTCCATTCAGCTCCAGGATCTCATCACCTGTGCAGACACACAAACAGACAACCTTTGTGTTGAAGGCCAAACAGCTAGTCTGTGACATGCCAGCTGACACTAACCAGGGATCTAAACACATCACAACATTATGATATGTTAAAAACCTTAATGTCTTACACCACAACATACTTTTAAAGTGAAACTATAATAACCTTAATCACATACACATTAATCTACACAATTGGTTTCATGTATCAATTGAGATCGGCTGGCTAGGGGTTTGTTGAGAGTGACGTTTGATTGCATGTTAGAAATATGGCTAAGTCAAAAGAATTTTCCAAAAAGTTCAGAGAAGAGATCATTGCCTTGCACAAACAAGGAAAAGGATATAAAAATATAGCAAAAGCACTGAATGTCTCTAGAGATACAGTTGGAAGCATAGTTCGCAAGTTCAAAGTTGAAGGAACAGTGGCTACACTACCTTGGCGTGGCAGAAAGAGGAAGCTATCTGCGGCTGCCACCAGATTCCTGAGGAGGCAAGTGGTCAAACCCTAGAGTGACTGCAAAACACCTGCAGCAAGACTTGGTTGCAGCAGGCACTGAGGTTTCAGTTTCTACAGTAAGGCGCATACTAAACACTGAAGGGTTCAATACCTGGACCCAAGACATACACCACTACTGACCCAAAAGCACAAGAAAAGTTGGCTCCAATATGCTGGAAACCATATAAATAAGCCACCAAAGTTTTGGAAATCTGTTCTGTGGAGCGAAGAAACAAAACTGGAACTTTTCGGGCCTATGGATCAGCGGTATGTCTGGAGGAAGAAGAATGAAGCATATGCTAAAAAGAACATCCTGCCTAGAGTGAAGCATGATGGTGGCTCACTGATGCTCTGGGGCTGCTTTGCTTCCTCTAGCACTGGAAACCTGAAGCGTGTGGAGGGCAAGATGGATTCAGTCAAGTATCGTCTGAAAAAACGTCATGCCGTCTGTGATGAAGCTGAAGCTTGGGTGTCATTGGACCTTCCAACAGGACAGTGATCCAAAGCATACCTCAAAGTCCAGAAAGGCTTGGTTTCAGAAGAAGAAATGGAAGATTCTAGAGTGGACGTCACAGTCGCCTGACTTGAACCCCATCGAAAATCTCTGGTGGGATTTGAAAAGGGGGTTGCAAAATGCACACCCAAGAATATAACTGAACTGCAGGCCATTGCCCTAGAGGAATGGGCTAAGATTCTTCAGGAATGCTGTCAGAAGCTGGTGTCATGCTATGCATCACGTTTGAAGCAGGTCATAACAGCAAAAGGCTGCTCTACTAAGTACTGAAGATGCTTGTCATGAAGGGGTTGAATCATTCTGAGAATGCAGTAGTCATTAAAAGTAGCATTTTGTGTTGAATTTGGATAAAAACCCTTGTAATATTAGTTTCAATTGCTCTTGAGAGATTTCTCTTTTCATCTTCCCCCCCTACAGTAACATGAAAGATGGATTGGGAGCTCAGGTTAAAGATTTGTCTTTTGTTTGTAATTTGCTTTGTTTTCCTTGAAAATTATGGATTCATTTGTGAATTGATGTTTGTTATTCTGGGCATTTCTCCCGTCAGTCATGACGTGAAAACACTTGTTATTAAGTGTGTGTATGAGCTTCATGTTCATGTTTGTTCTCACCCTCCTGAAGCCTTCCATCAGCAGCGGCTGCTCCTCCACGGAAAATGGTTTTCACATAGATTCCCATTGGTCCATACATGCTGTCCCTCCCGCCCACAATACTGAATCCCAGACCCTGGCAACGGCAGGAGAAACACTATTTATAACATTTTGAAACATCACAATCAGAGTTAAAGCGATGGTTTCACATTTTAACCAGATGACAAATTAACTGAGACTAGAGTAGTTCATATCAAAAGTAGCTGATGGAGCCTGCTCAGAGTCACAGTGAAGCCATTTAAAGCTCGATTTGCTGATGAAGCCCTTCCGATGCAGATAAAAGCTCAGGAAAAATGTAAAATGTTAAAAACTGCTAAAAGTACTATTCAAACATGTGTGAGGTGACTTCTCCTGCTGCAGAGACAGTAGTGCATAAAGAATATTGTCTGTTAAGCAGTTACTATGGTCTGCTGAGAGCAGCGGTGAATGAAGAGCAGCTAAGAGGGAACCCAGCAGATTTGAAGGTGGCAGTAGAGTGTGATTCCTACCTTGCCGTGGCCCTTCATCAGCACTATATTACAGATAATGAAGGCTTGTTGCACGTTGCTGCAGGAGTGTACCAGCTGGGCAGAGCTAAGAGAGCGGGAGGGATGGTGCACAGGCTGGAGAGGACCCACAAGCACACACACACACACACACACACACACACACACACACACACACACACACACACACACAAACCAAATTCAAAATGGCCATTTATTTATACCAGTAAGTAGTGACATGATACTAGTGACATGCTTAGACACAGCAATTTGGGATAAAATAACACTGAGCTGCAGTAGCTGCTGGAGCATTTATCATCAAATAATAAAACAAGACTAGTCTTCTACTGTTTTAACATCCTTCCCTGTGTCAATTATCTGTGTTCTTTAACAATCTTTGATTAAATTAAACCAAATACTAAAAGACAATGTTATCCTTTACTTGCTGAACATTGATGTCTTTGTCTTTTTTTTTTTACTTTATTGTTACTGTTAAACACAAAGGAAATGTCATATGTATTTATATATGTATATATAAATATATATACATATATAAACATAAATATACCTGTGTGGTGGTGTGAGGAAACTCCAGCTGCTGGGATAAAGACTTCCTGTTTCCATATATTCCACTACTCCCATGAGGATGACAGCTGTACAGCTCCGGGGTCTTCATGATGATGCTGTCCAAATCCCCGATCCAGTATGGCTGAACACCTGGTTACAGACACAGTATCATCAGAACAAGGATAACACAGCTGGACCCCCTGCAGTTTGCTTACCAGCCTGGGATTGGGGTGGACGACTCAGTTACCTACCTGCTGCACAGATCCCTGTTACACCTGGAGGACAGCAGGAACACTGTGAGGGTCATGTTTTTTGACTTCTCAAGTGCATTCAACTCCTTCCAGCCTTCACTGCTTAAAGTGAAGATGGAGAACGTGGGAGTGGACCAACACCTGGCTGCATGGACAACGGACTATCTCACCAAGAGACCACAGTATGTGAGGCTCCATCACTGTGTGTCTGACGTGGTGCTCTGCAGCACAGGTGCCCCTCAGGGTACGGTGCTCTCCCCTTTCCTCTTCACCCTCTATACCTCTGACTTCACCCACAACACCACACACTGCCACATCCAGAAGTTCTCTGATGACACAGCCATCGTTGGATGTGTTCCTGAGGGAAATGACCTGGAGTACAGGGCGGTCATCACAGACTTCGTCAGCTGGAGTGAGCTGAACCAGCTTCAGCTGAACACCAGCAAGACGAAGGAGATGATCGTGAACTTCCGGAAAAAAGCATCCAACTTAACACCAGTGAACATCCAGGGATTGGACATAGAGGTGGTGGAGAACTACAAATTCCTGGGTGTTCACCTCAACAACAAACTGGACTGGTCGGACAACACACATGCCCTCTATAAGATGGGCCAGAGCCGCCTTCATCTGCTGAGGAGGCTGAGGTCTTTCGGAGTGGGCAGGGCTCTCCTCAGGACTTTTTATGACTCTGTGGTGGCCTCAGCCATCTTCTACGCTGTGGTCTGCTGGAGGGGGGGTAGCACGGACAGAGACAGGAGCAGGCTCAACAGATTGATAAGAAGAGCGAGCTCTGTCCTGTGCTGTCCTCTGGACTCCATTGAGGAAGTGGGGGACAGAAGGATGTTAGCCAAGCTGGCGTCCATCATGGGCAACACCTCTCACCCCCTGCATGACATTGTGGGGTCCCTGAGCAGCTCCTTCAGCAGCAGACTGCTACACCCACGGTGTAAGNNAATATTCATATTTCCAGTATTCTATCTTGTAGTATTATTTACATTTTTGTCACTTACTTTTTAATTATTTTTTAATTATTTTCTGTATCATGGTCACTACTGTTGCATATTTCTGTTTTCATTACAATAACACTTAACATCATTCCACTTTATCCCCAGCACTTGCTTTTGTACAGTGTCTGTTTTGCAGGTTGTTTGTTTCATACTCTTATTATGTGTAGTTTTAGTAGTGTACATATTGTGATCTCTTTCTTTTTTTTTTTTTTTAAATGTTTCTTTACTGTTACTTTAATTTCGACACTGTTACTTTAATTCTGTTTCTCTATTACTGCTGTAACAAGTGAATTTCCCCATTGTGTGGATAAATAAAGAAATCTAATCTAATCTAATAAGGGTTAGTTTTAAGATAAACAAAGATTTTACTCTTTACTTTAACATTTTTTGGATGTATGTCAATGCAGTTGCTATGTGTGTCACTAATATGCAAGTTAGCATGTGATGGCATCTAGTGGCATATAGCAACCTTTTACACAGGCTTTCCATTGAAATTAAAGGAGTGATGCTGGCGAGCTAGTTCAGGCAGCCAACTCGAGCTGCGCTGCTCCATCATATGACTTGCACCATGTTTGTTTGTTTTTTGTATTTATATAGCGCTTTTCTAGTCTTTATGACCACTCAAAGCTCTTTACAGTACAGTTTTACATTCACCCATACATTCATACAGTGCATCTAATCTCAGCACTTTGTTATTCTATGGGGGGGGGGGGGGGGGCATTCAGGGTTTAGCAAATTGCCCAAGGACACTTCGGCATGCAGATGGGTCAGACTGGGGATCGAACCGCCGACCTTCAGGTTGGAGGACGACCACTCTACCCCTCAGCCCCATGTGACACAGCTCACAACCATCTATAATACACACCCATTCTACTTGTCTGTCTATTCAAGCTGATTCAGTATCCATCCACGCTTTAAGATTCTAAAATCCAGTTTTAAACCAATTACAAAATAAAAGATTTAATTCATCATTATTTCAGAAGATTAAAAAAAAACATAAAACTATAAATTTGAACAATGCGGATAAAAACATATCATCAGTTATCTGATTTTATATGAACCCAGTGGTGATGTGTTGTAACGTTACATCTGCATAAATGTTTTTGTCCATATTGTCTTCATGCAGAATGAACAATAATGTGGCTATCTGCTTGTACCTTAATGTCACTAATGTACACTGCTCTCTACAGTCTGTTCAGTTTAGCCTCACACCAGTGGAACTATAAGAATAGCTTTTCACAATCAGGACAACATTTCCCATAAGCACGTAGTTGGTGTCTGTAAAAAAAAGAGTACTTTCTGTCTTTAGATTATGGTGTTGTATTTTGAGACCCTAACCCTAATCCTTATTCTTTCAAATCCGAATTCAGATTTTGTGATTCTTTTGCTTTCTCTGATCCTAAAATATTGGTTTTCTCTGTGCAGACTGAGTGCATATAAACAGTTTCAGAATGGTCTGAGCCTTGTTTTGACTCCTCCTCCTCATGTGCTCTCGAGAATCTTCTGCTCTTGGATATTTGTGAAATAACCATCAAAATTCCTCCATACCAAGTAGGACACAGACCCTCAACCTCTCACTCCTTACATCATTTGGGGGGACAACTGTACTCACTGGTTGAATTTGGCCGAGTCATGTTGCTGGCTGTTTGTCCTGGTGGGCTCTGCTCATTCTTCTCTGTTCCCCAGCATTTCTCCTCATTAACCTCTGGGATGGGTAACTACAACCACCCACACACACACACAAACACACACAAATATACACACACAGCCTTTGCAGCATGAGTAAAGAAAACAATGCAAACAAAGGCATAATGCAAATATAGAGGTGGTTCACACTAGAGATTGAAAGATGGTTTACCTTGAGGGGGTTGTTGTTGGCTACAAGTTCTTCATCTGTGTACCCAGGCAATGATTTTGGATCTGATGGGGAAATGAGAGCCGGGTGCTGTTGGCTCTTAGTCAGTGAATGGACATGGTCTTCATGTGTGGAAATGTCCTAAAGTAAGAACACACCACAGATACATTTCAACTGTGGCCTAAACATGAGTAACACAAGCTTCCTCAGTCCCAGTTTTAGTGGCTGGAAATCTCTCTCCATAGCTGAAGTGATGCATTTTAAAAAGATGTATTAATGTAGACTTTGCCTGAGTGGCTGGTTACTAAATACCGTTGTATATATACAGTTGCAATCAGAAATATTCAACTCCCCAAAGCTTTTAAGGATTTATCAATTAAAGTAGACAGAATCTTGTTCTTTGATCAAGATTCTGCTTCGGATGCCTTCTTTATGAGTTGGGTGATAAAGAAAATCAACACGGAAAATGCATGATGTAGTATTTGTGTGTAGCAGTATACTTTGTTAAGATAGCCATGTCACAATTATTCAACCCCTATATAATATTGTTGTTTTTAAAGCTGTCTGACAGTTTTTTTTGTCCTAAAGTTGAGTTGAAACATTATTAAGCCTTTGGGAACTCTATACTGATCCTTCATTTGCTTCAGCTGTGATGCATATATAAACCCCACCCATGAAGGTATTCAAGGTGAGTTGCAATCATGGGAAAGACAAAGGAGCTTACACAAAAGCTGAGAGAGGAGATTATTTCATCACACCTGAAAGGCCTTGGGTAGAAGAAGAATTCCCCAATAAATTATATTCCAAGAGACACAATTGGGAACATTATAAGGAAGTTTACAACTGATGGAGCAGCTTCAAACATGCCTGGCCATGGAAGAAAGCCCAGCATTTCATCAAGGACCCTCAGCAACTTAGTCAGAACAACTCAGATAATCCCTGTGTGACCGCAAGACACCTACAGGATGACCTGATGAAGGCTGGTACAAGTGCTGCAGTGGCAACTATAAGACGTGCACTGAATAATAAAGGACTTAATGGCCGGCTCCAAGACGCACTCAGCTCTTGACCACAAGAGGAGGAATTTGGATAAGCCTACAGAGTTTTGGGTGACAGTTCTATGGACTGATGAAACCAAACTGGAACTGTTTGGACATATGGACCAGCGGTATGTCTGGCGTGTGAACGGAAAGGCTTTTGACCAGAAGAATACCATCCCCATAGTCCAGCATGGAGGTTGGTCAAAGATGATGTTGGGCTGTTTTTCTGCGGCAGGAACTAGCAATCTTTATTGTGTACATGGCATCATGGATTCACAGAAATACCACGCCATTTTAAAGAGGAATGTGATTCCTTCTGTTGACAAATTGAACCTTGGTGATCATTGGACTTTCCAGCAAGACAATGATCCAAAGCAAAATCTCCAAGTCCACCTAAGATTGGTTGAGAAAAAGATCTTGGAACGTCCTGGAGTTGCACTCACAGTCACCAGATTCAAATTTGATTGAAAATCTTTGGTGGGATTTAAAGAAGGCAGTTGCAGCATGGAAGCCATCAAACATCACTGATATAGAGGCTTTTGCACTTATGGGCAAAGATTCCAATCGAGAGGTGTAAGAAGCTTGTCCGCATTTACCGAAAACATTTTTTAGAAGTTATAAAAGCTAGAGGATGCGCCACAAAGTACTGAAGCTGGGGGTTTGCATAATACTGCACATGCACATGTGTTGAAAGAGTTACATTTTTCATTTGAACTTCAAAGTTAAGACAACTTCTGTTGTCAAAATAACTAAAATACGCATCAATAAATATCTTTTGTTTGATGAGGTTTTTTTGTCATTTATTGTCATTATCTGTCATCCACATCACTATAATGTCTATTGAGGTGAGGGGGTTGAATATTTCTGATTGCAACTGTACTGCTGTGAAGAAGTATTTGCCCCCTTCTAGATTTTTTACATTTTGGCATATTTGTCACAATTAAATGATTCAGATCATCAAACAAATTTGAATATGAAGATTTGAAAATGAAGACAAAGATAACCCAAGTAAATACAAAATGCAGTTTTTAAATCATGATTTCACTTATTAAGGGAAAAAAGCCGTCCAAACCTACCTGGTCCTTTGTGAAAAAGTAATTGCCCCCTAAACCTAATAACTGGTTGTGCCACCCTTGGCGGCAACAACTGCAATCAAGCGTTTGCGATAACTGGCAATGAGTCTTTCACATCGCTGTGGAGGAATTTTGTCCCACTCCTCTTTGCAGAATAGTTTTATTTCAGCCACATTGTATTTTTTTTTTTTTTAAACGGCTTGTTTAAGGTCATGCCACAGCATCTCAATCGGATTTTTACTTCCGGACTTTGACTAGGCCACTCCAAAACCTTCAGTTTTTTTTTTTTTAGCTATTCAGAGGTGGACATGCTGGTGTGTTTCGGATCATTGTCCTGCTGCATAACCCAAGTGCCAGTTCCTTCAGGATGTTCTGGTAGAGAGCAGAATTCATGGTTCCATCATTATGGCAAGTCGTCCAGGTCCTGAAGCTGCAAAGTAGCACCACCATGTTTGACTGTTGGTATGATGTTGTTTTTATGAAATGCTTGGCTGGTCAGCAGTGGCTTTCGCTGTGGAACTCTCCCAATGGATGCCATTTTTGCCCAGTGTCTTTCTTATTGTTGAATCACGAACACTGACCTTAACTGAGGCAAGTGAGGCCTGCAGTTCCTTAGATGTTGTTCTCAGGTCTTCTATGACCTCCTGGTTGAGTCGTCGATGTGCTCTTGGAGTAATTTTGTTAGGCCGGCCACTCCTGGGAAGGTTATCCGATTGTTCCAAGTCTTCTTCATATGTGGATAATGGCTCTAACCGTGGTTCACTGAAGTGCCAAAGCCTTAGAAATGGCTTCGTAACCCTTTCCAGACTGATATATGTCAATTACTTTGTTTCTCATCTGTTTTTGAATTTCTTTAGATCGCGGCATGATGTGTTGCTTTTTGAGCTCTTTTAGCCAACTTCACTTTGTCAGACAGGTTCTATTTAAGTGATTTCTTTATTCAACAGGTCTGGCAGTAATCAAGCCTGGGTGTGGCTAGTGAAATTGAATTCAGCTTTCCAAAAAATGATGTTAATCACAATTCATTCATGATTTATCATGGGGGGGCAATTACTTTTTCACATAAGGTCAGGTAGGTTTGGATAGCTTTTTTACCTTAATAAATGAAATCATCATTTAAAAACTGCATTTTATATTTACTTGGGTTATCTTTGTCTAATATACAAATTGGTTTAATGATCTAAAAGATTTAAGTGTGACAAATATGCAAAAATATAACAAACCAGGAAGGGGGCAAATACTTTTTCACAGCACTGTATATACATATGCTTTTCTAGTCTTGATGACCGCTCAATGCACTTTACAGTGCAGCTTTGCCATTCAACAGTTCACACAGTGCATAGCTGGTAAGCACTTTTGGCACATGGAACGGGGGAGACTGGGATTGAACCACCGATCTTTTAACTAGTGGACTACCCAGTCTCCTTCCTGTGCCACCATCAAAACTGTAGCTCTATCTGGCACAGACCACTTCCTGTCTGCTGATTTCACCCCTAACCTAAGCCCTAACCTGACCATGTGTGCTTGTCTTATTGTGAACTTTTCATTAGAACTATGTGGACGCTGGCATTTCGTCACTGGGGAGGGATCCAGACAGACGGTGTTGGAAACGGAATCAGCTGAGCCCCAGTCGTCACATGTTCGACATTCTTTCCTACTTCTCTTTTTCTCCATTCCTCCTTCATTCAACTGTTCTGGTTTCCACAGCCACTTAAAGAGAATCCCAATATACCTGGCAGGATGATAAGGTTCTACACTGCCCAGCAGCAACAGAAATACAGAAACCTAAAAAAACCCTCATATAGAGCCCCTGTGGCTGCTGAGGAGCAATGAAAACACATCATGTTGGGTTCAGCACTAACACCTCTGATGACATATCCACACAACACATAAACAGCATGTGCTTCTCATTCTCACTGAACAGTTCATCTCCTTAAAAGCTCACTGCTCCTAAGTGAATATCTATTCTGATTCAGAAAATATTATTTTGACAAAATTGGGGATTTTACTGGAGCTGTAAAATGACATAACATTTTCCTTACATTCCATGACTTGTTCTTTGTTCCTGAATGTGTCAAATTCCTTTAATGCCCCAAGTCTTTTCTAGACATCCTGAAATTGCTCAATGTAGAAAAAATGGTCTAAACCTTACTGAATTGTACTCTCACATTAGTCTTTTCTTGTTGACTGAAAAATTCTTTGAATTCCATTATGTGTTTCCACTTTGGAAAACCTGCATATATAGCCTTTTGTGTGTGTGTTTGTCTATCTATAGTTATGAGGGCCAATTTTGGTTTAATACCATCATTTTGAGGACATTTTTACATTTGGAGGACATTTTGCCTGGTCCTCACGAATTCAATGAGCTGTTTAAGGGTTAAGACTTGGTTTTAGGGTTCAGGTCAGAATTCGGTCTATATAAGGGTTTAGTGTAATAGTTAAGGTTATGGTAAGGGGCTAGCATACAAGTCATCACAACTATAGAAAGACGTGGAAATGTAATTGTTAAGACCGGGAATCTAACTGCAGCATGAAAACATGCCGACCTAATAGCAGACACCTTCACTCCACTGTCACCTTCAACATACTGACAGTGAGTTGATTTAGTGTCTCATGCAGTTATGCATATGATCATTGGGTGGATCAAACACACACGATAATGCTTGATACTGATTATTACTCATGCCTTGATTACTTCATGCTCAAGCTGTGCATGAACGTTCACCGGCAGCTCAAAGCTGTAGGTGCAGAGAGGACTGTATTCACCAATGAACTGTCATTGTAGAAAGTATTCATCTTAGCCAACACATAAACAACAATATGCTAAGTGTGCTGTGTTTACTGTTGAGTCCATTTCATGTGTGAACTCCCATTACCTCACTGTAGGGTTTAATGTGAACACTCCTCACTGGCTCCCCTTCCATCCAAGCACTGCCACTTAGAAAGTGTCCGTTAAAGGGTGCCAGCTTGTCTGGGCTCGGCAAGCTGCAGCCTCTGGAGAGAAAGACACAGAGACAGCTGAAAAACCAAGAAACTCCAAAAGTCTCCTCCACAAAACCTTGCAACATGTCACATTCAGGTGAACAGCAGGAGTAACACCTAATATTGAGGCACACTTTCACCATTAACTAGCTGATTTTTAACATACATATGAGGAGCTTGTTGGTTTCTTTATTAATCATTATAAAGCTTATTTATGTTGTATTCTGCAAGTCTTGATTCTCTGACCACTGGGTCATTAACTAAGAAAAGGAAATATGTGTGTGTTCAAGTGCTGATAGACTTATGAATTAGGTCATAGATGTTAGGGAGTTTTGGGCCATCCTCACACATTACTGTCAATGCCACTATATATAATGCATATAATGTATACAACACATTATATCTGTAGTCACTGTCACTGTGTGTTACTATTTTGTCATTCTTGCGTCTCTGGGAGTGAAGTCATGTAGCCCAGTGATTTTCAACCAGCGTTCCGCGGCACACAAGTGTGCCATGAGAGATCGTCAGGTGTGCCGTGGGAAATTATCTAATATGCCTCAACGTTTTTTTTTCGGGGGGGGGGGGGGGCCTTTTCAACGGGGGGGGGTCCTTTTCAACGGCGCCTCACAGCGTCGCTGGTGCGGGAGCTTTCTTTCTTTGTCTTGGGCCGCGGGGCGGTGTCCGTCAGCGGTGCGGAAGGCGGGGACCGGTTGGAGAGGACCGGGTACGGCGGTCGGGGGCGACGACTCTGTACGCGTGTCGGGCCCTTCTCGCGGATCACCTCAGCTACGGTGCCCGCGGGGGGGCCCCCTCCGGCGGTTTCCAATAAAGTGAGTGTTGGCAAAACCGGTTGTCATTTTTATGTTAAGGCGGCCGGGGTGTTGTCGGCAGCTGCTAAATGTAACTAATAACGTAACTTGTAATCTGACTTAGTTACTTTTAAAATCAAGTAATCTGTGAAGTAACTAAGTTACTTTTAAAATCAAGTAATCTATAAAGTAACAAAGTGACTTTTTCAAAGTTACTGTGGCAACACTGTTTACAATAGAGATCTCACTTTATGATGAGGAACATAATGTAATAAAGAAACATAATGTACTTAATGTAGAGTTGTATATTTGTTACCAATGCTGTATAAGAGTGATAAGCGTGAACAGTTTCACATAATAACTCAAATTTAAGTTATGAACCTGAATACGAGTAATTACATATATATATAAGCATTTAATATGCATTTTCTCTTAATGCACATAATATATCCAGATACAAATATCTCACATTTAGTGGAGTGTATGTTAGTATGTAACACAGTGTATCTTCCACCACTTTTCCAGGACATTCTTGAGTAACAAGCCACTTAGTGGTGGTATTGGGTTTTATCACCTGTGTAGGTTCCCTCCAGTCCTCCCTGGCTCCACATTACTGTCTTTGTTCTGTGTCCCACTGTTATCTGCCATTTGTGGTCCACATACGTCCTCAGCAGGCCCTGTGGCTACACACATCCTCCAAATACTGCTGTCCTGTAATAACACACACATTTACATATACATGCATATACACACACAGTCACTGAGTATAAGGGAACTTCTATGCTAGCTATGGTATAAAGACAGCTTTAAGAGCAAATAAATCATCTGTTGGAAGCCCAGGAAAAAGAAAAAAAGCAGCAAGTTGTATAGGTGCATGAATTGAGCCACAGTGTTTGGAGGTTGACTTTATGGGACAGGACCATGTACAACGATCAGCCACAGTATTAAAACCCATTACCCAGTTTTAGTGTTGTGGCTCATTGCTTCATTTCGGCATTTTTAGTCAAACCATGAAGCCATGAAACCATCGGAAATGACTGAAATTAGAAAATAAATTTAGTGAAGGGGTCAGAATGAACTCTTTAAGAATTGCATTAATACCAGTCACCGGTTTTATAATCATTCTATATTGTATTGTCTCTTTTGTGTGAAGAATGTGACCAGATCATGTACCTGTGTCCAGTTGACTTGAATATGTGAGTCATTTTCACAAAACTAAACATATATGAAACATAGAAATATAATATGGAGAAGATAGTGTTCTTAAAATCATATATCTTATGAAATCATGGATATATTCACCTATAAACACAAAACCTAATTCATTATTTATTTTTTAAATTGCCAAAGATTACTATGATATTGTTTCTTTCTAGTAGGTGATTAAAGGTGGTTGATGTCTAACCTGGCATGAATTAGCCCCAGAGGGAAACACTGCTCCATTAAATACTGTTGAGCTCAGCCTCGGTTAGGGGTGTTTAGCAGCCTGGGCTTTAGTCCAACTGTAAAGTCTTCACCAGGATTCAGTCTCTATTGTCGATGCTTAATATATGAAAAGTATTAAGGCAGGGAGCTTTTCTCAGTAACCTCTGACTTAGCACAATAAATTCTGAGTTTATATTGTTTATGAGGTGAGCGATAAGTAACCGACAGTCCAACCCTTGTTGACATCAGGGGAATGTGCCATGAGGGCGAGCTGTAGAAACCCAGCACAACAAACCCTGTCTTTGTCTGAATGTTTGACATTCAGGCCAGTCACAGCTCTCAACCTAACACACCAACACAAGGCATGTGATTATCATTACATTTAGACAACACTCTCCACAGAGTACATCAGGGTGTTAGCATGCTGATACCACAACAAACACGCTTTTCTACATATCATTCTATCAAGAATTAAAATAGTTGAATATATAAGTTTATAGTAATATTGAGGAAAAAGTTATATGATATAAATATATATATATAGTAATATGGGTAATTAGTCTGTAAAAAAAATATGAATTACTCATATTGACTACTCTCTTTAGAATAACATACCGGCATACATCTATGTGCACAACAGTGCAAGGAACTTCAGTGTGAGATAGAAAGAAAGAAAACACCAGCATAGTATGTTATTTACATTATTTGCAGAACAATGGCGCCTGTGGCATCAAGTGGTAATTACACAATAATAAAAAATAAAAACAAATTCCAAGAGTCTCTTGAATTACTTGTTTTAATTGCATCATAGATGACTTGAATGTCTATGGTCTGGTCAGAACTAACTCATGAGTCGTATTTTCTGAAGGTGTCCGTAATCAAATGCACATTCCAAGGACAGAAAGCATTTTGAAAACTGACAATTCAACGTGCATACAGTTGCATTCTTGCCAAATAGTTGGTGGCCAGATAGATGGTGGTGATGGTAAAGATTCCCGTGTTGAAAGCGTTTATGTCACAGGACAAGAAGATTTTGTGAATTCAAAGACAGAATTGTAGAATTGTAGAATTGGTAGAAGGTGAAGCACAACATGAAATCTTGGAAAATTTGCTCATTCTCCCAAATCAAAAGGGAAAATGTGGTCACGGTTGTTAATTACTGACTGAGCTCCTGTTTTTAGATCAGACTGTCTCCAGGATTCTAGATAAAAGGTAGGCCAACCGAACTGACTTGAACCAAGCTGAGTAGAGGGATAGAGCGTATAGGCGGTGGACAAACCCATTACATTTTGGTGTGGATCTGATGAAAGGGGTGGATTGAGGAATATTTGTACCACATTATTTAACATTGAGAAATACAGTATTTTCTCAACATTTTTGAAAATTACTCCGAAAATAACATTGGGATCTTGATGTTAAAAAACAACCTATTTATGGCGTTGGAATCTATGAGTCAGAACAGTTTGGTACTGATGATCAGATTTACTCCTTTTAATTTGTAATGTATTTGTTGGACTGTTTGGCCTTGACAGAGGTATACACTCTAGTGGGTCATGGTTTCCTTGTTCTTCTCCAGCTTTGTGTGATTCAAAAATGGTTAATTTCTCATGACGGCAAGCGGAACAAACTTGTGACTTGTCATAAGACAACCATCCTCCAAAGTATAACTTTTAATCCTTTGTGAAGATGTATGCAAACATTCCATAAAGATATTGTCAGGTTCTGTCAGTTTAGTTTGTGTATTTCTGCCTCTGTGTTTCCTGTTTTATTTTGTAGTCTCTCCTTCCTTGTGTGTTTCCAGCTTCTCGGGTGTGTCACTTCCTGTCTCGGTGATTGTCTTTCCCAGTCCTCATGTGTTGCACCTGTGGCTAGTTACCCAGCCTTCCCTGTGTCTGTATTTAAGCCTCTGTCTTTACCTTTGTCCTTGTTGGATTGTTTGTTCATCTACCCTCTGTCGTGCATGTTGCTGTTTTGTGTTCCTGTCTTGCCTTGTCCTGAGCCTCTTCACTTTGAACCCCTCTCGTAAGCTTCCTTGTGTTTTTGTTTAGTTACAGTTTAGTTTAGTTCTTTTTACATTAAATAAGTTGTTACATCTCTGCATCTGGGTCCATCTCCTCCACCAAACCGTGACAGATATCATCTTAACATTAACCAATTTTCTATATAAGTTCTTTTAATAAAATAGGCTTTATAACTGTGTGGGTCTGTGGCTCAGCAAAATAGCAAAATATTCACGAGAAATATCACATATACCTCAACATTTGTCGAGGTCAACCCCCCCGACAGATCAGAGGAGAAGTGAGAGGATCACAGCACTCAGTAAGATTCTTTAAGTAGGAACCTTAAGTCTGCACTGCATTCAATAGCTTTTGAGAAATTTCAATCTGGACTTAAGTAGTGGGCTGACCAAAACACTGCCCTTGCTATCCTAAAAGTAATGCCACAAGCAGGGTTAAATAATAACTATCAATGGATGGATTCAACTGGCTTTCTACGTCACTTGGGTTTTAAGTGAACTTGTCTGACATATGCCAATCTTCTTAAATTTTATATATGTTATTGTCAACTCTTGCAGTCATACCTTGATGCTGAAGGATCGCCTTGTGCTTCGTTTATTCTCCCGGAGTGTGTTGGTATGATGGAGGTGATGTTCTGCTTTGCTCTCTCCTCTTTTTTCCAGGTCTGATAGCTGGGTCGTCCTACAGTGTCCATTCTCTGTATCTATGTACCCTGTTTGAACCCCAGCTGTCACATCTGTCCTCCAGCTTGAACCCTGCATCCTGCACCCATCTGCCATGTCCCTAGCATTCATCTCTTCCACGCCGTCATCATTAGTCTTGGAGTGACACAGGATCAGGGACCTGGACAAAGACCGTTAAAGAAAGATTGTCAGAGCCAGGCATGAAATCACATTAATACTAAACCTACCTGACCATAAAATAGTGGGTTAATGCAGCCATTCAAGTAATATTGATGTTAACATAATGCTGTGCAACAGAACAGAAAACAGAAATATTAAAGTATTCTATCTATTTCCTGTCATCATGAGGCAAATTTAAATCAACTTGAGCCTATTCTCGACTATAAAAATATATGATAAAGGTTTACAGTTAAAAGGTTAGTTATGTGTCTTGCACTCTGTATAGCCCTAGTTGTAAGCTTTTGAGTGGTGTTGGTACCTGGAGAGCATGGCCAGCTTCTTGGAGCGGTAGTTGTGGCTGCTAGTTGGGTTGTTGTTGTTGCTTTTCCCCTGTTCCCTGCGTCTCCTCTCCATCCTCCTCGCAGCCGCTGTGCTGGCTTTCCTCCTCTGGTGGGAGTATCTTTGAGGCATGGCCGTCAGTGTGTGTGTATGTATGTGTGCCGGGAGCTCAGGAACCAACACACTCCTCCCAGCCTGCCCGAAGCCTAATGGAGAGGGACGCTCTGGAGGGCAATTAGAAAATTCAGTTCGGACATTTTGACAGCAGTTTTTCAGAACACTTATACACACAGATGCAGAGGCAATTGTGGAGCTCAGCGGAGATAAAAGTGTTTTTTCTTTCCCTTGATTTTTCTCAATCCTCATGGCTGCAGCTTAATCAGACTACTGTTGAGAGAAACCCACAAACACTCCACACCAACACACACGCACACGCACACACACACACACACACACACACACACACATAAACACAAACACACATACACAACAACACACATACATACACACACAAAATGGCGTGGCAAATCACTGAAGTGAAGTGAAAGCAGCAGCTGATGAGGTGGTAGAGGCTCACTTAGGTCAGTTCATGTTCATATCCACATAAGCTACACTATGTGAGAATAGATAATGATGTTAGCCAGGGGCCCATTAATGGGCTGGAGCTCTGTATACATCAACGCTTCACACTCCAGAGAGCACTATAGGATGACCCTCAAATGCATTATACATGCTAGTGTAGATGGCCTCTCAGATTTGCGATGAACACTTAGTAAACAATGTGCAGAGGCTCTGAAACCCATAAGGCCTTTGGTCTGTAACCATTATCTTGTTAATTTTCTCCTCAAGCCACCTGCAGTCAGAACTTGACTGGCTCAGAAGGTTTGAGCGGTGCAGAGCAGATAAGGTTTACAGTAATAAGCCTCAAGAAAAAGTTTGAACTGACACAGGAAGGGATCAGTCAGGATGGCTTTTTTAATCTTTCAAGATGGTCACTGTATCCGGTTTCATGTAAATGGTCATGTTGAAGCAGAATAATGCACGACTTGTGTGCAAATTCAGACAGGCAGGAGGTGCCAAAGACTTTGATTAAATCTAATACAACCAACATCATGATTTAAATTTTGTTTAACCATGTCTACATTTGAGTGTGTAAAGGTTATCCATGGTCCCGCTGGTCAATATCCAAGAAGGCAATAGAAGGTCAACAACTGCAGACTTACAGGTATTTTGTTTATATTTGTCCACAAACAAGATTAAATGTGCCAATTAGTGAGCTCCAGACGTGCAGGTTGGCAGATTTCTTTTTTGTCAGCACCAGAGCTTCTTGCTTTATATTTAACTTACACTTAAGTGGTATCACTCTTCTTATGTAACTCTCCAAAGAAAGTGAATAAAGTACAATTCCCATAATAAAAAATGTTGTCAGTCATCTCATGGGACTCTGGATAAGACAGTGAAAACACAATACATCCCAAGATCATATCATCGATCGATTTTTCTGCTTAACTGGTTCTTTTGGAATATGACTTTCAGAATATTTCTTATGTTTGTGGATGGATTTTGATCACATGTGGTGTTCAGTTTATGTTCGTTTCTCTTCATGAGAAACCTGTGAACTCTGGCTCATAATTATTATGTCCAGGAAATGATAATACATTCTAAAATACATCAAACTGTAACTTTGAAGCTTTAGAAACATTTCTCTCTCTATGTGCGACAAAACAGGATACTTAATTTAAAGTCGGTCTTAAGAATGCAAATAATCATTGTTTGTGGAGTTCTGCTATTTCTCACCCAGAATCAACACAGTCACTAACTGACCCACCTGCCTGTGAACACTGCCTGTTCTCTCACTGTGGATGACTGGAGCAAAGACGATAGTTAAAAGTTAGCAAGCGACTCACGGAAAAGTCGGCTTCTAGCAGTTGTCAGGCTGTGAATATTCATGTGTTTTGGGGGTGTGGCTTTGATGAGAGGCTGATTGGAGGGAGTGTTTTGGTTGCATATTTGTAGTAAGTGTAGTCTGCTTTTCTAAACTTGATGACCACTCAAAGTGCTTCACGGTACAGTTTATTGCCCTTCACCCATCCCATATATTCATATAGTACATCATAAACAGCACTTTTTATCAGGGTTCAGTATCTTGCCCAAGGACACTTTGGCATGTGGAATGGGGAAGACTTAGCCTGACGTTGTCAGACTCACAATTCTAGTCAGAATGTGAGTCTGAGACCGCTCCTTTGGGCTGTGATTATGGGGCGTGTTTCAACTGACCAGGAAATAAAATTCCTCTTCGCTCAATTGGATAGACCTACAACCAATCAGAGCAACGTAGTATGTGACGTATGCTAAGCAACGCATTGTGAGTTATTTACTAACGCCGGGTTCACAACGGATGCTTCAGCGCAGCGCCAAGCCTTAAATTACTGCTGGCTCCCGTCCACTCCCATGTTAAAACTTTGTGCCGGTCACACCGGAGGCTGAAGCATCGCGAGGCAGCCTTGGCGCAGCGCGGTGCTTCAGCCTCCGGTGTGACCGGCACAAAGCCGTGCAGCGATCGTTTCGGCGTCGAGTCTCTTTTTTGCGCTTGACGCGAGCGTATCACACCAGGAAACACACTGAAAAACGATCTTAAACTATATTGATGCTTATTTTATAATATAAAAATGATCAAATATGCATCCCATACTTTGAAGTCCCCTTCTGTTGCCCTGGAGTTTTAATTTGACCAATGACATTATTAAATTTCCCCCTCTGCCCATCCACTACAGCCACACAAGCAGTGATAAAGATAAAAAGAGAGAGAGAGGGGGCTACATTCTCCACATAGGCTTGAGTGGGGAATACGTAATTTACCCCCGACTCAAGGGCACTCTGATGACGTGGTTGATTACGTTACCGTTGATCATCTGTCCATCATCGTATAAAGCCCGCCCTGACAATCTGATTGGCCCGGTCGGGCATAATTTCTCCTCAACGGAGCGACTCCAGACCGAACTTCCCGACCTAAAATGTTGTGGGCGGGGCTAAGTTCGTCTGGCATCCAGGCTAGGGAAGACTGGGATCAAGCTGCCAAACCTCTGATAAGAGGATGACCCACTCCACCCGTTGTCACGTTTGGTACATTAATCCAACCATTGAGGACAGTTTCATTTACTTAGAGAGAAAAAAACACTTCATCCAGCAACTAAGCTTTACTATCTCTTTTTTTTTAAACAAGCAAAATGTTCAGGCTGAACTTAACTCAGACTTAATCTGAGTGTATTTATGTCAAAAACAGTGCTGAATGTACTTTCATCCTCTTTTTTCGTGAAGGTAATTAAATATTGCCTAAACTAGGTTGCCATATTCAAACTTTCTTCTCATTAATCAAAGCCAACTGTTTTTGTTACATTAGTACAAATATGCAACAGTGAAAATAATCCAGCAACTAATGAATGTATTAGGGAACTGGATACTGGACTTGAATTTAAACTCTGGCTTTGCTTCTGGATTGTTTCGCTCAGTACACAAGCACACTAGTGTTTCCCTCATGGCCTTTGGGAATGTTCTACAAGTTTGAAACATCAATGAATGAAAAGTAAGCAATTTCAATTGAAGTTGAATATGTCCTCTCAACAGTTTTAAGGGCATTTCCATGATAAGGTTGATTGGAAAAATGCCTTTTGGACCACAGGAGATATTTACCATCTGCACAAGCAACAGTTAGCATCGCAGCACATGCAGGGAATGCATCGCTAAATAAAATTAAAATAGACATCCGAATAAACAAATAAATCAATCATCAGTAATAACCCTCAGGTTCCAGCAAACAGTATGGAAGAAAGACTTGTCTTCCCGGTGAATCAGTGGCTCTGATCCTAGAAGTGTGTTAGCAATTATGAGGCATTAGTGTGCTGTTGTTTTGGCCAGATAGACAGGAAATAGAGACATGATCTCTATGCTAGAGGCCTGTAAGCCCAATAGACTGCATCTCTCCCTCTCATACACTGATATGCTCTCCAGCTGGATGTCTGCCAGCTGATGGAAAACCTTTACAGAAGTAGCGGTGGAACTCAATCTCAGCTTCTTTCTCTACACCAGTGGTTCCCAAACTTTTACAGTCCCGTACCCCTTCTGACATTCAATCTCCAGCTAACTACACCCCCCCCCCTGTTCTTGTGTTCATGTTTGTAACGGCCGCCACACCCCCACCCTCCCATGAACCGCTGCTCTACACCAACCATTCAAACCTATTGGATGATGTGAATATGTGCATTTACATGACATCAGGTCACACCTGTAGCACTACAGTAATGTTCCCCTCTCACTGATCTGATTGAGAAAAGCTCTGGAGCAGCTGTTTTTAATACATCTGCAAGCAGCCAACCAGCCAGGGGTGCAGTGCTATTTATTAAAGATCACAGAGAAGTTGTGCCATAGAGACATGGCAAGTTCACATACATTAGTCAACTACTTAGCACACATTCAAGGTTAGACTGAAACTGTTAATAGTTTCATCATGGTTAGAATGTAACATCATTCAGTAGAAATAGGCCATGGATTTGGTAGGTTACAATTAGTCTGGCATTAAACTGTATAGTCAAAAAACCCAAGTGGTTAATTTTGAATTGTTCAATTTACATCTGCTTAACAGGCGAAGCCACATTGGAAACATCAATTTTGAGCAGAGGCTGCAGTGCTACTGTGCTATAGCTATAAACTTGTAGCTTAGCTAGATTTTATTTCCAGCCGCAATGTGATGCAACGCAAACCGTCCAAGTTGAACAACCTTTGAATTGTATCTTTGTAAATGCATCACTAATAAAGAAGAAGAAGAGCGAATGATGGGTAGTGTTATACTTTGACTTCACTATATCCATGCACATAATTATAACCAAGTATCACTTGTAAAGACATCACATCAACTAAACCTATGAAAAAGAAGTTACAAGATGTATCATTGTTCATTTTTTTTTCATGAATTGCCCGACCGGCGCCGTGGAAGGCTGCTGTGTCTCGCGCTCTCCCACAGCTCTGCTATTTTTGTCTCTTTTTTTCTATCTTGTTATTTATTCTTCTTATTTTGTATCATGCACTCCGGTAAAGCGAGCCCTATCATCATATATGATAGAGAACAACTTCTGTCCATCGGTTTGATGGTAAAAAACACTTTTTCACCGCCACCGACAACGAACAAAGGAGACTACCCATGGCGCGGTTTACCTGCTGTACCTGGAACACGGAGGCAAGGACGAAGGAAAAGAGGGTCGCGAGCCGGCGTCCTGGTCCGGCTGAGGAAACGTGAAAACCGGCCTCCTCTACCAAGCATTCTTTTGGCTAATGTCCAGTCCCTGGACAACAAGCTGGATGAACTTGAATCTTGAATCTTGAATCTTGAATCTTAAACATTTATCTTCTGCAATATTCAGCAGTTCTCCATTATAAACTCACTGGAATGCCGACAACAGTCATCTGCTCAGGAGAATGCACAGAGAAAATACACAATGACACTTACTTCTCCGCCTCTGCTTAATAGTATTTTCCACAGGCCTAAGATGGTCACGGTTAGACACCCAAGAGGACAGGGAGGGCTGAAGGGCATCTTTCAAACAACATGATATATGATGAGATAAGGAAAAAGTTTCAGCACCTCAGCATTAAAGCAGACTGAAAGCAGAGGAAGTAGCTGGCATGACTTGGATGTACTCAGCAGTCCTCAATTCACAGAAATTCAAAAATGCACTTAGTTACTGAGACTTGCAGTTTCCACCCAGTGCACCGCTGCACGTCTGGTTAAATCTAAGTCATTCAGTGAACCCAGATTTCAGCACATTGTCTGGTCTCCATACACAATAATTGTTGACAGCTTTTAGTAAACTCCCTTTGTAGTGCCTGGCTGCTCTTCATTTGAAAATAGTTGGAGCAAGTAATTGTTTTTATATCTGTGTCCAGATTAAATGGACACAGTTAATATAGATGTTCTTTTTACCTTAGACAGAGCCATGCAGACTATGTTAGCCCTCATTAAACTTAAACGTATAGACTCATCTCCTTATTCAATGGACAGACATCAGATTGAAATTGATATCGTTATCAAGGGAACAGTTGCTTCACTGACTTGGCCCTTCAGGGATACATTTGGTTTTAACTTTAAAGGACTCATCGTTTGCCCATTTTACCCAGTTGATATTGTTCCTTGGGGTCTTAATGAAATGTCTGTTACATACTTTTGTCAAAATACCACAAGGATCAATTAAAACAGCATCTTTTTACCCTGTCTAAAACAGGCCTCCTCAGATTGACCTTTTTTGAGTGCCCCTCTCCCCTCAGCCCGGTGAGCCTGGCTGCGAGAGCCCCCCAGTTTTTTAGCTATCCATTACCTCTGTAGAAATATGGCTACTGGAGACGAAGATACAATCTTGCAACCATATCGTTTTGAACCAGAGTAAGGTGGGCCAGAGCCTGCCTGCGACAGCCCCAGCACCCCAGTGCAGCCCCTCAATGGTAGCAGTGGGAGCTGGAGCTGGCTCAGCAGCATCCTTCAACACTGTTGAGTCAATGTTTAGAGGTGTCCCCGGTTCTCCGCCTCGACGATCGGCATGTTTATGCGGCCACTTAGATGTCTGAGGGGTTAGCTGCTGCTCCCAGTGAGCTGCAGGTCACTGGGAGCATTGGAGACTTCCCTGCGGTGTAACCGGCTCAAGTTAAGCACAGAGTTAACACGCTGCAAAAGCTGCGGGGAAGCTGCGGTGACATGGTGCGATGCGGGGACGTCCAAGGCAGTGGCGGATCTGCTGATGTGATGACATAGCAGCTGGGATCAGCTAATGTCGCCGCCTCGGAAAGCCCGGATCGCACAGTGTCACCGCCGCTCTTTCCGTCGTTTTTGCCGCTCGTAACTTGCTGCTTACCTTGAGCCGGCTACATTGCAGGGAAGCTAACGCTAGCTGCAAGCTAGCGTTATCTCGCTGCTGCTACCGCTCAGACATCTAAGTGGCCGCATAAACATGCCGATCGTCGAGGCGAAGACCCCCGGGACACTAAGCGCTTTCCGCAGGATCCAAGCTTCACCCTAATGCACAGTGTCGGCAGTGTCAGCCCGGGCTCCACTGGCCCGGCTCCATCAGCGCCGTCTCCCCGGGGAGAGTGCATTAGCTTGCGGCTAGCTCGCTAGCCGGGGAGCCGGGCCGTCTCTCCCCAGAGCCGGTGAGATGATCTCGTCATAATCCCATTCGACGCCATCTAGCGTATCGTTTCTGTGTTAGAGGCATTGTTTCTTTTCCAGAGTTTTTGGGATGGTAGACATGCCAGATACCCAAATTAACGTGTAGAAGCACTACAAAAATGGAATTTTCATTGTCCCCTTTAAGTTGAATTCAACAGATTTTTACATGTTGCTACCTCCCTCCGATGTATACAAATGAAAAAATATTCCAGATATGGGTTCCACCATCTTTTACATTTGTCATCATCATGGAGTGGAATCAAGCACCCGTCCATACATGAGCTCGCCAAATAATGGGCCACTCTCAATTTGCAATCATAATAGCTTCTTTTTTTTTAAGTATCAAATAAATAATTTAAGCCAAATCTTATCTTGTTAACTTGTTTTTGACCTATACTGCAACCAGCCATGGATGTGATCGAGGTCATGTCATCCATCTTTATCCAGTACATGGCTTTTACTAAGTTTCCAGGTCGCTGAAGGACCTATCTTCATGTTATCAGGAGCCATTCAGGCCCAAAGAGGACCGCTTCTGTCTCAGTGAGACTCACTGCTCTGAGCATTTAGAGCCCCTGAGTGTGGTTATTGTGTGTATTTCAAGCTTCATAAAAAGTACTTGTTTCAGTGTCCTGAAGATGCTGACTGCCTCCTGTGATGTCAGCTTTGGTACATGGCGAGTCCAACTTTCCCCTGACACACAGTACTCTATTGATGTAATGACATACAGCAGTAACACTGTTCACTATTAGGACATGGATGTAGAAGAAAAACTGGGGGAGGAGAAGAGAGCATAGCGTGGGTCACGTTGCGTGTCTAGGGTAGAGGCTTGAGAAACAGTGTGTGAACACATATTTGCATAGTGTGTGTGTGTGTGTGTGTGTGTGTGTGCACTGAGAGAAAATATACATTTTGCCTGTAGCATTAGTAAGGCAGGAATACCCGCCTAAACAGAACCTGATTGAGAGAAAGCAGAGGGTGGAGCTGCTGCACAGCCGAACAAAGTGTGTGCTGTTTGCAGTTCTCTCTGGGGATTTTTTCCAGACTGAGAGGTGGAGCAGGACCTAGATGACAGCCAAGAGCACGTCTCAGTCACGCTGCAAATGTGCACTTCACCACTTTTACAGTTTGGACAATCACAGAGATCGCTTTTGGTTTGCCCGACAGGGGCCACTCAAGGGAGGTTCTAAGGGTCTGGCTGCGGGTGTCACTGTGTGGAATGATAACTGCAGGCTGTGTATTACCATGTGGTCGTATCTAAGTCTGGCCTCGTGGGATTTTGATTGGCTGTGGGAGGAGTAGCAAGGAATCTGTGTCCGTCTCTTACTGGTCTCTGAGGACAATTTGGGCTGTAAAGGTCGCTTTAGAATGGACATTTGCAATGTTAATTTATGTTTGCGTCAATTCATGAATCAACACACATAAACAAAAATACACAAGCTCATAAACACACACACAAACAAACTGATTTCACACATCTAGTCCTCAGGACAAGTGCATGATTTAATTTCCTGGGTCTGCAAATAATTTTGGAAGTTACACAATACTCATGTCATCAGAAACAACTGTTTCTCGTTCTTTCCTGTCATTTAATCTTAATATCTTAATAGGCTACATCAAGTTGGATTCCAGTCTGAGAGATGGTTTAGATTATTGTGGAGTTGCACTAATAAACCTGCCATCAGCATTAGTAGTGGGATTACTTCTTACCGTAGTCAATCATGTTGCCTCGCAGCCAGCATCCACAGCTTCTACCAAAGATACAAACAACAGGTCCAAAGGATGAGTTCACTCCAGATAAACAGTCAGAGGTCCAGGCTGAGCATCGGGTTAAAAGCTCAAAGCAAAGATTCCTCCCTGCGCTTCATCTGGGTTAACGTGCCTGTACCTCTTCTGCTCCTCCGTCTTCCTCCTCCTTTTCCTCCCCCTCGTTTGTGGAGAACACAACACTGTGTCTCAGTAAGGCACAGCTCCCCAAAATCACTGCCCCTTTGCTGTGAGTCAGCTTCAGAAAGGAAAATACACCACAGTTTGCTGGGCCTGACCTCACACCTACTTTTGCATCACATACTGGTTGTAGTCTTTTGGTCGTGTGTGTGTGTGTGTGTGTGTGTGTGTGTGTGTGTGTGTGTGTGTGTGTGTGTGTGTGTGTGTGTGTGTGTGTGTGTGTGTGTGTGTGTGTGTGTGTGTGTGTGTGTGTTGATTGAGCCAGTGGATGGGGAGAACCACTCAGAGTGAAGTCACTTCATTCAGACAGGGTGCCTTGGGAGGTGAAGCCTTAATGAGGGTGTGGTATGTGCTTTTAAATGTTGGCCATTTTTTCTGAGAGAAACACAGAGGACGCTCAGCAGCAGTCAAACTACTTGGTTCGTCAAATTTTTGGCCATGCACCCCCTAGATGAGCATGTGTGATGAATCAAATAAGCACTGGGTCTTGGTTTAAATTTGAATACCTAATATCTAGAAGGTTGTTTGTTGACGTGATTCTAGAGAACACTGCCTGAACCTGAGAGACCAACGACATCATGCCTCTCACTCACACCTTGCAGTAATCCACAATGGTAAGTAGGGTTGGCTGAGGGAGGTGACAAAAACATCTGTAACAGAATTCTTCATGCAACTATTTGTACATAATTGAGTCAGCTATCCTCAGCGGGGAGTTTGCCATGCATTTTGTTGTGCCTCCCTCTAGTGGCTTGCCTGTGCTGCTGCGGTTAGTGTCACTACAATTCCTTTATCTCCTTTCAGTCGGTTAAATGAGCAGCAAGGAGTCAGTGGCGGTTATGGGCACGGGCGGCACCTTGTCATGTCAAGTGGGGGGCGGCAGGAGCACTTAAAAAAAAAAAAAAAAAAAATGTAATCTGGCCCACGAAGCAGTGATTATCAAACTGCGACCCTCTGCAGCATAGATATATATAAAGTCTAGATGTCTCGGCCAACGGAAGGCCTAATTATAGTCCTGCGACTGCAACCGCGGAAGGCCACGCAGCTGCATCGACGGATCCGTTTTGGTTTATGCTTCCTAAACGTGTTGCGCGTGTTGCAACGCAATTCACCGCCAGTACACTAGGCGGAGTAACTTTTTTTTTCGAAAACAAAACACACAAAGAAGAGACGTCTTCTTCTTCGTCGAATGTTTATTTACATCGCCACTCCGGCTCCTCATAGCCTATTTCTGGCGGACAAATCGGCCAGTCAGTGACGGGTTATACAAGTGGTCATACTTTCGGATCTCTTCTGCCAAGTG
>CM028859.1:28253828-28295654 GCA_016801935.1 Platichthys stellatus | reverse complement strand
TCCGCGTATTGTGGGGCATGAAACCGGAAACTAGACTCCGGACGGGATGTAGTAAGCAGACCAATCACAAGCCTTGCGGGCTGCGTGAGGCTCGCGTCATTTTGTCGTATAGTTGGAAAAATTGGCGGACGCACGCAAGCCGCCAGAGGGCTCGAAAGGGGCGTTTTGTTACAAACGTCAGAGATGTAGTTATGACAATGCATACTTATGAATAATTGTTATTTTCTAAAAAATAGAATAATGTTCTATATAGGTATAAGATTTCCCTTTACAAATATACATCAAGATTTTTTTTTTAAGTACATGTAGCACTACCAACACAATGTTATGGGTGGACGAGCTGCCTGTGGCAAGATGTCCGCCATGTGCGGACGTTCGACTCCGTTGAACAGCACACACACACAGGCGCCGGGGCTCCGCCCCCCGCTCCACTCACTCTCTCAGAGACACACAGTGTTGCCAACTTAGCGCCTTTGTCGCTAAATCTGGCGACTTTCCAAACCCTCATGGCGACTTTTTTTGTCAAAAGCTATGAGCGACAAATCTAGTGACTTATTCTGGTGATATTGGAGACTTTCTGGCACGATGATGTGCGGTGATGATGATATGCGTGGTAGGATGATGTGCGCCGCACGCGGTGAAAATGTGCAGCGCAGGATGATGTGCGCATATCATCATCACCGCACATCATCCTGCGGCGCACCTCATCCTGCGGCGCACGTCATCGTGTGGCGCACGTCATCGTGTCTATAGTATAGATACACAATGAGTGATTTGTAGATTGCTTGTATAATAACCAGAACTATTCAGTCGGACTTCACTGATACCATCTGTTTAGATCTGTGTCACACTGTTTGCACTTGATTCAATGCATTTTTCAAATTAGAAAAATGCATTAACCTCTTAAGAGTTATCTTAGCTTCACACCTTCAGCACAACAACAGTACAAGTATAACATGTTTGTTTCATGTTGTTAACATATCAGAGCCAAATGTTTAGAGAGTTATCCATGAAAAAACTTTGTCAACTGTGGATTTTTTTGTTGCAACATCAATGTTGTATTTATCAGCTATCGAAATAAATATGCCCAGTTCAGATAAAAAACTTATTTTGAGAAAGAAGCCTTTACAAGTATGGGTAGCTAATGAGATTCTGAATTTGGTTTGAAATCCCACTTTGTACTTTAAGTGGGAATCATTTACTGAAAAATGGTACATTAAGTTAAGTTCATAATAATCTTTTTTATAAAAAATATCGTCGACACTTTACACCGTTACGGAACAGTATTTAATATCCAGATTAATTCAACAATTTAAATATCTATTGATAATATTATACCTCCGGACAAATTATTATGAACATAATGTTAAGATAAATTCACACTCATGTTGTGATTCTTCATATTATAGCTTTATGTCTGACAAATCGAGGTTTGTCTGTCAGTTTAATGTGGTGAATGGCTTCGGATACTAACCTCAGTGGCTAAAGACCTTGTTCTGCAGGGGAGTATTTATACTAATCAAAGTATGAAAATCACAGGAATTACTAACAACATTAACAATGGAGCTGTTCTTGTCACATGTCGTGTAGTTGTAAGTTTTGCCAGTGAGTGTACAGGACTCTGAAACTGACTCTGTATCTGGTTGGAATTCAGCCATCCTTTCTTTCATTGTTTACATGTGCTTTTCCGACTGCGACATGTCAGAATGGCTGCTATGAAAAGGACTAATCCCAGTGACTCTACTAAAAGCACAGAAGCAGTTTCACCTACAAAGACAAAGATGATGGCCATGAAATTAAACTCTCCAGGACTTACCCCAAGCCAACAGGAAAGAAACCCTGATACTGTCTTGGATTCATGTTTGGTAAATTTCACATCATTAAATATAAAGTTAACGACATTTCTGTCACTGACTTACATTAATTCAGTTCAAGATGTTCTGTCATAGTGGTCCTGGACACCATAAGAGAAGCAGAGTTGTTAATAAAAACTAACTGGTTTTGGGTAATGGAAGACATAAAAGCTTGTTGTTGTTACTTGTTAGTTTTAGTGTTGATTTTAAAATGATCATCAATATCACATTCAATAGATATGTATAGAGATCGTCTGCGGTTAGCTAAGTATCTGAAGTGCAGTTTACTCTGTCTCTTGTTTCTCGCTGTGCTCAATGTAGCACAGCGAGAAACAAGAGACGTTTATTCTAACAGCACACAGTGGAGCTGCTCTGTTCTGTGCTGCAGTGTGTGGAGGAAATGGACCACACCTCAGAGGGGAAAGAAGCATCCCCAGTAAACAGCCTGAGTGCAGGACCCTTCAGGAAGTTTCTCTGCCATCTCTGGACGCTGGTCAGAGTCAGGCCTATTATTAAAGACTAAAACTCTCCCTCCCTCTTTTTGCTTCCATCAGTGGACTAACTTTCTATATCTGTCTATGGCCAAGAGATGATTTTCTTCTTTTCTTTTCCTCAGTGATAAAGACTCTTCTCATGTTCTTCTTTAAAATCATTCCAATGTTACCTCTGTACAGATGAGCCCACAGTGCATTGTCTTGAAAACACTGCGAACTTTCTGGGGTAGACCCAGGCCGCCAGCATAACACTTACAGAGACAACCATTACCGCCAATGATCACCCCAGCCAGTTTGGGATTCAGACAGGGAACCACCGCCCCACCATTCCACCCACATTTATGTGTCTGAAAACAACTAGAATTATCTTTCTCTTTAGAATTATGTTCATTTAAATTATTAAAATGTTTCTAGCTATTTTTCAAGGTTGGAAAACCAAATCAAGAAAACAGTGTGTTTCATCTGATTACCTGTCAGTGCCATCATTTAACATTTGTGTATGTGTCACTGTTGTGTTTGTCTACCAGAAACGTCTGGATCAGAGAAGTTATCAGCGAAACCAGCTGATCCCTCAGAAACGTCCTGTGTGTGCAGCACAGCATCAGAGAAACTCTGATTATCAATGTGCGGCTGCTTTGTTCATTGTTTTTACTGGATTAAATCAGCGTGTCTGTTTGTTTTGAGGGGGAGGAGACTTCTGAGGAAAATTCAGCTCCTTCTCAAAAGGAATCCTAATCAGGAGAAGCTGACTGGAATGATGACATCAACTTCCCCCACACCCATAATCCCACTTTTACGAAGTCACCGAACTCTTTTTTTTTTTTTTATTGTTTTGATAGAGAGACAAAAATGACCCACTGACTGCCAGTTTTTCAACTGATATAGTCACCTTAATACATATCTGGAGAAGAGAAATTGTATAAATCTCTTCATGTTGATTACATACTTAGATACTCACCTCTTATTAATCAACTGAAAGGTAAGCTCCCACCAATATACTTTATATCCTTATATCTTCATTATCTTCACATTTTTAATAGATAATGCCACATTTATATTTCTAACCATAAGATTTCAGAAACAAAAATGAAAAATGTATTATCCACCACAGTAGGGTGTGGCTGAGGGGTAGAGTGGTTGTCCGCCAACCTGAAGGTCGGCAGTTTGATCCCCCGTCTGACCCATCTGCATGCCGAAGTGTCCTTGGGCAAGATGCTGAACCCTGAATGGCCCCCCATAGAATAATAAAGTGCTGCAAATAGATGCACTCTATGAATGTGTGTGTGAATGGGTGAATGTAAAACTGTACTGTAAAGAGCTTTGAGTGGTCATCAAGACTAGAAAAATGCTATATAAATACAAAACCATTTACCATTTACCAAAGTGCATTCTGTACACACCAGGTGCTCACTAGTTACTGGCTCCCTCTACTGTCAAAATTAGGTAAGTGACTTTTTACCAATTACACTCTTGCTGTACTCATAGGACAATGCACCACCTTTAGTGGATTTCATTTTCCGTTGTGTCCCTGCGTAAATACTAACCACCAGTTATTTTTAGTCTTATAAAAACAGGAAAGCATCAGTGCATTTGAGTCTGACAAAAAACATCAGTGTATAGTAACTTGAAATAGAATGAACTGGACTCAGAGGCATCAAGCAAGCATAAAATCACACGCTGATTCCTACTGCTGTTCACATTAGCATGTTCTCTCTCTCTCTCTCTCTCTCTCTCACACTTACCCTTACCCTAACCCTTACCATCCAAGCTAAAGGCCTAACCCTAACCCTTAACCAAACCTAAACATAATTCTAACCCTAACCCTCAAACCTGTTAAGTCTTAACCCCTTAACAGTCTATTAAAGGGGGGGTCACAACGTGAGGAGCGGCCAAAGGGTTCTCACTTTCCCAAACTGTCCTCAATCTGTAAGTTGTAGGCTCAAACTGGCAAATTTTACATAGCTCTACAAGAGCACACACACACAAACACACACCGACACAAACACACACACAGAGAGAGCGTTTAGATTTATGCAGTAGCACCTGTGGTTGACACATAAGCTGTGTGTCAACAGTGGTGAATGGGGTGACGGCAAGGCTCGAGCCTGTACTCTCTTTGGGGCAGCACAGAAATCAGTATCTTCCGTTAGGTGCATGTATGTGCTGTACAGAGATTAAATGATGATGTTCACTTACTTGATGTGGGTTGTGGCATCAAAGCCATTAGTTGGCTAACTCCACTCACTTACTAACGCATGTATGAAGGTGGAGGAAAGGTCTAGGCATGTGGGCTGCGGTGTTGGCAGCATCTCAGCTGCTTTATTTTGGAAATAAAGACAGTTAATAAATCTGACTTTTACTTATAGTGACATCCTGTTTACTTATCGAGCTTTCTTTGTTTAACCACCAAATTTTTTCATTTAGTTTATTGGCGATTATTGATTCATTACTTCATTATCTTTCTTTGTTCATGATTCACACTCTCTACCCAGAACACCATTTTTTATTGCATCTCCTCATCCATCTTGTTTTACCCCAAGCGGTGTTATATAAATGTCCTTGCGACACAAATCTCTACTTTCCCCATTCTTTCACATAATAACTGGTAATGACCATTATGCCAACACTGCATCAAACTAACACACAAACCCAGGTCTCATTAATTCCCAGCAGTTATTCAAAAACATTGCCTGCACATATTTGACTCCAATGTACAAAGT
The DNA here is from genome assembly GCA_016801935.1 of Platichthys stellatus. Taxonomy (NCBI): domain Eukaryota; kingdom Metazoa; phylum Chordata; class Actinopteri; order Pleuronectiformes; family Pleuronectidae; genus Platichthys; species Platichthys stellatus. Next base: position 28,290,587 of record CM028859.1, on the reverse strand, counting down.
TATATCAGGACAGGGGTCTGTAGAACTAGGTAGATTTAGGTTTGATTCTGGGTTTTCAATTCTATGAAGCTAGTTCACTCACTGTAAATCTCCATGGTAACTGATTGAACCACAAACCTGCTCCATTCTACAGCAACCTGACAGGGACAAAATACTTAACAGGAAAGTGACCAATAATAAAGAGCTGCAGATACTGTTTCAGATGAGTGGAATCGTTTTGCTGCTCCAGACTTTTCATATGTACCCTCGTTTTAAAACAGAGCTACTAGCAAACAGAGGGAGAGTTCATCACACTAAATGTATAACTTAAGTCAGGGTTCCTGTAATGTTGTATTTAATTGCCTCTTTTCCCAATGAACACACCCATTGTGTAATAGCAATACAGAGTTAACTGGTTGACAACCAGCGTCATTTGACATGTACACACCAGGGATCCATCACCTCAAAGTAGTGGCTTTCTCATATATTATACTTTATCAGATTCTGATCAAAAGCTTCTGGGATCATCCTAATTTCACAGTACCTGGCGTGTGTTGATCATTGAGTAAGCAAACCACATGCATTAGCTCAAAAACACAGCTTCTTCAGTGACAGCAATATTAATACTCTGGAAAAGATCAATATAGACTAAATTAAAAAGCCATGGCCTGTAGTAAGGAGTCCTGTCACTTGGGCGTCAGTGGGTCTCACTGTAGTGATCACTGTTGTGAGGAGCTGTTATTGCTGGAGAGTTCACAAATGAAAACCAAACCTGTCCTGCTGACACTCCTCCACATTAAAAGCAATGAGAGGCTGACATCAGATCCCAGGTATTCCTACCCATGTGAACAACGCTAGGAAAAGATAAGCCTCTTTTGGTCAAATAAAACCATTCATGAAATATATACAGTTTTAGAGCTCTGTGTTTTATCAGCTAAATCAACTGTGCCTATTGTGGTTCCTTTATTCTGTACACACAACTGGAAGAATATGTGGATAAGGTGAGGATGGGTTTAAATTTGCTTAAAGTGCTCTTGTAACAGCAGATCATCAAGGTAATAACCACCAAGGCCCAGTTGTTATGTAAGGAGATCACATAAGTGACCCTGATATAGATGCAAAACACACTGCAACCAGTTAGTTAGTTGTCGCTTGCTTTTTCGCTCTACTGTATTGTATTTATATTTGACTGCTGTTTGCTGCGTAACACAAAATAAAACTTTAAATTTCCTCATATGGGAACATGACTTGACGCTGAGATAACTATTGTAAGATATTGTACATTTTAAGTTGAAATACTGTTGTATAATAATTATTATTATACAACAATCTTTCATAACTTTACTATTGTTGCAGTGTTGTCAGCTTGCAAAACTCCCATATTTATTTAAAGACATTTAACTGAACCTGTACGAGACAAACTTAAACTGAAGAGCAGCCACTGGAACAGGACTTGAACTTTGCATTGGACAGTTGACAAGTCAAACACAACTGTATCACACCTGAGGCTCTGTCTGCTATTATTTTGTTTGCAGTTTGCAGCAGTCTCAGAGTTTGCACTTCTACTTAGCTGATATTTTATATTTTACAATTTCTGTCTGTGATAGGGAGCTTTTACATGTAGGCTAGCAGAGCTGAAGAGACTTCACAATCTCCAGAGAAGGATCATCTGGACCAACCACAAAGAGGTTGGTGTGACATATGCATTGGGCCTCAAAGGATGATTTAAATATTTAAATAGCCCTTGATAGATACATCTTTCCCCACCACTGGCTTAGATAAGTTGTGGTTTTCCACTGTGGTTATTTTAGCAGCAAGAAACAAAAAGCAGTTGGAGCTGCAGGCTTTCATCAAGCTCTGCTATCTTGTTTCCACACTAATGGCTGTGATCTCACCCACCCTCCACCTGGCTTTAAGACAAGAGGAAGTTAGGATCAAAAATAAGCCTCTGCCTCTCCTCCTGGCAGGAACGGGATATGTGAACTGCGCTCACATTAGTAGGAAATCACAAAGGCATTTTTCTCACACACACACTGTCCCACAGCACAGAGGGATGAGGTGATTCCCAATGAAGTCAAAACAGTGGCTGCAGAGGTGGACTGAGGCCCAGTCCCGTGTAATGTTTGTGTTTGTGTGTGAGGACAATAGTAAGTTGGGTGGGGTAGGAACAGGATATGAAGTGTGCGTTTTGAGTGGGGAGTGGGCTTGTGTTAACAATGTGCATAGAGTCTGCTCATCAGAGGGAAGCTCTCCAAACACTGTGAATCCAATAAGCGTTCCTGAAGTCATTGGGGCTCAAAGGTCAGTGTGTGGGTGTGAAAGCACCCAGCCGACCATCTCTTCCCTGCAGGCAAGTCCACAAGAAAGAGAGGATCTCAATGTGGCTGAGGTCAAAGGTCAGTTTTGTACTGTGTCAGGAGCCAAAGAAGGGCTGGACGTGGAATTAAAAATGGACTTGAGAGGCAGCCAATTTCCACATTCTGTGGCTGGATGTTAACAGAGGGTGTTTGCAGTAAAACAGAGCAGATGTCAAGGCTAAAGAACAACTGTTTAGTCCCATAACCTGCAAAAACATCACAACAGCTGCTGGGAGCTGTCATATGAATGTGCAGTTTCGAGAAGGTGTTCAGTAGTGCTAAGCTGTACAGCTTTTGACACAGAATTTAAGACGCTGTCCAGAGTCATTTTAGGACATGTAGAAAGAAAGTGCTTTGTGCCTATAGGCTTTCCACATAAATTATATTTGAACTTTTTTACACAAAGAACATTCCCACACCCATGTGAATGTAATTTTTGCAAAGAATCCTATGTCCTCAACACCGAGGATTTTTAACAATTAATGGACGACGCATCTCCACTTTCTCCCAGTGTACAAAAGGCAAATATCATAGATGAAGGTGATGCCATATTGCACTGGTCATGTCAATTCACAGTATGGATTTGGGCATGGGGAAAAACTGACCAGTACCCCCCCCCCCCCCCCCCATTGATTAATTGATTGATTGATCTTAGTTGAAGATTGATACCTACATTTACCTTCAGGTGATTTAAAAACATGAAAGGTCCTCTCCTAGAGTGCGAGAGTCAGTTTGCTGTTTGTCCATTCTAGGCTACTGTAGAAACATGCTCAGTCTATTGAGAGGTAATGAAAACACAAGGATTTTAGTTTGTTATCAACTTATACACTAACTAAAAGATCACAGTGAAGAAAATATTAAATTTCTGCAGATAGAATCACACACTAGTCCTTTAAACTGGCTTCTGTAAATGTTTAATCAGTTCACAGTAACCTTTGTCCATATGGGAACTTTTTCAGTTTGAGACCCAAAATAGACATTTTCTGTCTTCCTCAAACTTTCAAAAATTCATCAGCACAGGGACATCTCCTACTGGTTTCAGTCTGCTCCATTAAACAGTCGACCTGAGGCCCCAGGTGTCACTCTCACTCACCACAGTGGTGCTATCATGTGTGTCGATGAGGCACACATTAACCGCCCACCTGCTTCTTCACTAATAACATTCTGGACAAGATGTCATGATCAGAGGAAAAGGAAAGGTAGGGTAAGAGAGGGAGCGATAAAAAGAAGTTAAAGGTCCTTCACAGATGCAGCTAAATACTGTAAAATATGTGACATGTTCGGCCGAAAGGATTTAGGTCAGTGAAAATAGCCAGCTCATTGTTGATGTTCAGTTAGAGTGCATAGGTGGGTATGTGATGTTTGATTTGCTTAATACTTGACTATAAAGATCATTTGAACTTTTGAGTTATTACTTTGTCTCATTCTAAATATACACTTGTATGTGCTGTCATCAGTGTTCAAATAGGGAGTCAGATTGGACCTTGTAAACTTGGTTTTCACACAGGCTTTTGTTGGTCAGTCTCAAATGTTTGTATTGTTTAATATGGGTAATTTTCTTCTCAGATCAACACAGTGACCAGATGCTTAACTATTTAGTAATCATATTCAGGGACATGGTACATTAACATACAGGTTTTAAACTTAGCAGGCTGCTGGTCTGTGTGAACAGGGTGGCCTGGTATGGAGTCAAATTCACAGCATCAACTATTGGTTCAGTCCCCCCCTGGCTGTGAAGCCATACAGACAATTTTTTTTAATTATTATTTGGATAAGTCTGTCTAGTTTGTCAATTTTTAAGCTCTCAATGTTGAGCACCTATCCACATAAATAACACACAGACTCCTCCTCTCTGAATTTAAAATTGCAACTAATAGCAACCAGTCTTTGGATTTTCATTTTGACATCATGCGATCGAGAGTGAGGAAATTTACAGAAGTCACACTTGAGATCCTGAGAGCACCGTCACATTTTCAAGTCAAGGTTCGCAAGCAAACTTCTCAGTGAGTTGTGAGAATATTTTTCAGCTGCCTGTTAAGAGGTTCATGGTTACAGCCCCCGCCCCCCCCCCCCGCTCTTCTCTCTCTCCAAACACAGTCCATGTTTCTATCACACTCACCATAACAAGGGTATCATCCTAGCTGACCAGCTTACTCCTGAAGAACTCACCCGTATTTACAATATTAAAACTGTAGTGACAGCAGTGTGTTCTAAGCTACATGCCAAAGTGTCCTCGTGCTGCTGCTGCACAGTATGAATGGGTGCATGGCAAAACTTTACTAAAAAGCACTTGGTCATGGAGTGGTCATCCAGACTAAAAAAGTGTTTTAAAAATACCATTCACCATAAAGTGTTATTTTCATCATCAATAGGGCAGTATATGTTTGTATATTTTGTTTGCCATTTATTCATATGTCAATGCACCTTGCAAGCATAGATGATCATGAGAACAATGGTATGGATTAACTAAAATTTTCTAAAAATATCCTTTCATAAATGTTATAGAATAACATTTCACACAGTTTAAAGAACTTAACACTTTGTGTTGTTGTGAGAGACTCAGACTGACATGACCTCAGTATGTCTCCGATCTTGATAATAGACATTGTAGATTATAGGTTTAAATGCAATGAACTGTAATACATACCAGGAATTATCTTAATTCTAAATTCAGGATAATTAATAAATATTCCGATATACAAATAAGCTTTTGAGAAATGGTTTCTCTGTTTGGGGTTACAGGTCCTTTACTGGTTTTATTTTTACTATTGATTAGAACATTTGCAGATATGATTAGACAACAGTAGTGTATCATGACATCCTGTCTTTTAAAGTGTTTGTAACTATACCTGAGCCAGAGAAATAGCCCTGTCATTTAATCAGCCAAACATAAATAATTCACCCAGGATCAGTTTACTCTTATCAGGTTACTAGGCCACCTGAAAATCGAATGAGTTAACCTGCCCGGCAAACATAGACAGACAATCTCATTGTGTGTTGCCAAACATTCCAAATAAATTCACCTGAACTCTGGCTAAATATATCCAAGAGCAGGTGAGCGTGTCTGTGTGTGTGAAGCACAACAGTCCGGCCTCCACTCGGCCACCAGCAGCTTGGGTGTCGTCAACGCCGTGGGGATGGGAAGTCCCCTGTGGAAAAGGATAGGCAAGTGTTTCCCGCTTGCAGCAGGAAGTGGGCGAAACCTTGCCTGAAATTACGACTCCTGCAATATGTCGAGAGAAGGAAGCCACTCCTGATAGCACAGGCTATAGGTTTCCTGTTGTGGGCCAACAGTTTTGCTAGCTATGTTAGGGTGGAAAGGAAGACTTAGAATCACTGAGAGCCAGTCTACTGTGTGCCACAAAAGGCTCATGGACTGAATTTATAAGTTACAGATGTAGTTACTTTTAATTTACTACTAGTTATTGTTATACAGTAACTGCATGTAGTTTGGGTCTGTTTAAGCTTTGTGACTCAACAGAACATTATTGTTTTGAGTAATTATCATTTTAAGGTTGTTAGCAGCTTCATCTTAGTTAATTTAGTATTCACATGTATATTTTTAACGAACTGGTAGAATCTTCTATTTGCATAACAGTAGTAAGACTAATGAAGAGAGGCTGACAGTTTAGCAGTGATTTTAACTTTTCATATTATTATGGTAGTTGAAGTGGACTGACCAGATCAGAGTGATCTTTAGCTTGCTATGTCAATTTTGAAACAATACTAAAAAAAATGTTTCCTTCACAGTATGATTATCACTTTTTCCAGAGGCTGTTAACCAGGCAGACAGGGCGACAGATGCAGTTTCAGTGGACACAGTTAAACAAATATGTCTTGATTATCATCTCTTTATTATTCCATGATTATTTCTTAATTATTGTGGTATTGTTCAGTCATACATACATATCTCAATCCCTTTTTTACTAAATAGTCCACAGTTTTTTCTCCATTTCATCCAATTCTGAGTGTAATGATAGTGTCTTCATGTCCACTGCTTTATGTCATTGTCATATTTGTGACTATTATTTCCAATTGTTAAATTTATTCCTTACTTCATTTGTATCTGGGTTTATTATCCATTTACATCTGTGAGTGATCAGTTAAAATAAGTGAATGGTAAATAATGCGTTGATCTCTTACCCCTGAGTTGCATTGAAGGGCAGCTTCATTTTGAGTTGACATTCCCACTGGAAGCCAACACATTTGTTTAGTTAGTTTATCAGTGTGAGGCTGTATGCGTGCAAAACTCATTGGCAAGCATCCACCACAGTCCTATCAGAGTTACCTGAACTGCGTTATAAGAGAATCAAGCTCTGACCCAACCTCCCATCCTACAGCAGGGACATCCTGTTGTGATTCATTTCATTTGAGAATTCGGGCTGTGAGAGATTGCCAGAACCCAGATCTTATAATGGTTTTACTCCAGAAGAAAGGGTGTGACCTGGGCCGAACTGGACGGAGGACACAGGAAGCTGCTTTACTTGCAGGGATGTGTAAGGGCACGACTAATACTACAACCAGTTCATGGAGGTAGCAACAGGAAAATTAGGCTGTGCACTGACAATATTCTAATACATCCACTGATTGGCTAGATGAGAGAGATCACCCTCATATCATTCTATTTCATATTAAAAACAGTTCACTCATCCATTCTTCCTCATAGACTGGGGGTAAAAGGTCAAAGGTTTTCCATAATGCTCCTGTGGTGTCATCCAAGTGTTTGCAAGCCCCGACATTCATTTGGTATGAACAAGATAATTTACACCATGTGTTTAGCCTAAATATACTCCACAATTGGATGGCTACGTCTGCTAGCTTAGCCACTTCCTGTGGACTTTGAGGCTTGAAACACAGTGTAAATTATCTTGTTTCGAATGGAATTTGAATGTCGGAGCTTGTGGACACTTGGATGACACCACACAAGCAGCATTGAGGTATGTTCCGTTTTTTCTGTTGTTTTCTTACTTCTGAAGAAGCAGTCACAAAAGACTTGAATTATATTGGATTTGGCTGCAACGCTGTATTCCCCTGAGACTCCTCAGGAAACACAGAAGTGACTCAAACACTTCCCCCAGGCCTCCATCGGCATAGTGGTGAGTAGAGAATGGGTGAATTTTCATTTGTTGTGAACCATCTCTTTAAGCTGCATCTTATCTTAAGTGGCACTTTATGGACACACTTCTTGAGGTTAGATAATTAACTTCGTAAAGTGATAATTTTGCAACAGAATTGTACTTACATTTTACAAGTTCATTTAAAAACATTGCATAGATACAATGTAAACAGAAGTTTTTGTTAAATTAGTATCAAATAAACAAACTATTAGTTATAGAATTCAGTTGGTTTAACATTTTGAAAATGTATAAAGCGTCTTTGAGACAATAATGTAACTTAAGTTCACTTAACTCCGATTTTTTTCAAAGAGGAGGAACTTAGTTGGGTCCGCTTCAAATGATTTGAAGTGAAGTAATACTAAACTCACTAATCCACTTTAAATTTAACAGTCTGAAAAGAACTTGGTCATCAATTTTAGTTTACAATGCAGAAGAAAATCATATATTTTATAATTAAATTCACCACAAATTTTCATAAGCATTACCACAACCCTTTGCTATTATTCTGAGCATTAGCATTAATTTATGAAAGTGTAGTTTATTTATTTTTCCAAGTTTTAAGATATCTGTCTCCAAGACACCAGTCTTGATACTAACACAAGAGATGTTGATCATAGTGGTCATAAATAAATCATAATTTTTTTATTAACAGCTTCCAAATCTTCTACAAAGAATAATTTTAATAACAAAAAAAAAATGTGTTACATCTCATAAATCCATTTATATTGGGTATCTTATTAGAAAGTACACATATAAGTAAATGTACCTCTATTATATGGAAGTAGAAGCAGAAATGTATTCTGGTGTTACTTGGGTGAATGAACCATTAAATCTATTTGGCCTTTTAAAGCATGTTACCCAACAACAATATATCAGAAACAACATTTTAATAGTTGAAATAAATACTCCATTACATGCATGATCAAAACACTTTAAAATACTATGCGCATCTGTTAAATAGTGTAAAACCTATGGCGCACACACTCACAGCAGCATTTTACCAATTAAGAATTCACACATGTTGAAAAAAATATCCTTTGAGACACTCAGATGATCACTCTTTCCAATCTCACATAGCACATGTAATTGAGCAGGTCAGCCAACCATAGGTTCACATAGCAAGGCTACATCCATCATCAAGGCTGGCGTTTTCACCGGAGCTGAAAACTGAGGTAAACTTTTCAGGTTTAGAAGGCTGCTGTCTGCTGATGACAGCGGCCAAGTGGTCCATTTCTAACACGGTTTGAGTCACATCCAGCGCGACACAAAACCATGCAGTGGAAGTTGTTGTGCTCCTCTGATTTCGACAGACTTTCACCATCATGGACAGAGCCAAAGCCTTCTTCTGACGTTACTCTGACTCTAAACCTGATGAACAGGGATAACCCAAGTGAGTCTCTTTGGTACGTCAATATAGGACAGAGGCGAATGGAGATCATGTTGCCTCTTCCTAAGCTAATTCACAGAATGAGAGTTGACTGGCGGCAGAGTCCTTGGAGAGGAGCGTTCTCTGAGTGCCTGAGTGAGCAGAGTGCAGCCATCTGACACGGCGCACGCCGAGTTACGCAGACGCTCCCGGTAGTCTGCCATTTTGGAGCTGCTCTCTGGATGCTGGGCAACGTCCCTAAGGCCCTGAGTGAGGAGGACACAGGCTGAAACCACACTCATGGCCCCCCCTAAAACCGCAGTCTGTACCCCCTTCCCTTCAGTGGAGATACTCGCAGCTCTTCCCAGGAACTGAGGCTCTGTGGCGAACCCAACCAGGGCGCTGACAGCCTGGACCAGGGCGGCACTAAAAAGGACACAGCGGTTCCTGGTCAGCTCACTGGGCTGGGTTTTCACCTCCTTGACACACGCCAGGAAGGCCGTGCCGCTCGTGCTCATGCTCTTGACGCTCAACTTGAATTGTTCCTTTGCAAAGCGGTCCCTAGACCTCTCGCTGGCCAGCGACGAGATATCCGTCAGAGTCTTGAGGTTGGTGGAGATGTTTTGAGAGAGTTCGAGGAGGAGTTGGGGGGTGAGGTCTGGCAGGGGTGTGATTCGGAGGATGCCGCAACTCTGTTCCACCTCGTGTCGGCAGCGGGTCACTTTGTATCTGTCCACCAGACCCGAGAGGCAGGGCTGAGAGCCGGGGGTCTCCACGGCTGCAAGGTAAGCGGCATGGGCTGAGCACTCAGTCAGAGACACCACAAGGTCTGCCATCTCCAAGAGGCGGTCCCCCACCTCTGTGAAGCGGCCCATGTTGAGCTGGCTCTGGATATCGTGGGTGAGAATGGAGAGCTCTTTAGTCCTGGCGATGACCGTGTCACGGCACTGGTCAAAGGTGTCGGCCACCGCTACACCTTCGTGGGTCATTACTGGCCGGGTTTCACTGGCCAGCAGGAGGAGGTCAGCCACCAGCTGCATCTTGCACTTACATGTGTCGCATATGGAGGAGAGACGCTTCCTCTGCTGCAAACTGCCACTGGGTGTGCTGGTTGATCCCTCGCTAGCCGATTTGCCAGAACCACCACTAGCCATAATAAGGAGGGTTGTGTGTGGAGGGGTGGGGTGAGGATCAAACTGCTCTTCTGGAGGGTTCAATTATTTAGTTTTCTTCTGCGGCACACTGCATTGTACTTTTTAAGACATTTCAAACTAAGTGTCACCTCACTGCCTATAACAAATTCCTTAAAATAACAACTGGCCAAACTGTCTTCCTTAAATTCCTTCAGAGTAAAATGAAGTGAATATTATATGTTGATACACACGACATGTATTCTTAATGTAAACATGTGTAACAAGGAAAAACTTAATTACGGCATTTATGTTTGAATAACACCCTCACCGTTAACTAATGCTTCTCTAAAGTAAATTATAACAAAAGTCAAGACCATGATCTGGCATATTCGCAGTTATCTGCCTTGGTTATTAGTAATGTTACCATGTAACACAGCTGACCAACAATCCCCACAACTTCTGACTAATCAGTGTTGGGTGTTATATGATCTTATCTAAATGAATTTAATTGAGTTTAAATGCCCTGAACAACACACTTCATTATTATTAAAAAAGTCAATCTCCTCACTGTAGCTCCAGGTTCTTGTGGAACAGATTCACAGGTTTTTGTTAATGAACTAATAAACTCACACACAAGCTGCAGTGCCACGAGGGAGCCTTCAACAAGGCAAAGTGCAAGTTGAGAACAAGGCTGTGAAAACAATGTCAGAAGCCCCGTACTTTTTCAAACACATTCCTAACTGGAACTACATCTGCTCCGCTTTTCCTTCTATGACTGCAGGCGAGAAAACATCACCTCAACTTGAACTAGGTTATTTGAGGTCTTTCTTTAAATCAACAGGATCTCATTTAGTGTCCACAAACAACCTGACACAACACCGACACCTCGTCCGACTTGTTCCCGCTGACTTTGACCGGCCTGTCGTACTCATGCTGGTTCCAGACGGGGCAACACCCGGGCGGCTCTTCTGGGTAGCGGGAAGACTTGCGTTTCCCTCCAGCACCATCATTTCACGAGTCCCTCCCCGAGTAGAATCCACCGAGAGGGCGACAGTCCAAGCACACGAAGCCCTCAATCTGCTTTCAACCTCTTCTTTTTCGGACAGAGCCCCGGGTTAGATGCTAGCAGTTGCTCCGGTCGCCTCGGTTTCATATGCATCGTCCGTCTGACCGCCCTCCTCCTCCTCCTCCGCGTCTTAACTCGGGACCGGAGAGTGTGTGGCCCCGCATGTCCTCTGTGGGGAGTCGCTCCTCAGATCCATACCAGTCGGTGGCCTTCGGGCATTCAACCCACTCGCTGTATCTGGTCCCACGGACCCGGACAGGCAGCGGGGAGAAGTGGCCGTTATTCCCGGGGATTCAAAGCGGGGCTGCGCGCTCCCGCTGCTGCGCTATGAGGAAGCGGGGAGGGTGTGGTCGCGCTAAGCGGTGGCTGGACTCAGCAAAGTTGTAGCAACGGAGCAACACAAGGCGTCGTTCACTCTGCAAATAACACGGCACCGCGCGCGTTAGCCAGTCAGTCACTGAAGACAACGCGGGATGAGAGTCCACTTCCACCGCAGTCAGGGAGGTTTTATACGGCTGCTTTCAAGACTGACTGCTGCCGTCAGACATCCCTGCTGCGTCAAGACAGCCGCTAGCCTTGCTAGCTACATCTACACCGGAAGCTATAGTCTTCAAAATAAGAGCTGGGGTTTTGTTTCCAAAGGCGCAGGTCCTATTTAACCCTGTCTTCGCCCTCCTGGGATTGTGTGGGGTTTCAGGAGCAAGAGTAGAGTTTTTACATTTTTTACATTTAAACCAGTATTTATGGTAATATAATCAACACCGCATAGGTTTACTCCAGTAAGTTCTGTTCTCATTTAGGGCTGGTCAATAAAACAATACCAGTAATTATCGCAATGTAAAAGTCCAATACACATCATTAGAATGCGTACATTGTGCAAGTATAGGAGGTATAACACATAATCTAATCTAATTAGATTTGCAGACTTGTTATCAATTGATAATTGAATTCTCTCTGCATACAGAATGATTTAAAACCACAAGCCTAATTCATAAGCAAATCATTGAACTTAATGTGAATTTCATCATCAAAAAAATTATCTGAATTTTGTATTTCATATTGCCCAGCCCTACACCCCCTCTATATACTGATTCAGAATTTCCTCTACACATTCATATTTTTCCCACACAGTGTAAGACTCGTCTAATACAGCATTTAGTAGACTGTCATGATGGGAAATACATGTTAACATCACCTTATAAACAATTTAACATTTAACATTGACTAACAGATCCAAATTTGAGTTAGAACAAATTTTACATGGCTATATTGGGACATGACAATAGTAATAATACTCTCCTTGGCTACGGCCTTGCTTACACTTAAATAGTATTCCATATGTTAGTCTGTAAAGAAAATCTCTAAAAATATACTCAAGCTAATGTTGCAATTGGTGAATAGATTATTTTGTTAAAACTCGGAAACATTAGCAAGATTGTGTGAACTAATAAATGTACTATTATTTAATACTGCCACTATACCGCAGGGTGGCTGTTGGGAAGTTTATTTTATTGCAAAAAATTTCAATTCTATTGTATGATTATATATTTAGTTTGTAGCAAGCTAAATAACAGTCAAAAGTCAAATTAAATTAATGTTTTTGCGTTTGGTGTGTTTTGTAGCTGCCCAGGGCTGCACATACAAATGAGCTGATAGCTTAATTTCAGGAGAGGCGGTGGTCTAGTGGCAGAAACTTGGACTATGGGCAGAGAAGGTCTCTGGTTCGTCTCTGGTTCGACTCCACGGAGAGACAACAAAAGACGAACCTGGATTGATCTGTCCAAAAAATCCAAGAGTCTCCCTACCCTGTCTAGTGCCCCTGAGCAAGGCACCTTACACCTTACCCCAACATCTGCTCCCCGAGCGCCGTACATGGTCGCTCACTGCTCTGTGTGTCCTGCACCAGATGGGTCAAAAGCAGAGATTAAATTTCCCTACCTGCATGAGTGTGCCTTTGCATGTGTTTGGGACTAATAAAGCATCTTAGTCTTAAAAATCTAATGTGGCATAAATCTTCTTTTCTCATTTTGAGATTAATGTTTTTGTGCATTGTCCTCGTTTATTAAAATTAAATTTAAATGAGAAAATATATAGATAAATATATATAGTGGATAGGAAGTAGCGTAAAACTGAATTACTAACAAGTAAAGCACAGTAATCAACTTGAGTAAACACTGACTCTTATTTCACACGTGAGCTATATCTGGCTCATGCTTTTAAATACATGCTTTGTTTTGACAGCTACACAGGATGTTTCTTTCCTTATTCTAGTGCGCTTGACGTTGCTCACCCACAGCACCAAGGTCTCTCCTGCAGGTCACTCATGTCCATATCAAACATCCTGCTCTGCGTGACCAAGGGTTTCCTCTAACTTCCCGGGAGTCAAGATAAAAGTATTTTAATGGACATGAGCCGATCATACACCTGCTCAACATGTGGGAGAGGTCAGGCAGAGGAGATAGTTATTCTCTAAATAAGAAAAACAAACTCTGCAGGATAAGATATGAATACTATCGGGTGCTCTATAACTTAGTAAAATAAACGTTTATATTTGGACTGTGTAAATGAAAGGTATTTCATGCATGGAAATAGTGTTGTGGATATTTCCTTCTCAAACCGGCTTCACACGTCACACTGTAGTGTTTCTCTTGGGCGGTGAGAGATGAGTCATATTACTGTTGAAAACGATGACGTAGCAGTCATCGTCCAATCACTAAATGCCAATGTGGACGGCATCCAATCATAATATGGGACCATGGGCTGCCCTAAAAGTATTGGGAGCCTATTGGGTTGTAGAATGGGCGGGACTTCCCGATGGTATATAAAGAACCTCAGGGATTCTGTGAAAACTAGACACAATACAGTGGCACAGCAGAATGCGCTTTTATTGTTTGTTATACGACCTCACCTGACTGAACCATGCAAAACCAATACAATAAGGAGCAGGTCTAACGTGTGCAACTGATGAAGAGGAGTATGAGATGAATTGTAATTTGTGAATATGGGCTATACAAATAAAATTTGATTGATTGATTGATATGTGAGATGATCGTTTAAGTGTCCTACAGGTTGTGGAATAATTTCTAAAAATAGCTCCGTCTCAAACAACCATCTTAAACGCTGCTTGTAAGGTAACACATCACTAATAAAAATACCATAATGCTAATGTACTTTTACTGAAGCAGAGTTTTGAATGCAGGATGTTCAGACACCCAACTGTTTGTTTCATTTGTTGGACCAGTTCGTTTGACACTTTTGTCGTAGAGGTATTTCACAGCAGACATTTTGACTTGATAGTGGATAAACGCAGTCACATTAATTAAGAATGTTACGACAACAATTATTTTAATAAGTATTGAAAGTCACATTTGGCGTGTGTTTGTAAGTGTGTCTGATATTAAGTGATTAGATATCCGTTTTTCCTACATATTTTCAACACAAAAAAGTGAAACAGTCAAAACATACATTTTCAGACATAAGGAATCACAAAGCACCTTTCACTGAAAATCACATATATTAAAATAAAACAATTAAAAGAGTCAGACAATAAAACAATATATATATATATATACATATAATGTTTTATATATATATATAAATAATGTGTTGCATGGTAGCAAGCCCTCTTCGCCCTCTTAGTGATGAACACACTGTGAGTCAGTGCTTGAGTTGCTGTACTGTCAGTGGGATATGCAGCTGCACGAGGCACAGTGCCATTGGGTGGAGCTGGCTGAGAGGAAACAGCTCCACACTTTGTGTTCACCAGGCTCATCTCCGATCTCCTCGACCCTGTGAACTCTGCTGGCCTTCACGCACCGCTTCCTAACAATGTCTCAGCAAGAAAGGCATGTGGCTTGGGAAAATAAAGGTTCAGTGACACTAAATTCAAGGCTGCAGCATTATGTTATCATCTGTAATGTTTTCCTGCCCCTCGAACATTTTCGAAACTTCCTGTTATTTTCGGAGGTGAATGCTGAAACAAATGAGCAATGTTGGTCAAGTAAACTGAGTTATGATTATAGATAAATAGCTTCTCTCAGTTATCGACTTGAGGAAGTGAGGAAAGGTAAACCCACATAAACTCTGCACACTAGAAACTCTCTTTAATGCAGATTTCCATCTGGTATCTCTTGTCTGGTAACTTTGTGAAGTTGAAATAGGAAAGCCATCTTATTTTGAGTGAAATATAATGAATTACTTCTCTTGGCTCATGACCTGGTTGAGGCACGTCTCTCGCCCGATATAAGCTGGGATTGGCTCCCTCCCAAAGATAAGAGGTTGTCTTAATGGTTGGATGTTGATATGGTTTACTGCCCCAGACATTCTCCTGTTGCCTGCATCAGTACATATGAAGGGAGTTTGTCAACTGTTTTTTATGTCTTACTTGGTCCTTTCTCTTAAAACAGTCTTAACCAAGATATAGATGACTTACTGATGACCTGTGTGTTTACATCCAACAACTCAGTGAGCACTACCTCTACTTCCAAGACCATTGACATGTCAGACATATAACATGTGACATTTAACAACAGTGAACAGCAAATTAACGTTTGTCGTTCAAAGGTCATTTTCCTTTTTTTCTTTGAAATCCTGCATTGATCGATCAGTAATAGTATAAGTAGGAGAAGATAGATGTGGCTGTGTACTTGTCATTTAGCGTAGCACATTTTTACTGTCACAGGGTTTGATTGTTATGCTTTTAGAATTCGAATGAACAAAGAAGTTTGCAAAAAGATCTACTGTGATCCACGTGCGAAGACGGTTCCTGAGGAGGATCTAAGAGGACATTAAGGCTAAAAACACAGTATAAATGATACAGATTTGAGTCAAATTTGAATGGCTGGGCTTACAGACACCTGGATGGAACCACAGGAGCAGTATGGAGGCATGTTTATTTTTTTCTGTTTAAAGAATCTGTCACCATTTACTTGAAGTGCATTGGATTTGACTGCAGCACTGTTTACCCCTGAAACTCTAAAAGTGTTTTGTGGAGTAGAACACTCACCAACCCCTCAAACGGCATACTGGTGAGTACATAATGAGTGAATTTTCTATCGCTTTAAAATGCTTTTATCTGTGTTTTATGTGCAAGCCTGTACAATAAAGATCGAAGGGGTGGAAATTAAATATCAGAGAAAGTGTCTTTAATACGCTTCAATGTTTTGAGAACCACCCAAAAAGAAAAACTTAAATCATTCTGTCTTTAAACTCCATCGGTCTGCCTTTTACAACTCTGACGTCACCCTCCCGTCTCGTGACCGGCAGATGGCAGAGCCAATTAGGATTTGCCATCTGCAAACATGGCGTCCGACTTCAGGTGGAGTTGTTTGCTGCTGCTGCTCTGCGTCTGTTTGCTCTGTGGTTTAGCGGCTGACAGTAAAGAGAAGCCCAAGAAAAAGAAGGACATCCGCGACTACAGCGATGCAGACATGGCGCGGCTACTGGAGCAGTGGGAGGTTTGTCAGCTTCTCATTCAGGCAGACTGCACACATTGTAGCTGCTAGCCGAGCGATTAGCATACCATGCTATGTCATATTAGCAACAACGGTGTCTACAGACACAGTTCACTTGTTGTGCTGCTTTACGGAGCTGACTGTGGCGGAAGAAGCTTTTCTCGTTGTGTTATTGATAAATTTGCTTAACTTAAATTAACGTAACAATATCTCAATGCATTGGCGGCTGGTGAAACATATTCTTGCTATGGCTGTGCTGTGCCATTCTCAGGTTTCAGTTACCATCCCACTACGATTTAATACAAATCGCAGGATACTAGTTATTTGTGAAATAGTAGGTAAATATTTAATTCCAATAATAAACATATCGGTCATTTCTCCACAAAAACAGATAGCTAACAGTACACTGCATATTGCACAAACTGCCTTAAAAAACTAAACTTAGAAAATGAAATCAAAATATTATATACAAAAATAATAATAAGCAGCCGATTGATAATTAATTTAAACAATCCTTAGTTGTTGCCCTTGTGTTCAGATAGTAAGTAGAGTATGCATCAATAGACTACAGACTGAGTGTGATATTCTAGTGTTTACTAACCACTCATTCCTGAAACATATACAGTACTATGAAATAACACTATTAAGACTTAATAAAAGGAGCTGCCATATACTGCTGGAGATCTTTATGAGGTAAACCATAAGCAAAGAAAATACACGCTGAAAAAAAAACTTGTAATAAACACACTCTACAAGGAAGGGCGGCACCCTTCCTTGTAGAGTGTGTTACAAGGAAGGGCCAAACGCCACTGACTCAAAGTAAAAAAGCGCTTTGATCATGGATTTATTAATTAAGAAAAACCCCCAAAAAAATATTATTTATTTTTTCAGTCTTTTAAACTCTTGAGTTTCATTGAAACATGTTGGGTTATTAAAAAAATACTCATAAAATACTACAGCTTCAGCTACCATGGGGAATTGCTACAGGACCTGAGTGGTGTGGATCACAACATATACATGAGGCTGTGAATATACTTCACATTCTGTCACAGTACGGTGTTTCTACAAAGTTGAACTGTTTGAGGTAGGACATTTGTTGAGTGATACCTCTACCAAAAACCATAAATTATTCATGGGGGTATTTAGAATGTGGTTAAGCTCAGCTCCTTCAGTCATATGTAAAGCAAGAAAGTGTTGCTTTCTTTTATATCCAGTATATCTATTATTCCACAGAAGGATGATGACATTGAAGAAGGGGACCTCCCAGAGCACTTGAGGTCTTCTCCCCCCGTCGACTTCTCCAAGGTGGACCCCTCGAAACCAGAGGAGCTGCTCAAGATGTCCAAGAAGGGCAAGACTCTGATGGTGTTTGCCACAGTGACAGGGGATCCCCCTGAGAAAGAGACGGAGGAGATCACAGGCCTGTGGCAGGGCAGCCTCTTCAACGCCAACTATGATATTCAGAGGTAGTCACTCACTTAGACCATTCTAAATAGGGCTGATCGATTATGGAAAAAGTCATAATCACGATTATTTTGGACAATATCGAAATCACCATTACTCAAACAATTATTATGTGCCCTTATTCTGAAGTCTATGCTTTATTCTTTAAATTACTGTAACCGGAATTGTCCCTCACATCCGGTTCAGGTAAACTACGCTGACGGCTGCATATCTTATTCCTCCCTGAAACCAGGATATCGGTGCCCGGTTATTCAAACCTATGGCAACCCTAACCTCCAAAAAAACACTTTGTAACTGAGAACTTAGAAATTTCCTCTCATTATTAAATGTCCCCATTTGCCCCCCTATTTGGCTACAATCAACTGCACCTCAAGGGCTTCCGCAGCAGATAGTTTTTGAATTTTCATCAGGTGATCCAAGTTCATACAGTCACATTATGATATGTTTTTAAAATATGTGCCTTTATGCATATGATACAATCTATGTACAACTGAAGATGTAAATCTTTCACAACATTTCATCCTTTCCCTTTTTTCAAATTAATTTAATTAACTCTACTCCTAAGCTACAAATCATGTTTCTAAAGACTGCACAAGCAAAGGCCAACTGTCACACGTGGGGGTTTAATAGATAGAGGATAGATAGATATTTTCAAGAACCAAATCTAAATTAAATATCTTTGTCAGTGTTTAGTTTTACATGACTTATGACAAGATGATGATGAAACCGACACCATAAAACACAAACTGGGATCTCTCTGGTGACACTGACAGTAGTCTTAGACTGGACCAAGCTCTACACTAACAGGGGTTGAGATAGTAGTTCAGATAATATACAGTGAAGGGAATAGAAGATCACATCAACAAATAACATCAATTTAGTCAGTGTGTAAACAGACGAATAAAGGCAGTGATGTAACATTATCGGTTGGCATCACTACAAGAAGATGTTATTACAGTGTTTACAGATGAAGATTCAGGCTCAATGAAAGTCAGTCAGTTATTGTGATGTTCATTGTTTGCTGAAGTTTGTTTAAAATGTCCAGTCTTGGTCTGCACTAAAATGTTTTATTTTTTCTTTGACTAAAATGTGATAGTTTGATTGGATATATAAATAAATAAATATAAAGCTTTGTCCACTTATCAATGATTTACCATAATGGCTGTTATCAAGTTGAATCTCTTCCATACCATGTGATGCACTTAGAATCACCACATCTCACTTAAGTAACCTGTTACATTGCAATGGAGAGAAGTCTATATTAATGGAAAGCACTTGGTGTGATCCCCCTGCAGGTTTGTGGTGGGTTCCAACCGGGTGATCTTCATGCTGCGAGACGGCAGTCTGGCCTGGGAGGTCAAAGACTATCTTGTGGCCCAGGAACGCTGCATGGATGTCACAGTTGAGGGACAGGTGTTCCCTGGAAAGCCTGCCAAGAAGGGCAGTGGCAAAGATAACCAGCAGAATGGAGTCAACACCAAGAAGAAGAGCAAGAAGAAGACGGAGAGCAAGAAGCCGGACTTTGAAGGGAACAGCGCCAGTTCTCTGAAAAATGAGCTGTAATGGAATAACACAGGGGGAGAAGAGGAGTCATTGATCCTTTGTTTTCCTTCTGGCCTCAGATGTGTGTATTATCAAGAACATGTTCTGTGAGGGGGCTGCAGAACCACATGAAGATGCAGTGATTCAGAGACGGAAATTGAGTCAACTAACCAATGCTGTTCAGTATATTCACCTGGACTGCTGAGCTTGAATCACTGCTCAGTGATGTACTGCCTTTCCTCCTGCTGTCCCTGACGGAAACACATTGCAGTGACGAGTACCTTCTTGAAATCATCGTCAGAGTGCTCACAAGCTCTTGTGAATCAGTTGTAACATCAGTGCCGGCTGATTTAGTTATTTTCTTTTTACATTATCATCAAATGAAAAACAATGCACACACCTGTCATGTTAGAGGTACTCAATTAATGTTATGAAACAAATTTTTGTTTATGTGCCAAGAGCCCTTTTGGGAACAGGAAGTGACTTTCCTTCAGGTCCTGGCCTGTGTTACCCACTGCTCACATCCAGCAGCACTTTGAGATTTCATACAAAATTAGCACCTGCCTTTTCTCTTTGATTTTTCATTGAATATGAAAATAAACATTTTTATATAATCATATGAGCTATGTGTCATTGCTGAAGTATCAAGTGTTATCTCTAATTTCCCTGTAACAACTGCGTAGTCCTCACTATAACTTAAATGTAACATCTGACATGTCACCGAAAAATCAATGGTCTTCACCTCCCTGACTTAATTATATACAGGACTGTCTCAGAAAATTAGAATATTGTGATAAAGTTCTTTATTTTCTGTAATGCAAACACCTGCAAGGGTTTCCTGAGCCTTGAAAAACACTCAGCTTGGTTCAGTAAACTAAATCACAAGTATGGGGAAGACTGCTGATCTGACTGCTGTCCAGAGGACCATCATTGACACCCTCCATCAGGAGGGTAAGACACAAAAAGAAATTTCTCAAAGAGCAAGCTGTTCACAGAGTGCAGTTTCAAAGCACATCCACAAAACGTCCGTTGGAAGGAAACGCTGCACAACCAAGAGAGATGACCGCAGCCTTAACAGCATTGTGAAGAAGGGTCGCTTCCAGAATTTGGGGGAGCTTCAAAGACAGTGGACTGAAGCTGGAGTCCAGATATCAAAAGCCACTGTTCACAGACGTGTCCGGGAAATGGGCTACAATAGCCGTATTCCCATGGTCAAGCCACTTCTGAACTCAAGACAACGGAAGAAGCGTCTGACTTGGGCTATGGAAATGAAGCACTGGACAGTTGCAGAGTGGTCCAAAGTCCTCTTTTCAGACGAAAGCAAGTGTTGTATTTCATTTGGAAGTCAAGGCGCCAGAGTCTGGAGAAAGGCTGGAGAGGAGCAAAATCCAAGTTGCTTGAAATCCAGTGTGAAGTTCCCACAGTCAGTGATGGTTTGGGGAGCCATGTCAGCTGCTGGTGTTGGTCCACTGTGTTTCATCAAGTCCAGAGTAAATGCAGCTGTGTACCAAGAGATTTTAGAGCACTACATGCTTCCGTCTGCTGAAAAGCTCTATGGAGATGAAGATGTCAGCTGAAAGACACCAGACCCAACAATGCAAATGAGCTAAAGGCCGCTGTTGAAGCATCCTGGGCATCCATAAACCCTAAGCAATGCCACAGGCTGATTGCCTCCATGCCACGCCGCATTGATGCAGTAATCCGTGCAAAAGGATTCCCAACCAAGTACTGAGTGCATTAATGGACATTTTCAAATGTTTCATTTTGTTTTGCTGTTATAAATCTTTTTTTTACTTGGTCTGAGGAAATATTCTAATTTTTTGAGATAGGATTTTTGAGTTTTCTTAAGCTGTAAGCCATAATCAGCAATATTAAAAGAATAAAAGGCTTGCAATATTTCAGTTGATTTGTAATGAATCCAGAATGCATGACATTTTTGTTTTTTAATTGCATTACAGAAAATAAAGAACTTTATCACAATATTCTAATTTTCTGAGACAGTCCTGTATTTACCTGGGAGTAGCACACTGATATAATTGAATAAAACAGACAAATTTAGTAATTATGATGCTCTTTGTGGTCATTAGTTTCTGCTGGCCTGTCTGATATTCCCTGTTTTTCCCAGTTGACTGACTGGCCTCCATAGAACTTTGATTTCTTATCTCATCCAGAACCTTTGGGTTGAACTAGAACACTGACTGGAAGCCAGGGGCCTGCTTCACTGCTTCTTCAGCCACAGCTTTCATTTCTTATGGATATTTCCCTCACATCCAATGAACAGGTTTCACTGATTTTCACTGATCAAACAGCAAGTGATAAACCTAAACATTTGCAGCATGCAAGTGACAGTGTGTGAAAGACGCTTTTTTTGGACTGCATATAGTCAGTGCTTGCAAATGGCTTTTGTGACACTGGACTCGGACCTGATCACCCAGCAGCAGTGTTAAACCCATCTCTTGTTGAGGGTTAAGGGCAGAAGATGTCCCACCTAGTTAGGCCCTATGAGACTAATTGTGGTCGGTGAATATGGACTACACAAATCAAATTTGATTGATTCATTGACCTCACCAACTCTCCTGTGCAGCAGCCGGGTCCAGACATGAATAGCCTGATGCCAGCAGCCTGGAGGCTGTTGAAGCAGCACATTAGTGCCCACAGTGTTGCATTCACATGTTACATTTTCACATGCTTTTGACCATGTATGAGAGGGAATAGCATGATATGAGAATACATGAATATGGACACCCTCTGCCTCCCTCTCTCTCTCTCTCTCGCCCACTCCCTCCCTCTCTCTCCCCCTCCCTCGCTGACTCTTTTTCTCTCCCACTCTCTCTCTCCCTCCCTCCCTATATCTCTCTCTTTCTCTTTCCCACTCTCTCTGTCTCCCTTGCTCTTTCCCACTCTCTCTCCACCTCCCTCTCTTTCTCTCTCTTTCCCACTCCCTCCCTCTTTCTCTCCCTCTCTCTCATACTGAAGGTGTCTTTGACTCCAGAGCTGCAGGAACAGCAATAACTATTATTAACATTATTGTATGGTGCTGCTAACATTTATTACATCATAACATATATAAAATGTTATATTTCCATTATATATATTCTGATGGAGCTTAACATGATGGTTACACATCTGTTCCTGGTCTCTCTCCTCTCTTCCCTCTTTTCCACCCACCTATCCTCCCTCCCAAATTTGTCTCCTGCCAACTGGTCGAGGCAGATGGCTGCCCATGTCCTGCTTCAGGTTTTTCCAGTTAATAGAAAGAGTTTTTTCTCTCCACAGTCGCAAAGTGCTTGCTTGCTGTTGGAACTGTTGGGTTTATCTATAATTTAAATTGATTTAGTGCTGTTCAAATACCAATATAGAAGTGAACTGAATTGAATTTCAGCTCTGTTACACATCCTAGGTAATATCTACATTTCCTGTTGCTTTAAGTTGCATCTCTACATGAAGCCATCACACAGGGGGAACCCAGAATCAGTGAAACGTTCACACAGTGCTTTAATCTGAGGTTTGACCAGCAGAGGGCAGCTGTGCATTGTTCTGTGTATTTATTCCTCTCGGTAAAAAAAAATTACATTTTCATATGGATAAACCAGATGTCACTTTGGCTCTGAGGCATTTTAATTTAAGGGGAAAGCTGAATAGTCAAAAGGCAACATCATGAACTTCTTCAGATTTACGGTCTCAAGTTATGTGGGATCATCATCAGAGATATAACATTGTAAATAACTCTCAGTGCAATAACACACAGTGTGGACAGTGTACACTACAGTTTATTCAGGCGGGGGGGGGGGGGGGGGGGCAGACAGGATGCTCACGACAAGGTATGAGGTGACTTAGATGTTTGCATGGTAGCAGATAGAGGGAAAACTTTTTTTAATTTATCCTCAAGCAATTATACTGTAACCGAATTAAAGAATAAAGACTACAAGTCCCTGAAGTGCATCAACCATGGATGTTGCTTGGTGGCTCACATCAATAAGCGGAGTTAAAATGTGCTCCAGGTAACTGACTCTCTGTCCATTCACATACATGCCCACACACTCCATATGTTTCACTTAAAGTTAGTGACGTTTTTTCCTGATAAAAAAACATGTCACTCATTCAGTAACTGAAAATCTGAAACTGAAATGTTCTCTCCTCATTTATTAAACAGACGTTATAGTAGTCACAGTTCTTCCTCTGCCTGTTCCAGCTCCATCCCTCTGCCTGTCACATTAATAACTTACCCTCTATGTTACGACCATGAGTTATTTGATTGGGTTCTTGTTTTGATTGTTCTCTCTTGCTGCCTCAAGGTGGTGATGTTCACCTATCATGTGTACTTTCTTCTTGTGTCTTGAGCTGTAGGTTGTGCCTGCTAAATGGACAAGAGGCTCCTTAAGCCTACTTAAACAAGATTCCCACCTTACCTCTTCATTGAGTCTCCCGGGGCCTCTGTGTCGTCCTGGCCCATTGGGCTCTGCAGAATGAGGGATAATTTAGTTCAGATTGGATCAGTATGATCGTTGTAAATATCTAATAAAAGCAAGTCCTGACACAATAATATCTGTACCCTGGGGACACAGGTAATATCCCTTTGTTGCATTTTAATTTGATGGTTTAGGTTAGTCTGCTTGGATGGAGTCGGTTTTGATGTTTTTGCCGTGCTCACCCAGACGCCTCTTCTACCCTGATTGATGCCTTTAAATGAGTTCAGTCTGGACTGGAGTCTTCTGTAACTCCACTCGTCCTTGTGAGTGACAAAGCAGTTTCAGAACAGGCAAAACAAAGGTTCTACAGTAACTTTCTTCTCAGAAGAACTGATGTGATAAAACTCTCCTCTGACTTTTAATCCCTTAATATTTAACTGGTTTGGGGTTTCATCTTGTGGCTGCAAATGTTTCTTCAACAAACCTTACATCCAGGTCATACTGTCATCGAAGCAACTGCAGTTAATCATTTTTGTCTCAAGGCCCACCTCAAATATGAAGTGGAGATGAAGAAGAAACTTTATTTTTACTGTTAGAGCAGGTCATATTTTACACTATATCTCTAACTCTGAACATTCAGAATATCTTACAACCCTAACCCTAACCTTCCAAAATGTACTACTTTACGCTTTACATTTAACTATCACAGTAACTACTGAAGCAATGTCTAGATTCCACAAAAGAGTTTAGTTTTCGTCTTAAACTTTCTCCCCCTTTAGCCTCAGGTCTCTATATCATAAATGATTCAAACTAATCTGCTTGGATACGACTCTGTGAATGACTTTGGAGAAGAACTGAACAATCACTGAAGAACCGCAAACCTGCTTTTAATAATCACGATGAAGATTTTAAGATCCTAATGCTTTAACTATTTACAAACCAAATTGTTATCACTAGCATATAATGAAAGACATGTGAATTGCTCAAACCTTAATATAAGAAGAATTTCCTTTCTTTTTTTGTCTGACAGGCATGTGCAACCAGCTGTTATTGTGAGAGTGGTAGAGTTGATGTACTCTGTGGCTGGTGTGGATCAGAAGGTAGAGAAGGTCATGCACAAACTCAAAGGGTCATAGTAGTTTTTCCTTACTCTTGCAAAGGGTTAAGGACAGAGGATGTCACACCATGTATGACACGATTTGTGATTTGTGAATATGGGCTATACAAATAAAATTTGATTGATTGATAGTTCGATTTCCAGCTCCTTCAGTCTGCATGTCTGGGGTAAGATACTGATTCCAAAATTGCCCTTGACATGTATGAATAATCCATGAAAGCAGTCTGCATATACAAGCGCTGTATTCATGTATGTGTGAATCTGTGAATGGAACTTGTACTGTAAACAGCTTTAGGTGCATGATTAGAGTAGAGATGGGCTAAATATATACAATCCATTATCATTACTATGTGATTGGACATCAGAACTTCTGACTAGCAACAGGGTCTTATTAAATATTTTTTAATTAGGATGTCCAATAGGTGGAAGACGGGACAATCTATAGGGGACGTTTAAATCACTTCTGAGGTTAATGTAAATATTTTCTTTTCTGGTAATATAGATGAATTTGTAAATTGTATTATCTCGAAGATACACTGAATGTTTGTGCTTTGTTTGTAACAGCAGGGACACAGTGACATTCAGACAAACTGTTCATCATCATTTATTTCTGTACAAAAGTCATCAAAGAAATTCAAAGAGTTTCATCACTTTACAAGCCCAAGCCACATATACAACACATCCATTTGATGTACAGTTAAAACAAACCACTATACCATATGAGTCATATGCATGTATGCTATGAGTGTCTGGGATATTTTGTTTTAAATGGAGCTCTGTTTCTTACATATAGTATACATACAGGACAGTAATAACATTACAACTCAAAAGATGTCCCTTGTAAATTTGGATCAACTGTGTCTGTACAATAAATAAGTATAAAATATATCTCTTAGGAATCTGTGGATTTTAAAAACACACAAAACATACAAAACACTAAATTACTGCAACGACCTCCGAAAAAAGACCAGCTATTTCGGCGATGGGAGGGGGAACTTTTTTCATGCCAGATTGGAACAAAGATTAACTTGTTGCTTTGAAAGGGGAAATTGCACATTTTAAACTCCCTGATTTAACATTCATTAGATTATTCCATTTTTTTTTTTTTTCATTGTTATATTGTAACGGGCCTCTTGCTGGTTTACTCCAAAAACACAGACAAATGGATCACAAACAGTGAAAAAAGTAAACATCACAATATCAAGTGAGCGAGAGCTTGGAATGAAACAACCACTGGTCTGGATCAAAGCAAGGAATGTTTGGATTCTTCTCTTTTCTTTTATTAAACAGAAAACCTAAAGGGTAAAACTACTCAACTTGTACATGGGTCACACGTCACACACCTGCAGGAGAGGGATGCTCACTGACGCATGTCCGGTATATATGTGCTTGATCAGCTGGCTCCACTGATATTTGCTACCTCATATTCATTTAGCTTTGCATTTGCATCATAAATTGCCGAGCAACTATAGCTGACATTGTGGAGGTCCACTGAAGAATTGGTCGGTAGTAACTATCGAGATACTATCTTACAACTTAGTATCAAACTAGTATCAACAACCAGGAGAGAATTGATCATAGTCAAATGGATTGTCGAATAATTTAGGTAAAGGTGACACCGGCCAACCCAGTCTTCTATGAAGTACAATCATACACAAGTCTTTGTAATAGCAATAAATGTTGACTTCCTCTGTTAAAATGCAGGAAGAAATGAAATAAACCATCAGAGAGGGCTAATAGTTCAAGTTTGTTTGTTTACACTGGTGTCACTGCTGTCAAATGACCAGAACGGACTGAAACAGCTTTAAGGTGTTTTTTATCCAACTGCATTCTTGTAATGTAAAGATGGAACCTGTTTAGCAAAGGGCTATTAGTGAAGATGTTTACCCTGACCACTGAAAGGCAATTAGAACCTTGGGTATTTAAAAGCCATGCAAAAAGCCTCCTCCTCCGCCAAGACTGAAAAACATACAAACAATCCGTTTGTAGTCCTTTTGTTTTAGCTTTGCATTTCAGAATCATTTTGCAGGCCAATCAAAATATTCATACACACAACAAATTCGTTTTTATAGTTGTAGTACTATTGTAATGCCTTACATTTTGTGGTTGTTTGCTTGAATTTCCAACAAGAAATATTGTTGTAATATTCAGTAAGTAACTCCCACTTGATTCAGAGGCTCTGGCTCTTGAGATCTGTGTCCCCTTGTGCCTCTCTGCCTGATTTATTCCTTCAATTATCCATTCATGACCATGATCTTCCCCTTTAGGTAACACAATAACCTTATAATCTTTGGTTTCCAAACATGGATATAGGAGAGCTTTCCAACTAAAACCACTGTAGCTGAATATTTTGCAGATCAGTTGACCTTAACTTTGTGGATGGTATAAGGTTTTCCTCACAATGTTTTCTCCATCCCATCCATTATCCATATGCTATATCCTTTGAGGGTCGCGGTGGAACTGGAGCCAATCCCAGCTGATATGTTTACTGCTAATACAAAATATCTGCATATGATTGTTAGAGCCTCTACTTTCATCTGTAACAGAGTTTGGTACTTGTTGGACAACATATCGTAAAACCTTTTTACATCTGACTGGGGAACCAATCAGGAGGGCCTTTTTATATCCCCTCGAAGTGGATGGAGCTTGTGCATCACGCTTGGCTGGAGTGGGGTGGCCAAGCATAATGCACATGATGAAGGACCAAGATATGCTGCTGCTTTGCAATGTATGATACAGTTAGATAGCCACACAAATCCTATGGTTACCTTAGTTGGCAAGCTAACATTATGTAAACATTGTAATGTTAGTGACAGTGTCCTTTCAGACATGGCACCAGGTCACTCAAATCATATAATGTCTGTAAAGCAACAACCATGATTCTTCAAACCCCATTGGTTGATCCGAGCCATTATTGCTACAGAGCTGACTTCCAATATGGCTACCGCGGGGTGTGTTGTCACTTTGAAGTGCTCTACTGATGGTGGGTGTCTTATGCAGATACAGTTCATCATGAGCAGTGTTAGTCGCCAAACCTAAAGAAAAAACACCCCATGATCCTGGACCAATAGCTTGGAGCAGCTGATTCTTCATTGCTGGCAGTGTGCATGTGTGTGTGAGTGTGTTGGTGCATCTGTACGTTTTGGGGGATATGTGTTTCACTATTTGGGGGCTACATAGTCTCTCGGATCTCTTGTTATGCCCCTCATAGTTTCATCTTGTGCACCACAGGGACAGGCAGGACCTGATGGATCTTGGCACGGTCAGCGTTCACCTCAAGATTGACCCAGTCAGGGTGGAAGGAGCCCTTGAACCCCACAAATGCCAATTTATCTGCAGGGAGGCAAAATAACATTAAAGTAAGAGAACAAATCTGAGCACTGGTTTTTTTTTCAGCCATTCCGTGGCTACAAGGGTATCATGTGTGTGTGTGTGTATGTGTGTGGGGGAGGGGGTTGCACTTCATAATGTTACAAAATATACATCATACAGGCTAGTTACTGCAAAAATATTGTAGTTTTACCTATGGTTTTACAATTTACATTTTACGCATTTTGATAAGGAACCAACTCAAGTATCTACGACTCTCCTGGTGTACTGACTGAAAAGAGAACCCTATAGGATCCACTTGATAATATTTATCTCAGAAGCCTTTGCTACAGATGTAGGTGGCTACCTTTCAATTTGATGCTTTTGTCTGCTCCAAGTCTCTCCAGGACTTTAGTCCAGGATCCTCTTATAATCAGACGGCCCTTAGACGTCATGAGAACGATGGAGCTAGAGAGAAAGCACATCTTCATGTGAAGCTGACAGTAGCTGCTTGTCTAATTTGAGCTCCACATGTATACTGTATACTGTGTGATGAAAGTCATGTGAAATTACATTTATTGTAGCTGGACAGCAGTTACTTACCCATCTCTCAAGCCACTGATGTAGTTGTCTATCTGTGCCGGGATGCCCTGCAGGATTGAGTTCCTGAAGCCTTTGCTCTCCACTACCTTCCCATCATGCCCGTCAATTACTGTCAGCTGCACCCCATCCTCTGCTTGGTACAACTTCTTACCATTCACCTGGGACAACAGAGTCAGTAAGTCATACTACAGCTCTGACAGCACTGCACACGTAAGTAAAATCTGAAACTCAGCAGAAGTTTTTCCTCTCCACAGTCACCAAACTGCTGCTCATTGTGGGAACTGTTGGGTTTCTCTACAAACAATGTTAAAGTTCCGACCTTCAATGTAAAGTGCCTTGAGATAGTGTATATTATGATTTGGCGCTATTCAAATAAAATTGAGTTGAATTGAACTGCCGTTAAATCACACAGAACATATGGAATTTATAAGTCCTCTATCAAAATGGATTTATTGTGTAGTAAATTACTCCTGCAAAAAAGCAACATATCAACCAGCGAAACATTTTTTAGGTGAGAGCTAGTTGAGATCAAGTCAAAGACGAAGAAAGTAAAGTCACCTGACAGATTCCTTTATTTAATTTTTTAAGTTTGTGAATTGGAAATGAACGACACTTTTATCAGTTTGTCTAACTGTATCTCGGTTTGTTTACTCAAGCAAGTTTGTAATTTATGCAGATATCCACGCTTGAATCAATCAAACCAATAGCTGTTCAGTAACCATAACCAGTGGTCAACACCCACCTTGGGACTGCATGAGACAAAACATACCTCAGTAAAGGCAAAGTCCTCTTTGATGTGGAAGAAGCGAGTGTTGTAAGACTCCAGTTTGACCTCTAAGAAGTGCTCTGGTGAGTGCTGCAAAAGAAATAGGCAAGGAGCAACAATAAACTTACAGAGAGAATTAAGTTAGTTCTCACTCTCTGCAGTTATAGAGCTCAACAAATGATACAAGATAATCACAGCTTAAAAAAAGATTATATTTGTTCCTTGTATGTGACAGATGTAAGTCACTGATCCACATGTTCTAGCTATGCCCTCACCTGGAGGGGTATTGTAAAAGGTCTTTCTATAGTATTAACGGTTCAAATTGATCCAGACCCCCATATGTCGCTATTATGAATTATTCCTGAGGGGATGCGGTTCCCTGTGGGGGGTCAAAGGGTCGTTGCTTTCACTACCCTCTTTGCTCGTCATCTGATACTTTTGAGGTGAAAGAATGTTGCCTCGCTCTCAGTCCCCCACTGGATAAAGGAAGTGCTGTTTAACCCGAATCTTGAAAATATCCGGTACACACCAAGGGGTTCTGAAAGGATACTTGTTAAAGTGTGGAGATCCTTGATCTGATATCCTTTGACAAACCTTCCACACAAGTACAGGAATTAATAATGACATTATTATGCCCTGACCCTTGACACATACCTCCGGCTTCGGTTTGACCTCTTAATTCATTTCACGTCACTAAGTGCCTTGAATTACAATGGTCTTTAATTGTGTGTACACTTCAAACAGGTGCATACCATGTGGCCAACTGAGTGACGGAAGGGGGAGAGGATGTGCGCTGTGGGGTGGGAATGGTGTTCTTCTTGGTTTGTGTGTGTAAATTGTGAAATTCAATAAAAATAACTTTGAAAGAAAGAATAAGATTATATTGTAATGATTGCTGTGAGGAAATTAAGGCCGAAGGAGATTCAGCAACTGCATAGAACCAAGCGAAATATGATCCCAAAAATCCCCAAATCGGGGTTAAAGTATTTAAAGAGGCTGTGCAAAATTGAAATAAACAGAAAGAAAGAAAAAATACATATTTGTATATATATATGTATTTTTTCTTTGGATTGATTGTTTCCTAGATTTATAATATATATATTATAAATCTAGGAAACAATCAATCCAAGTATTCAATGTGAATTTGAAATAATTAGTTATTAACAAAGAAAGTATGTATCAAATGACAAAATAATGGAAAAACTGTACAGTATGCCAACACAAAAGTATTCCCCACCTAGGGGGAAAGATTAATATGTGACACACGGATCTACTTTCTCCGGTTATGTCTTCTCTGTTTGTTTTAGAGCATAATTTAAGACTTTAATGCCAACCTTCAAAGTTATTTTTTTATATATTCTGCTGAGAAAAAATTGTTGATTAAGATTTTTTTAATTAATGTATTTTTTTCTCCAGAATTGTTTTATTTGGATACCTCTGTTTTAGAATATAATACACACAAAAATCCTCCACCACTGTGTCTCACCAGCCTGGCGTTAGGTATCTTTCTGGGCATAGGTACATCCACAACGGGCAGCTCAGCGTGTCTGGGGTAGGCCTGGGCCATGCAGTTGCTGGGCGGACTGCCTTTAGGGATGATGGCTGTGATCTTCACCCTCTCACAACCCTTGGCGGAGCAGAAGGCAAACTGCTCCCTGTCGTTATGGGCCTTTACCTTCAAGAACAGCAGGCTGCAATCCACATAGTAAATTGATGCATCCCACATTGCCTCTGATAACTGGCAATCATAGAAAATACAGTGACATGGTGAAACTCAAATTTATCTTGGCTAACATATATGGTGACTGGAAGTAGAAGCACATACAGTCATTTAAAAAGGGGAGCTGAGCCCCTGAGAAGTCAGAGGACCAGACATTTTATTTTGTATGGAAATACATAATTTGTTGTGTTGTAAATATCCATCACAGCTTACTGATCCACTTCCTTCCTCCTATAACTGTACTTACTGCACTGAAGCAGTGATCAAGTGTGCCCACTTTCCGTTTGACCTTCAAATGAAGTCATTTAGATTACTGGAATAAACTGTTGCTTTGTTAAGACCCTTTCTAGTCGATTAACTTTAGTTTCTTGACCTATTGTAGACCAGATCTCCTCAAAAGCGATGTAGGAATAACTACTGAATGTATTAAAGCAGTCAAGACTTCCGTCACAAGTTGGTATGTAGTTGTATTGTGTGTCTCACCCTGTGTCTTCCTCCCAGTAGTAGTATCCTCTGATCAGGTGGGAATGGTTGATCTTCTCTGTCTGCGTCGTCCTCACAAAGACGCCAGTCTTGCGGGTCTGTTTGGTCAGGCGGTTGTGGATATCGGATATGATGGTGAAGTTGGTGCTTTGTGGGTAGCAGAGGCCAACACTGATCCAGTCATTTCTGACACACACAACAAAAGAGTCACAAAAATTATGATTTAATTTCACAGTAAAACCTGTCCACAGATCCAAAAGTAACATCACACATGAGTATTCCTCCCTTCATCTCATCAGGTAAAATATCTCGTGACTTGGAAAAAGAGTCGGACAAATGAGTTGATCATTTGATCGATAGTATCACATTTAATAACGAGCATTACTGCTTAGGTCTGTGCATGGTAATTCACATGTAGTGTTACCGATTAACAAACATTTCTCTCAAGCAACATGTGGTGTATGGACAGGACCGATCAAAAAGACAGACACTGCAATATCTAGATCTACCGCAGATACTGAAAGTAAGGATGTAAGATTGATTGAAAAAGTACGGTTAGTGTTGTGCTTTTGTCCATGACAAACTGTTGGGCCATTTAGGGTAAATGCTCACTTTCTGACACCCCTTCAAAAGGGTGTTTGAGAGTGAAGACTTGGCCTAATGGTTCAAATTAGAATTATGGTCAGGTCAGGGTTTCTTAGGGTTGGAGTTAGGCATTAAGTTAGAGTGGTTATGGTTCAGGTAGGGGGCTAGGGAAAGCATAATGTCAATAAGTGTCCTAACAAAGACCGAGTTACAAATGTGTGTGTGCATGTGTGTGTATGCATATGTGTGTGTACTTCAATTGGAAGAGAAGTCTCAAATAGCATTTAAACATGTCATTAAAGCTTTATTCAGAAAAAAAGGCTATAATAACTTAATTATACTCAACCAATCTCCCCCCAAATCCACGATCAGTTAGTATACCCTTAAAAAAGACAGCAGCTGTTTAAAAAATAAACAAGTCATATTTCAGTTCTTTCTGCAGAGAATCAATCTCACTTGCTGTATTCGTGCACAAACTGTAGATGGGGTCACTGGTGTATGCACCATCAATGGAAATATACTGTTTTGGTTCTACACTGTCCATGTCAGGGTGGATTCAGGCCATAGGGAATAGCTGACGTGCTTAAAATGACGATCTTCCTTTATTCAGTTTAAAATGCAGAGGGCCACACTGTTTGAAAGGAGGAGCACAACGTGAGACTCGCCTTTCTGTGGTCAACCATTGTAAATAACAGGAGTGAGAGGAATGAGCTAACGGCCTCCATCAGATTACTTTCCTCATCTGAGTGGCCTCAGGAGCTGCCCTGCCATTTACAGAAGTCCTTTACAAAAGATCAGTGAGGAAAACAAAATGAGTCTAGTTAGCTAACTTCCCCTGCCCACAACACTATATTTTGTTTATGTGTTCTCTCCCTGTATTTTCTCTTTTTAACTTGGTAGCAATTCAACCACCCAGATTAACTCATCAGTATACTTCAAACAAAGGGCTTTTCAGAGTCTAGGGCACCCCTTCGCTTTCAGTATATTTGAATTCTCGAAACAAGAGTTGTGCTCATGTTACACAGAAACTGACCAAGTGGAGGGTGTGAGTAAGCAAGGTTTGAACTTCTCTCTATGCCAGAACAGGGCGGCTGTGCCTCAGGAAACATAGTGGGTTGTCCACTATGTGTCTTTGGGCGAGACACTGAACCCCAGATTACCCCTGATGACTGTGCCACAGTGTTTGAGTAATATGTGATGATTGCAAAACTGTTGTTAAAAAATGATTTGAATGGGAATCTAGTATGGAAGAGTGCTATTTAAATACAGAGCATTTCCATAAATACTTGTGAATTCATACATAGTCGGACAACACTTGTCCGACCAGATATTTTGATATATAAATTCAGACAATCTGACTTTGAATGACAAACTAGGCAGATGTGCTACTCTAAAACCACTGAGCAGAAGAAAGCATTTTGAAGAATGATTCTAACATTGAGGGAAGTGGACGGTTGTGTGCAGACCACCAGAGTTTAACCATTGACTGTGACCGTGGTTTGTCTTCCATCGTTTGGCACAAATCAACGATTTGTGCCAAACGAGAGGGTGTTTGAGCGGGCTTTACACTACAGCTCCCTCAGGCATCACAAAACTCTTGACACAACTTTTTCCCACACAAGCAGTTATATCGCCCCAACACCTGTACCCAAACTTTGAAGTGTGGAATTGGTGTAGTTCTCCATTTGATGTCTCGGCATCCTTTAAAGAAATAGATCGTATGATATCATCTGAGCAAATGTAAACACGAAAGTGCTTCGCTCTCTTCTAACTGATACCTCTGAAATGTGGAGTGAAAGGCTTGACTCCTCCTGGCTACAATCCTAAAGCCTGCTGGATCTCTCTCCAAGTATTTTCATACAAACGGGATTAAAGGCACATACATTTTCCCCATCATAAACAGCTATGTTTTTGCTTTTTAGTTCAGAGCTTGGTAAATAGTCATGTTTAGAAAGTTGTGTGATACTGCATGTGACATTTGTGGGGAACACTACATGAGTGAAACAGTAAATACCCGGAACAAAAGACAGCATCTTGAATCTAACTTGAATCTTCCTCTGTGTTTGAAAGGTGCTTTATAAATAACATTGCCTTTTCCACAACACCAGACCAAAATCCGGCATCCACTGGAAAGAGGTTAAAGGTCAGCAGGAGGCAGTAAATTGCTGGAGAAAGATGAGGGTGTCCACATCTGACAATAGTCCATGTTTGATCATGGAAGTTTGCATCCACCCACAAACATAACAACCTGTTATCTAAGAAGTGTGGTCCATGACATTTGACACCGCTCCAATTACTGAATGTGACACCATTGCCTTCTACCTCTCGACCTCCTTTCCCCTCTCCATGGTGTCCGCTCCAGTGCCTCTCCAATAACAGTGTGATGGAGGAGCTGAGAGTACAAGCTGTAAATCACATCATGGATGGTTGATGGAAATATATGAAGTCCAAGAGCTACTCTCTGTGTTCAAAGTACCAGGCTTGTAAACAGGTCAAATGCTGGTCGAGAACTAGCTGATTCAAAAAGATGAATTGGTGTCTGCAGTAGCATGGGTATAGTTAGCAATGGTGCAGCAGCATCAGTGTGTCTGTGAACACAGGATGCGTTTAAGCAGAGTTTTTGGCTATTTCCATTTTGGCAGGATGTAAAATAGAAAATGGTCCTGAAGTTCAAACATATGCTTCAAACCAAATTTCTGATGTGCAGTTTAAGGAAAAAGCTAAATTACCTGAGCAGACTTTAGAATGTATAAAAACATGGACAACATCACAATTCCAAAAAAGGAAGCCAAAATATGTGGATGCCCCCTGGTGGCTGGTTGCAGTTTCGGTCATAAACCCGCCCTCTACATGGTAGCAGATGGCACTAAACTAAAACCTCAAAAGACAAGATGGAAGCATCCATACACTTTGGCCTCATTTTGTGCAATAGGAGGAAGTTGGGACACGTAGTCCATCTTAATATCCGGTCATTGGTGCAGACAGCTGGCAACAAAGAGATTCCACACATCTGAAGGACAACTTAAATACATTTCTATAGATGCACTGTTTGATCCAGACTGAGTCAACAACTTAATTTTGGCAAACAAGGTTTTAAATAGACTAAATACATTTTACATTTACCCCACTACCAAATGTTCCTATGTCCCGCACAACACGTTCCTAAGTCTGCACATTATCATCTTGTAGACAACACACAAAAAATTGAGCATCCAGGATAATAACATGACGTTATTGATTGTGTGCCTGTTAGTAAATATATTTTTAGCAATGATAATAATGACAATAATAATACAAATCACCCACAAAATCATTAATATTTCACAGCATCCTTATCAAGATAAATTGTGGGCGCAAGTTTCCACAAGTAATTATTTTAAATGTCGTGGCACTTTTAACTGTAACTCACATTCTGTGGTATCTGGTCTGACGATTGGAGAACTGATCCAAACCTCATTTTTATATACGGTACTTTTATCAACCAATCAATCAAATTGTATTTGTATAGCCCATATTCACAAATCACAATTTGTATCATAGGGCTTAGAGACAATATATTGCCATAAAACTGGGGTATGGACAGAGAGCTGTTCTCATTCCAAATATCAGTCAAGCCTTACATTGCTGATGACATTACATTGCTAAACTGGTTTGTGATACTTTTGAGAGGAATATGAGAATGTGGTTATTTTAGAAACCAAAGTGACAGGGCAATATTAGATAGTATTTTTATTTTTGCTCGGTCAGAGATACTTAAAGTTTAGTTTGATATGTGATTTGTAATAGTAGTTGCCTTGTTTGCAGCTTCTATTTTCTTTCTTAAGTGCATATGTGTGCGTGTGTGAGTGTGTGCTTTACAGTTTTTCACAATTGTTAACACACAAAAAGCAAAAATTCGGCACAATTTGCACAACCTTCACTTCATGTACCAATCACTCGACCCAATTTGGCACTACTTCACACTCCCTTATCTGCATTAGACTCTGACTTTCATTCTTTACACTCTGATGTCAATTACATATCACATTGTCACAACACACAAATACTCAAATCTCTAAACATTCAGGTCTGTTGAGCAATTTCACCTCATTTTCACAGCCGAACAGGAGACTGAAATTGTAGATATGGTTCGTGAGAACAACTCAATCACACTCAGACAAATAAAAACTAGGATCCTGGCTGACCATGCTACATTTAGAAATGTCCAGACCGTCAGTCTCTCTACATTGGACCGTATTCTTCATAGGACTGCCATGTGGGTGAAACAAGTGTTCAGGGTCCCATTTGAAC
>CM028859.1:28227429-28249942 GCA_016801935.1 Platichthys stellatus | reverse complement strand
AGTCTGACGATGCATCTGAAGCGTCCATCAAGGGCGTTCTGCAGGTAATTTGGATTGTTTGTTTCTTGTGAAGAGGAGAATAACATGAATTCATACCAACAACATAATTAACTTGTATGTCAGCAAGCGTACTTTGGGGATTTTATAAAAATGTATATTTGGCATATTATATAAAATGGTGTTTCTGGTATGTAACTTAAAAGTACCTCTTTAATGGTAGGATCATTTCTCTCCCTCATCTTCCTCGTGGTACGTGGATGATGGTAGTGGGCTCAACCCGGCTTCTCTTTCTCTCCAGGCTGCCCTTCCTGCTCTTCATCAAGCAAAACAAAGTGTGCGGTCCAAGTTATTGACGTTAATGAAACTCTTGTAGCTTCACTTGGATCCTCCTTGATTAAAAAACAGAACATAGCAATTGTTTTATAAAATGAATTGCAACTCCATAACATGGAAACATTATTGTCATATTGCATATTATACATTAAACCAAATTGATCTGATATTTTGGAGTAATGGTAGAGAAATACACTCCTTATTAATCTAAAGCATTCATAAATCAAATTCATGTTTATATTTATATTGTAGCGTCCCTCAATGATGAGCTAAGCGTCTTGAACTGGTTTAGGTAGCACAGGCTACGGTGGGCTGTAGCATGTGGCTAACAATGGCGTATTAGCTGAAGATTAGCATTGTGTGTATCAACGGACTCCGCATCCGCTGTCTCAGCACTCGGACTCTAAACCTAGATCGTAACGATCTTTAAAAAATATAAACTACTCACCTGACAGAAGGAAGATGACATCGTTTGTCTTCCAAGCGCTCGGTTGCTATTACGCAGCCCAGAGTTAAAGAACCGGATGTTTACTAAAAGCCACACGTCAGTTCCGCTCGCCAGGTCCGTCCGTGGCGCAGTCGGTCCCCCTTCGGGATGAACAGTCTCGCAGGATCCTTCGCATTAGAGGTGTAATCTAGCCTCAAATATGATTATTATATAACGTGAATAACATTCACGATCACTGAAGGACACCACGCAGGGACGGTGATTTAAACAGCACGCTGCGCCGTGCTGGCATGGCAGCGTCATAGCAACCCTCATAACAACGATAAAAACATTCGTGATAACTACTAAAATATTTATCATGTTACCATCTCACACTCTGAGAGGCCAGAATGTGAGATGGTAACGTCGCTCCAAGTGGACCAACGTTGCCCCTGAACGTTTTCTGATGAGACTGGGTTGCGACGTGAGTGTCGAGGCCTGTCAGCATTTTGTGTGTGAAGTTTTCAGCTGCCTGTGTGCAGTTTTGAGAAACCCTTTATTGTTTTGAAAAACGTGTGTTAACAATTGTGAAAAACTGTAATTTTGGTGAAGGGGGGGGGGGGGGTGGGGGGGGGCCGGTTTACAGTACTGTACTGTTCTCTGTGTGTACCGAAATAAACCTTTTTATGCTGCATATTTGTGAGCTGTTTCTATGTTTGACTATGAAAAAAGTAGGCCTACACTGAGACATTTTACAAAAGGAGAAATGGCTCATTCTCCAGAGTCACTGTCATTCATATGGTTTGTTCCATTTTGATGATTGTGTTTTCAGTTTTGCACTACAGTGTGCTTTAAATGCTTGGTAGTGTGCAAGCAAATGCTTAGTTGTGTGTACTCAATGAATGATATGTGTGTGTCAATTGAAAATATGGCTGTATGTACCAAATGAAAACATGAGTTCCATTTTGTGAACATGTAGGAGATTTGATATCAAAGAGTCATCTTGCAAAGGGAGTGTCAGGTTTAGCATTTTGTGTGTGAGGTTTTCAGTTTTCTTCGTGCAGTTTTGAGAAAGCCGTTATTGTTTTGAAAAACGTGTGTTAACAATTGTGAAAAACTGTAAGTAAAAAAGTAACGAGCTATTGAGTCTTACTTATTAAAGGTCCCGTGTGTAAGATTAAGTGAATGGGATCTATTGGCAGAAATTTAATATAAAAAATCTTAGTGATGTTTTCACTCGTGAGTTTCACCTAAGTTGTACAAATTGTTGTTTTTCTTTACTCTAGAAGGAGCCGTTTATCCTTAAATACTTCATATTCATTCTGAGCAGGTCATCACTATGGAGGCCGCCAAGTTTCTTTTATAGTAGCCCAAACTGGACAAACTAAACATCTTTTGAGTTTTTATGACAAAGGCTACCACAGGTTGTCTTTCATGCTTGGAAGGGGAGGGTGAAGTTAGGGGGATTCAGCTGCAACATGAACTTCACCACAAGCAGTATCTAAATCTTACAAGCTGAACCTTT
Source organism: Platichthys stellatus (assembly GCA_016801935.1). Taxonomy (NCBI): domain Eukaryota; kingdom Metazoa; phylum Chordata; class Actinopteri; order Pleuronectiformes; family Pleuronectidae; genus Platichthys; species Platichthys stellatus. Next base: position 28,247,657 of record CM028859.1, on the reverse strand, counting down.
AAGTAATGTTGAACAAAAATCATTGATAAATAAACTAAATGTTTCTCCTCTGGTCAAACAGGACTTGAATGACGGTGGTTGTTTTTCATGAGTGTGTGTTGTGTGCTGTCACAGGTGCGACTCATGTGTCCACTGACTTGTTGAAGTTGATGAGCCAGATGGTGACCTCAGCAGGCGCCGCCTGGTCCCAGTGTATAGTGTAGCCTTTGGCCAGTGTGATCACAGGCTGGAACTGCTGGTAGTGTTTTCTCTTCCCCAGGGCGCCCTCTAGCATCAGGGGCTGATCAGGATACTCATCCCTCACCATGTACATGTTTAGGTTGGCAGGGTTACGTGTCTGCACATAGATCTGAGTAGAACACAACCATTGAGTCGGAAGGCTGCTGTGAGCTAAGGACACCTGGTGTACCTGTTATTGGATCCATTTAGCCATTTAGAACTAATACAACCAATACAGCAAATTTCCCAAAACACATGCACTGAATATCAGAAATAACATATTTTTAAAAGATATTTAATTAATCTCCTTATTTGCTCAAGAGGTGTTTTAGCATTGCTAATTTTTCCAACCACCAGAAATCAATGATATAATTATACAATATTTAAAGAAGTTTTAAGGAAAGTTTATCAACAGAATCAACCATCAACAATAGCCCAAGCCCTTATGAACAATTCATATGCATGATTGATTCTCATTTCACACAGAACTAACACTATTCTGGTCTTATTTGTGTTTTCACAGAACTTTGATTGGAATTTAAATTGCATGTAATCAACTAATGCCAGACAGGGTGTAACAGAAAGCAGATTTGTGTTTGAGGAGGCTGATGTGGTGTGATAAGTGAGTTTGACCCCTGATTACAACCCCTACCTGTGCATAATGACCGCTGCAGATCGCAGCCTTCCAGTCAGGCACGTCGATGCAGTCAGGGTGACGGAGCAGCCAATTATCCTCTTTAACCAGGAAGGCTCCGGGATACTCGCTGACTGAGCCATCAATATCATGGAACACTGTTGTCTTGTCCCCGTCCATCTGCATCTTATTAAACCAGGGACCCGGCTCCCCAAAAAACACCCGAGACGTGATCTACAGTGGAGAGAAATGGTGAGAGGCATTCATGTGAAGCTCCCAGTGAGTATTTTGTGTACATATGTAGTTTTTTTTAATCTTCTAATCTTCTCCAATTGTTCAAGAAAATGTTTATCTTTTAAAGATAGACTGAGCTTGACCTGGATTTCAGTTAGTACAGTTTACAGAACATAAGATTCAATAACTTGAATAATTTGAATTCATTTTTGTGTTATTTTTAATTAAATTTTTGATGAAGAAAATTCAGCGGCTAATTTGCAGTAATTTGTTATGCAGTTGGAATTATTTTACACAGGGGCTCTTCCTAACTTATTCACCAAAACAGAACCCGTCTCCCCAGAGAGTCCAATATCAATAAATCACCCGAGGGTCATTTGTTCCGCCGATCTTGAGCTCTGAGTACACTGCCCACAAGGCACTTTTACAGAGAGTTGAGTCCACTTGCCACATCCTATATTAGCTTGCTTTTCCAATGTCCATTATTTTTTTTTCCACTTATTTATATGAAAAATATCCTAAGGGATACTTGTTTTTGTGTATTTCACACAAATGGTGACTTACTGGTACGTGTTCAAAAGTGATGTCAGTGACATTATTGTTGGGGCAGCTCTGCCACGAATTGTTGAGCCTGAAGCCAAAGGCACTGGTGTGCCGTCCGGACAGAGCTGTGTACTTCCGAAATGTGCAGTTCTGTACGTTGATGGGTCCGTCATAAATCTGCATGCCCCGGATTGGAAAATCACTGCAGGGAAAGACAGATCCCACACATACACACACACACACACACACACACACAGATACACACACACACACACACACACACACACAAACACACACACACACACACACTAGCATTAGCACAAAGTTTGTGGGTCAAAACTAAAGCAAAGCGCTAAAAGAGAAATGAGCGATACTTACATGCCCCGTGGCAAGGTCCTGCCAGTGGGATCAGAGCCCCCGGGGCCCCAGATCTGGTTGTCAGGGAGGTGCATCCCACGGTTGTCACTTTCACCCACAAACAGTGAGTTCTTCACCTGCTGGCGAGAGCCGTCATCATCTGGAAACGTCCCTCCACTGCACACACAGAAGGGAGAGCTAGAGGCTGAAAGAACCAGTAGTGGCACTGGAGATAGTAGATGTAGGAGAAGTATCATCGAGTATCAGCCAGGGGAAACAGAGGCTGAGGTGCCATGACAGTTATTACTGTGCTGCTGAGTTCATGAGGAGCAAAAAATAAAAATATAAAGAGAAGGAAGTAATGAGTCCATGGACACGCATCACAAAGCCAGTTTGGTAGACATGAATGAACTTTCTTTACTTTGTGAGTGTGGATGTGTAATGGTCTTATCACATATCTTTGCAGGGAAAATCTATATATTAAGGGAGGGAGAGAAAGAGAGAGAAAAAACAACATAAAACACGATAAATTAGCAAAAACAAATATAAGGAAAATGGTTTACCTTGCCAGAGTGAGGCCTATACCATTATCAGCAAATCTAAAAAGAGAAAAAGAGAATATTAATGCTGCAACAGTATCAGTCTGAAGCTCCTGAGAAAACACACACAAACACACACACAGTCTGAAGGAGATAAAAAAGTTATTATAAGATAGGAATTCATTTCTTACTTTCTTCTCTGTCAATGGAGTGAAAAAAACAGAACCGATTCTGAAACTCTACCTTCAGCCGAAAGTTGACAACAAACATACACTCAGTGATCACTTTATTAGGAACATAACACACATAACTCATGTTCATGAAACCAGTTTGAGACTTTAACTTTGTGACATGGATTATTAACTATTAAGCAACAATACTCAGATAAACTGTGACACTTAAATCATGATTGATTTGTATAAAATCCCCAAGTTTGTCAAAAAAACATTCATTACATCACACCATCACTAACCGCCTGGTTACTTAACTATTTTGTGATATTTAGTGTTTTGGATCCTAATGTTCTTGCAGTACTCACTGGCAGTCATCCAGCCACACATCTCCTCCCCTCAGCCAGGCTCCGTGGTCCTGGTTCTTATATGCCACAAAGTGGTGGATGAGAGCGGGGACTCTGGGTTTGAAGGGGTCAGCACCCTGGTGGGGGCTGTACCTAAACAATTCATCGACACATGCAACAACACACATATTCACGGAGGGGAGAAAGAGTGTTTGCATTGGACAATTTTTTCTTTTGTGCGATATTCAGGGCAACTCTTAACTTTAATGATTATTTCTGCAGAAAAATCTTCTCTCGCTTCAACTAAAAATCATTAATATTTCAATCAAGTGTATTTTGATAATCAATAACCCTATTGTTTCAGTTTAAAGTGACACTGGATGTGTTTGTGTCCCTCTAGTTTTTGGACTTAACTAAAGTGGTCTTTAATCCAGTCCTGATATGAGAATACAATTTGAATCCAGAAGCAGAGTCACAAGAATATTGCAGAGAGCAAACACACTGAATAGCTACTGAGAACTGCTGGCTATAGCTTTATATATGATGTATGATGACAAACTAATGATTCTAACTCCGATAGGTTTAACTGTTACATTTAATCTTTTAAAATGATTTCAGCAAGACAAAAGCAGTCAAAAGTCCAGTCAGGACCAGAAATACCTCCGCTGAGAATGTTTTCTGACAAAGACATGATGTTCACGTTTGGAGGGGCATCACTGAGCTGAAGAGGGATCTGTGTGTCAGGTCTGGATGACACACTGGTTCATTCACACGCGTGGTACACAGGCTGCTGCTCTACTTTTTTACTTGAGCTGATTTCAATGGGAATCTCAAACTTGTGTTGGACCGATATTTAAAGTGACTCTTCCTACTGTTGTTCTATATTTGTTGGTTACAAAACATCAACAGGAAACACAACAGTTACATAGTGCAGCAAATTACATCATGCTGAATTACACTGGGTATGATTTGACTTCAGTTGGTCATACAGGGTAATATACATAGCTGAGGAGACTGACCTGGCTCCAATCAGAGAGAGGAAGGGTCTCTTGTCCTTGTCATTCGCCTGGGTGGTCTTTACTCCATTATCGAGGATCATTCCAGCCTGGAACATAAATAATAAGATCTATATGTTGAAAGCAGTAGGTACACATATACTAAACCCACACAATAGAGTTCAATATAAGAAAGGTTAGGTTATTATTATTATCATCATTATCATAGTTAACTGTTGCTACCATCATTAATTACATGTTCAAATCTATAAATATACTTCAAATTGTTTTCATTATAAACTTTGATTATTGATGATGTTCTCATGAAGCTAGCGTAAGTTCAGTCAGGTAGACTTAACCTGCAGACGATCAGCTGATCAGGGGCGTTCCTATACATAGGAACGCCCAATGGAGGACTTAACCTGCCTAGTGATCAGCTGATTGGGGGGCGTGCATTATCATCCAATCAGGTCGGGCGCGGGCTCTGTCAGCCAGTCATTCAGCAGCTGCCAAACTTTAAAAGTCCCTTTCCTCTCTCCCTCAGCCTGCCATCATTCAGCGTCTCACGAAACCCCTCCTCCACCCCATTCTCCTCCCGGCTCGAGGACATTCACCTCATCCGGACCCCGACCTCAACGGATCGCGGATTACGCCAATGGATCAAGGATCATAGCAGCGCCCAATCATGGTGGCAGCTGATCGCGGACAAAGAATTTTCAAAACTGGCTATCAAGATACGATTACTAGTGGCATTCATTGCACTTCTGTCCATCCTGGAAGAGGGATCCCTTGCATGCGTCTCTTCCTGAGGTTTCTACTTTTTTCCTGTCAATCTCACAGGGGTCTAAAATGCCAAAGACTGTTTAACATTCTCATTTCTGTGCGTGTAAAAAGAGAATGAATAAAATCTGTTAATTGGAAATCAAGTCTCTCCTGATTGAACTACACGTGGCATCTATTGCACTTCTGTCCGTCCTGGGAGAGGGATCCCTCACATGTGGCTCTCTCTGAGGTTTCTACGTATTTTTACCCTGTTAAAAGGGTTTTTAGTAGTTTTTCCTTACTCTTGCTGAGGGTTAGGGACAGAGGATGTCACACCCTGTTAAAGCCCTATGAGATGAATTGTAATTTGTGAATATGGACTATACAAATACAATTTGATTTGATTGATTGAACCAGTCAGACAGAGCTTAAATATGATGGTTATATAGTCCCCCCCCCTTCCCCTCTCTCTTCAACACCCATCTCTCCTCTGTTTCCGATTTTTCCCTGCTCACCCCAACCTGACGAGGAAGAGGGCTGCCCACATTGAGTCGGGTTTTACTCGAGGCTTCTTCCAGTTATTGAGGAAGTTTTCTCTACCCAGTCTCCAAAGTGCTGCTCATTGTGGGAACTGTTGGGTTTCTCTATTCATTTTCATTGTCATTTTTAAAGTCTTGACCCCATATGTTAAGTGCCATGAGATAATGTATATTGTGACTGGGCGCTATACAAATAAAACTGAATTGAATTGAATAGGTCGTCAAGCTGTTTATTGCGACCCATATAATTTATTACAAGGCGATCTCTAGTGGCTGTAGTATTTATAACGGCATCAATGGAAAAAGCCAGGGGACAAAGTTCGCATTAGGGAGGAGGAGGTTATGGAGGATGGATGGGCTGATATACCACAGGAGTTTTATAGGAGACCACTGATTGTTTCCTGTGTGGAACCGATAATCAATGTTTTTTTCTTTTTTCCACAACCTTAACCTCAGATTTTTTATGTAACCATGACAACAAACATCCTCTATCCTTTAAGAATGTATTTTAACCCACAGTATGATCCGTTCTCAAAAGTAACCAAGCAGTTCTGTGTCGGCACACAACCACGTCTTTCTTTGCATCTTTATTATTGTCTCCATGGTGATATTTGCTGATTTGTGAGAGAAGAGACAAATGGTCTATATGGCCTTATGGATTGGAGGACTGCTGGTTGAAGACTTTGTTACCTATGGGTTTCAACAAAACCTTCTTTCTATTTGAAATAAATATAAAAACAATATGAAAACACTCCCAACTTTCCAACTGTGTCATAGCAATTATTACGTAATGACCGACCTTTTAGTTGTGCTGAAAACATAGTGTTACTTCCTCCTCTCATGCAGGAAGAGAGTGTGAGTGTCAATGTGAAGCTTGTTTATTGCCTTCTTTAACCAATTAATCAGGCTCAGTAGATGAGGACTTACACATAGCTTTTATGATCCTTTCCAGACACACAGTTCAGCATCAGGTCTGAATAAGCAGCAGTGGATGTTCTTATTTATATTATAAGTCTTGACTATCCTACAATTCCTGGTCCCTGACAATCTCTGTGGTAGGTTAAGATTAAGATTAATGCATTTATTGGTCCCAAACACATGCACAGACATGCAAAGGCACACTCATGCAGGTAGGGAAATTTAATCTCTGCTTTTAACCCATCTGGTGCAGGACACACAGAGCAGTGAGCGACCATGTACGGCGCTCGGGGAGCAGATGTTGGGGGAGTAGGGTGCCTTGCTCAGGGGCACTAGACAGGGGAGGGAGCAATCCAGGTTCGTCTTTTGTTGTCTCTCCGTGGAGTCGAACCAGAGACGAACCAGAGACGAACCAGAGACCTTCTCTGCCCATAGTCCAAGTTTCTGCCACTAGACCACCGCCTCTCAGGTTCAATAAAGCTGCAATTAATCCTTGACCTACTGACCTTTTGCTGAAATAATTCCTTACTTGAAAGAGTGTCCTGTCTTTTTATCACCTGCCCAAAGCCGGACATACAAGGGCAAAAGTATACAGCAAAAGTAAAAAATACCTTTGTGTGCTTGACGTATATGGTACTATTGTAGTACCTGGCTACATCATAGACTGTACATAAAGATGGGTGCTGATGTTCTCAACTTCCACCTGCAGTACAAAAAACTCAAATATCCTGGATCCAGGTACTGCCCTCTTGCACATTTTATGTAATTTGGAGCCGTTGCAGCTGTATCCAGCCAATGCATGCTCTTGACCAATCGCAAAGGTGGAGGTCTTTTGGGTTCTACACTGTAGATGGCAAACTAGACTGTCTTTTAACACATTTAAGAGCCTAGTCAGAAGCAGCTGACTAGGCTCTAAAGATGAGCGAAGCAATGTTAAGCGTTAACCTTATCGGACTCGCTATTCACAGGTTGTAGCAGGGTTTAAATATATATCATATCAAATTCCTTCAAACTTGAATGACACCCCTAATACCTCACTACTTTAAAATCAAGGAAAAATATACCAAATCAGTTTTTGTCTCACTTCCAATTTCAAAACCAGGCTTGAAACATTCTACACAACTTCCCAGTAAAATGAAAACAGTGATAATGATAAAAGCCATCCTTAGCCAGTGTGCCGCCTCTAAACCTAGACCCCATCACTGAGCTGCTTCTGTGACTGCCCAACCTTCAGCCCCGACATGACCTTTTCTCTCACAAACATCCTGGGGTGGGAGGTTGACATGAGTTATGCCCCCATTAGGATGATCCAAATTCTAAGCGAAAAAAGGGAAGGAAAGAGAGAAGCAGTAGAGAAAAGAGATCACAGTTGGGGGCAGAGAGAGGAAGAAGATAACAATAACACTTCCTCTCCACCAGCGCCTCATAAATCTCTGCTGGAGCTGTGCTGTGCTTGTTGCCGCAGGCGCCTCTGAACTCTCTCCTGTGCTCTCCATCTCATCCCTCTGCTTTGGCTCGCTCTCCTCTCGCTCTCTCACCTGTCCTCAATTTGTGTTATGCCCACTGCTCACCTATTGCTCTTCCTCTCTTTGTTACAAAGCAGGTCACATGTGACACTGTGAAATCTTTCTCATTTCTATGTTGATAAATTACAGATTTGTATTCAAAACAAATACTAGAAATAACGAGTAAATAATGAATCACTATGCTGTTAAAGCTGCTGGTTTTTAGCCCTGCTTACACATTAGAAAAAACGCACAAATAAACCAGTTCAACATGTAACAACCATTATCAGATCACATAATGTGATCACATCGTGACTCATAGTTACAAAAAAATAAACATTGGTTATTCTAGGAAAACAGAATTCTAGGAAAACAGGCTCTTGTTGTATTGTCATACTTTCTGTGGGATGTTTATTGAACCTGCATCCAAATAATGGTTCAGAGGCCTTTCCACGATTTAATAATGCACTTCCATGAAGTTGGGGACCTCACACGATACAGAAGAATGCACACAGCTAAAGCACAAACTACCGGTGTTATGGCAAGTTACGTAACACTGGCTGACAATGCTGTCTGCAGCCAGGCTAGTGAGACATAACTGTGCTATGAATAAGACGCCAGCTTCATGTCTGTTTTAAAAAAAAAAGAGGCAAACAATTCTGCACGCTCATTCACAGTCCAACGATATACTCTGCATGTTTACCCAATATTGTAACAGTTAGTTCTTAGACAAACTAACCTCATTCAGGAACAGAGTGTGACAACAGAATGACCCAAAATAAATCAGAACGCTATGTGAAAACATAAATGGGTGAGTAAACCTAAGAAACCCAAACAGTCAACAAGACTCCCCCTCAGGGGGGTGTTGGCAACGCAAACAAAACTGGCCTCCAAATACAGGCCTGAGGAAAAAAACTGTAATTAAATGTAATGTGCCTGTCACATATTGTGCATAACAGTTAAGCATCATGCACATTTCTAAAGAAATTCAGCAATATTATTATCTTGTGGATTTGTTTTCTATATATTATCTCAGTATCATCGTCCCATTAATCACAGGGTCTGTATGTGTGTAACCACTTGGCTTTGTCATTGCTGATGCATGTGGTATGATTGCTAACGACCCACAATTAAATGGTTTCTGTATACTCAAAGGGAAAAAAAGAATAAGGAAGCAAAGTTAAATGGGACTTACTACTACACCTTCTAAAATATTACCAATTATACTTTCCTTTATAAAGAGAATTTGAAATAAAGGCCTGCTTCAAAAAGAAGCCTGCCTCAAATTAAAGCCTCTTATCTTTGCAGTTGAGGTAAATAAACATGTCCCTGGTCACAGTTCCTTTTTTTCACCTGCAGCTACGTTCATGCTCAGACTCACCCTGTGGTTGGAATGTGCTCTGTTGTTGATGAACTGGCCCATAGGAGTGTGTTCTGTGTGTCCAGGGGAGTACAGCCCCTCTGAGGGGCCGGTGGGCACATGGTGGAAGATGTACCAGAAGCCTGTCTCCTGAGGGTTCACACACACACACACACACACACACACACACACACACACACACACACACACACACACACACACACACACACACACACACACACACACACACACACACACAGTGGTATTTTTTAAGAGAAGTATGCAAATAATTTAGTTAAACACCTGCAGCAAATGAACTTCCTGAACTGAACAATCCAAAAAGTTTAACAAATAAACAGTAATGTGGTGCGTGAAAAATTATCTCATAAAGTCTCAAAACTTCATTGATTTATTAAACCTCCAGCTTTTTGGTAACACCTGAGCTACAAAGGATCTGAAAATGAAGCCAAGTGATTCCTTCATAGCAGGGCAGGCTGTCAAATTAGAAATATCTCCGGCCTGAAATTTCTCCAGTCTGAAATGTCATTGCAGAAATTGCAGCCAAGACGAACTGTAAAAATCCAGACAAGATCTGGAAGATCAAGAGAACTTTGAGATAAAACTGTGCCGGACAGAGAGGAAAATATTAAAAACCCTACAAAATGTGTGTAAGGCAGCTCAGGATCCTGTGGCTGACACAGGAGATGTGCTTCACTGCTCCATAGTGGAGAACTTATGAGTCATCAGAGCGAAACCTTATTTGTTTCCTCATCACAGACATTAACACCATGAAGTCTGGACAGAAACGTGTTGATAAACCAGTCAGAAGGAAGCAAGGGATTTGGACGGATGGAATCTAAACTGAGCTCTTTGAATACAGCCTACAGTGCTTGGAGAAAAAAGCTGCATCTATTGAAAAGAACATCTAACTACCTGTGAATCACTTAACTCAGGGGTTGTGCAACAAGGCATGGACAGAGAGGCAAAACAATTTCACTAAAATGCAAAGATGCAAATTACTTGAGCTACTTGATGAAACACCATTGGAACATTTGTCTGATTTGAACATAACTGAATACTTGTGGATTCATCCAAAGCTCATCAAGAGAAAGGAGCCCGAACCCTTGCACATTTTGAATGTCTGTCTTATTCATTTTTGTTTTGGGGGTGCACAACTTTCGAACAGACACAAATAGACATTTGGTTTAAACAAAAAGGGAAATTGTGGAGCAAATATTCATGTGAGGTTTATTCATATAAGAAGAATATTCACATTTCCTAACACATAACTATAGCCCCGGCTGTACCACTCTGCATGTCAGCCTGCCTGTTTTGTTGTTGTTCTTTGCATGTACATGAATGCAAATGAGAAAAGTTATTACATTGGAGAGAAAGAATGAGATTCTATTCTGCCTGGCATATCCTTGTAAAATCCCAGGAGCATGATCTTAATTGGCACTCTATCATAGTGAAAGTGCGGCAGTGCTTCTGTCTGTTGTCTGCTTGATTCTGAAGTTAATAGGAGTATACAGCCATTAATCTGACCTGGCAACGTAGTAATGAGACAGACCTCCACCTAGGGAGATATTGAGTGTGTAGCGTAGGACGGGAGAGGAGGGTGAGGAGAGTGAAAAGCTGGAGTGAGAAACTCACCTCTGAGCCTGCAGCAGCACAGTTGATGAGGTTGTTATTGGGGTTGGTGATCCAGAAAGTTGAAGTCGCGCTATAAAAGAGGGAGTGTGTTGGGAAGGAAAGAGAGACAAAGAGCATGGTTATTGGATTTCACACTAATAATTTGAAACGGTGATGTAACTGTAAATAAGTGTGAACACCCTCTCTCAGAAGACAGCAGCAGTAACCGAGGCAGCGACTGACAGCAGTGCAGCACACAGATTCTGTTCCATGTAAAAAGATTCAGGGAATATTTAATCTTGATATAAAAACTACATAGGTTTCATGAAAATTGATATAAATGAGCTCAAGTGTCATAAATATATTGTAAATAAAAACCTTTATGGCAGAACCTTATTGAAAACCTTTTTTTTCACAGACAGACGGACACACCAAGTTCTGTGCAGCTCATTAACAAATTATGTTGCTTGGATATTTGTGGTTGTACTGTTGGACTAAATCTTTTTTCTGGGTTCTGGTGCTAAGCAGAGAGCTCTGCTTATTACTGGTATTATTATTCACACTAACTGATCCCATTACAGGGGGAAGGCTATAAGTTTAAGGTTCAGTGTGTTCGATTAAGTGACATCTAGTTGTGAAGTGTCATGTTGCAGCTGAATACCCATCACCTCACCCTCCCATTCCAAACATGACAGAGAACCAGTGGCAGCATTCAGTTGTCATAAAAACTCAAAAGGTTTTTAGTTTATCTAGCTTGAGTGACTGTAAAAAACATGGTGGCCTCCATATAGAGGACCCGGTCCTGATTTAAATATAAAGGTCCCATTCAAAGGTAAAGAACACAATAATTCCTACAGTTTAGATGAAACACACTGTTGAAAACGTCACCAGGATCCTCCTTTCTATCCCTCTCTCTTTCCCTCTCACTCCATCACACACTCTAACATATCAATTACTGACACATCTGTACAGTCAAACTGGTTAAAAATATAATTTGAAGTAAGGTCTTGAAATTCAATGTTAAGTGACTTGAGATAATGTATATTATGATTTAGGGCATTTACAAATAAAATAGAATTGATTTGAAGTGACACCTGATAACAAGTGATTACAGGAGACACATTCTAATGCCAGGTGTAAATCTCAGACAGTATTTTCTTCTGCAACGTTCAGTCTGCTGTGCTGAATCAACTGCTGAGGGTAGACTCCCCTCCTCTCATGTTTTGCAAATCTCAACAGGAACAATACGCAGGTAATTGCAAGATGATACAACGTTTTCAGTGGTGACGCTTTTCTTTTGTATTTCACCAGAGCAAAACCTTTGTGTTCAGATATAAGGACAAAAGGCTTTCATGCCATTTATAGTGTTATTGTGATAACTATTGGCCTTATATTTCTTGTCTAGACAAAAATGCAAGTTGATAGCAGATCAGCTTTATCAAAGATCAAACCCGTATCCAACCACCCTCAACCATCATTTTGACCTATATGTAAACCTCTCCTTTCAGTCATGCAGCCTTAGCAAAGATGGATGGTCGTCTAACCATCAGCCCTTGCAAGTAGCAGCTCAGTTGTTGATGGGAAATAAATTATGGTTGTGGTTGTAATCCAGGTATCAGTCAGCCCCGGTCAAGGTTCAACTGAGGCTCCTTGATGAAGAAAAGAAACTTCAGCAGTGTGACACAGAGTTAAGGTCCCACAAACTGAAATCATTCCAACACGCTGCTTAGCTCCCAGCCACCAGGAATTCTCTGCACTCTGACTGCTGCGATCTCAGGCTTTGAAATATCGAATTGGCTCAAGGGCAGGAAACATTTCTTTAGCTAATTGAGTTTCCATCCAGGGCAAATATTTGGCAAAGTTTTAATGATGACAGCTTTACTCTTCACCATAATAACTTATTTTGCTTCTACTTTAACGAAATTGGTCCCTTTAAAATAATTGACGCCAAGAAAAGTTGGTATACCTGAATATAAACCACAGTCATGAGCTTCAAAAACAGAATGCTGACCGATGGACTTCTATGGGGTTAGTTCAACCAAAATGACAGAATAGCTTTTAGTGCACAGCTGGTAATATTATCTCTCTAAGTGCAGGCAGCTGTGGTTTTACTTACCCATCTGCCTCCACTCAGGTTCAGTGGAGGTGGATGGTGCTCACACCTTTGAAACGTTTAACTTTTCCACAATGACAACATTTCTCTGCTTTCATATTTAATGCAGAGGGTCACATTATTCTCAAACAGACTAGATCATATGATATGTTTCCCCACCACAATGGAAATCAAAGGTGTTTTCAGTTTTGAGTGAAATGCCAGCTGCAATGGAGACTGAGGATATTTGATACTGTTTAAACAAGGTGATAATAGTGGAAGGCATTCATGGTGTTTCAGACATGAAAAGTGACAGAAATAAGAGTGTGGAAAAGAGAGGTAAGTTCAAACTCTGGCTCCTTTCTAACCTCGACAACACAGTTCAGAAGGAGCTTACTGACAGCTGAGGACTGTTGTTTGCAGCGGGGATGCGGCCGGGCTCTCCTCGGCAGCAGCCTGAGCCAAAGCCTTAATGTTCCGCCTAGCTTTGTTGGCGAACTCAACCAAACCGAACCTCAAATATGCTGACCTCCACAAGTCAGATAGTATTCTGGCAGCAGCAGACATTATGGTGGTCCATATTTCTGTCTCTGATATGGTATTCATGAGGACAGAAAATGATCTTACAGTTGCAATCAGAAATATTCAACCCCCTCACCTCAATATACATTATAGTGATGTGGATGACAGATAATGACAATAAATGACAAAAAAACCTCATCAAACAACAAAAGATATCCAAGGCCTTTCAGGTGTGATGAAATAATCTCCTCTCTCAGCTTTTGTGTAAGCTCCTTTGTCTTTCCCATGATTGCAACTCACCTTGAATACCTCCATGGGTGGGGTTTATATATGCATCACAGCTGTCGCAAATGAAGGATCAGTATAGAGTTCCCAAAGGCTTAATAATGTTTCAACTCAACTTTAGGACAAAAAAAACTGTCAGACAGCTTTAAAAACAACAATATTATATAGGGGTTGAATTATTGTGACATGGTTATCTTGACAAAATATACTGTTACACACAAATACCACTTCATACATTTTCTGTGTTGATGTTTTCTTTATCACGCAACTCATAAAGAAGGCATCCGAAGCAGAATCTTGATCAAAGAACAAGAATCTGTCTACTTTAATTGATAAATCCTTAAAATCTTTGGGGGGTTGAATATTTCTGATTGCAACTGTAACTGTGTCACACAGACAGACACACACCTATGATGTTTACGTCATAAATGTGGAAAATAGGTCTCTTTTTGTGTGCATTGCATGAGGCATAATAAGAAAATCATTAACAGATCAAAGTACGTGAGAAAAAGCTGCTTAAGTAATGAAAATTAATATAAATATGAATAAGAATAGAAGTGTCAGTTATGCATTTAGCACCACAGCAGCTTAGCACATGGCTGCAACTTAAACCTCTCCCATCTCCACATGTACCCCTCCCCTCTCTACTACCTCTCACTGGATCTTTGTTCACCTCTGCCTCTCTACTAAACCCCTCCTCACTTGGCTGCTGCTGCTGTTTTACGATTTGTGAAAATGTGAAGGTAAACTGCATAATCAAGTGCACAATAATATGTGTTTTCTTTAAACCATAGCCACAAGACCCAGTCTAAATCTTTCAATAGTTGTGGTGTACATATATTGCAGAGGTAAGTCTTACTTTAATGTTCATGTTCATGAACATTACTTTAATGTTCATGAACATTACTTTACTTTAACATTACTTTAGCCCAGTCCACTGAGGCTATTCCCTTGACTTTGCTAGATTAGTATCTCTGTGCACTTCGGTAGGAGGAAAGAGACAAACTAATATAATTATAACAATAACAACAACAACAATAATAATAATAATAATAATAATATAAAAAGAGTGATTTTTATCAAACTTTGTATAGTTAAAAATGTATCACTAGGGTGGGACATACAATGGGATCCATGTATGATGAATAAATTGTCTTATTATGCACAGATTTCATTATTGAGATATCCTTAAGTAGCTACACATCAGGAGTTATCAAGATGTTACATGAAACCACATGGTGGTGCTAGAGGAGACATCAGAGGGCCACTAAAGTCATGAGGACATTGTGAATCGTGGATTTATAACCAATGTTGGTAATGGGGGTGTGACCACAATCCCTGGATTCACCTTGTGTGGACATCAATGTCTGCACAAACTATCAATACATCAGTTGACATGATGCGACTGGACAAACTGATATTACTGTTTCAAGGAACAGTCCATTGCTAATGATTTCTCAAGTAACAGCGTAGAGGCCTCAAAATCTTTGCAAAGGCAGAATCTTCTCGGCATTCCTAAAATGTTGACCCTTGAAACATGTTACCCTTAGGCAAATAAGAATGCTTTAGAATGTTTGATTTTAAAGAATCATTTAGTTTGGCTCATATTAACAGAGGCATTTGTCCTGGCTCGACTTCACCAATAAAAACAAGCGAGAGGGAGACAGCAGCCAGATACAAGTTGGTTTAGGAAGATGAGAATGGACACAGTGTCATTTACTGTTATGTGCTTGTTTAAATGAAATTCAATGCTGTTCTATCACTGCCCATATCAAATGCGAGCTAGTTTCATAACCTTATACACATTTATTTTTTCAGTGAAACGTAACACATGGGACATCAGATTCAACTAACTAGTTCAATCACATTTCACAATGGTGATTCAAGGGATCTCACAGAAACTTCAAATATCACTGGAGAGCAAAATAAACATTGTCCTCAGCTCCATCACTGCTATGGAGATGCCAGATTTGTTTAACTATTATCTCATGTTTGTTCGCCACTGAGGCGTTTTCCATGATGGCCTCAGCTGATGAGGTGTGTTGAATACTCTGAGACAGTATTAAACAAACTGGATGGTTATATTTCCAAACATAACTTAACAGTGCTTCAATGTGCTTCCAGACACTTTTATGTTGCTCTGCACTTGGTCACACACTTTGTTGCTCTGATTGGTTGGTTGGGGCCATTGATAAATAAAAAAAAATGAACCAAGAGGTTCCAGACCCATTTGCAAAGGTCTGGCCATGCCAAGATATATCACTGTGTAATTCTTGTCACCTCATTTTCAATGGCTTTAGCAGATTTCTCCTCAATATTCTATTTATATTGCCCTCACACTACAAGGATATAAAGTCATATATATCAAACATTTTAGATTTTATTGATTTGAAAATCAGGAAAATCCAATCCAGTCGGTGACTTGAGATTAACTGTGGACCTCTCGTACATCATGATCATTTAGGTAGATCATTTGTTCAGATCAGCCTCAAATTAGGAACCCATCAAAGCCATGTCCGTCAGAGGTAAGGCCAGATATGACAGTTGGTTGTGTTTATGCATTATTTCCTATCTGAACAAGGTCTACATTAATACATGTGCACATGTGCATACACACACACACACGCACACACACACACACGCACACACACACACACACACAGACAAGTTGTTCTTATCAAGTCCAAGTAGACCTGCACTGCTACAGCAACTTACCTGATTGAATAAACAGCAGAACATGTTTTCATTCAGTCATTCTACCATGTGCAGTCTGAGTGTCACAATAAACCTAGATCTGGCCCAAAACTAGAAGATAAATGTGTAGATGCTGGGTTCGATTTGTTCCTCCTAAAAATCATGGGGGGATTATTTGCAAATGCCTGCTCAAGGACATACACCTACAAACAGACAGACACAGACACAGACACAGACACAGACACAGACACAGACACAAACACACACACAGACACACACACACACACACACACACACACACACACACACACACACACACACACACACACACACACACACACACACACACACACACACACACACACACACACACACACACACTTTAAATCAGCAAATCATTTAGGCCCAGCACATTCATCTGGCTTGGTTTAAATGACAGCTCTCATCCTCCTCAGCCCACATGTCCCCTGCCCCTGGCAATCCTGAATAAAATGTATTGTTCTCTTCTGAGGATTTAACGCCAGCACACTCACACACACACGCGCGCACACACACGCACACACACACACATACGCACACACACAGAGCTCAATAATGATGGTAGAGGAGACAGAAGAGGCCACAAGGGAGCATGAAAAGCTGACTGGAAATTAATCATCGTAAATCTTACAATGGGGAACAATGTTAGTGCAATCAAGTTTGATTAAATTTGAATTTTTGAATGACAGTAACAAATACATTGGGATTTACAAATCATTACAGAATACAATGATAGAGACAAATTGGGCAAAAGCATCATTAGAAGTATAATGCATTGTGTATTACCAGGCTGCTATAAATGCACAAATTAGAAAAGGAAAGAGGAGAGGAAAACAAGCTAAATCCTTCCAGTACTTTCATGCTGCAGAGCAGGTGGATGACTCCATATCAGGGAAAGCCAGTGCCATTCTGCACCCCTAACCTTGGCGTTTCTGCTCTGCAGCTGAAGGCACAGGCAGTTAGGTGAGATAAAAAGTCATGTGACCTGGATTAAACTGCTTTACATGCTGAGCTGCATCTTTATGCTTAAAATGTCATTTACAAGGGGGGAACAGGCTAGCTCCTGGTAAGCCTGATGTGTGTCTTCAAGTGTGTGGATATATACACACACATTGGAGACAATGCATTGCAGCACAGAGCAGCCACATTTTCTTGAAGGTAAGACACACACCGGAATTTAACAGACCACCTAAGAACAATGGAGGATTATGGACTTGATTATATTGAGTAAACTGTTGAGGCTGTGGGATGCACGTCGGTCTCTCTCACATCTGATGCTAAAACTACTATAGATTCTCCTTCAACTATATTGTATTTTTCCTTTTCTTCCTTATTCATTCTCATCAACCTTGTTGTGCCCTTGTAAATTTCCTAACGATTTCTGTGTGATTATAACACGTGTGTGACCTTGTTACTCTTCAGATGTGTTTTCCTTTGCTCTCTGCTTGCTGTGTGCTTTGTTTGCTTTTTTTCTTACATTTTCTAATTTCCTGAGTACTCTGTACTCCTGAAACATTCCTCCAAGGAGTGCTATTACTGGCTTTGACTGAAACACAGGAGACTGGAAAAGTTTACCCTCAGGACCCAGGAAAGTTTCAGAGCCCTGCCACAGACGGTTGTCTGAGAAAACGATACCTCCCCTCCCTTCTTGCTGAACTGAACGCACCAGCTGTGCCATGATCAGTAAGAAAATCACAGAGCTTGAAGAAAGAATTCCTCGACTCTGCCAAATACACTAAGAGGACAAACTTATTCAAAAAAGCGTCTTGGGAGCCCAACACTGGTGACTATAGTGTAGCTTCCAGACTCTCTTGAGATCAACAATGCCTTTGGTACACTTAGCTTTGTTGAGTATTAGGCCCTTGGTAGGCAAGCCAATGTTACTTAATGTTTTTATATATTAAGAAAACATTTATCTAATGTTTTTGAAAGTTGGTTAAATTATCCAGTAGTGCTGCTGTTCCTGAAACTGTTAGTGAAGCTCTGGAGCACTGAGAAAATGGGATGGGCTAGCCACTTTATTTAATAAGAAACACAGTGGTCATATGGAAACTTGTGTATGTTCTGTGTGTTAGTGTAGATTCCCCTGACAAGCAATAGTAACGAATGCTTCTGTTATAAGAATATTAATAATCATATTGACAATCCGAATGATGGTTCTAGTGCAAATTAACTTGTTTACATCCTGTATAACTGTAGACGTTTCCTGCATGTGAAAGACTCAACACATAATAAGGAGCATATTTTGGCCCTAATTATTTCCAAAGGTCTCCACATTTCTGATGTTGTGGCAGTAATGGCAGGTGTTGTCCCAAAAGGCCAACACCAGCCATGACTGTGTGTTTCTTCAACAAAACAAAGGTAACAGAAAGCTTTAACTAAATCACCTAAAAAAGATTTAACCAGGCTTCTACACTCACAAAATATCTGCCTTCCCTTCATGTCAATGATCTGGTAAGAAGAAAGCATCATGGACAGATGGCACACTGTAAAAGTTCATACAAAGAGACGGTAGACAGGCAGAATGCAAAGGGTGAAACACTTCAGGCTCTTTGTGTCATCTCTAAAACTTGGAACTGAAGTTATTAATAAATTATTATTTACCCTTTCACCTTACTTAATGGTGAAAAAGTCAAACAAATTTATAATTCTAAACTGAGACTATTCTTGAGCAAAATGGCTATGTTGCCTGCCTCTCCACCTACAAGCATGTATTTAGATGTATTTAACTGCAAAGCATCTGGTGTACTACTGAGTCAACAGTTCAATAGCTGGATTTTATCCAGACAACAGACCTGAGAATGCACTTGTTAAAGTTGCAAAAAATATTCATGAGCAGTAATTACAAAGATTTCTGTCCCTTAGTTATTGTAAGTTCTGCAATCAACATGCATAAGATACTATCAGAGAAAATTGACAAATGGGTGTGTCTTTCTGGCACTTTGTTTAATTGGTTTAATCATATTTACAAGTCAGGAATGATATTGTGTCAATTGAATGAATCATGAATGATACATTGATACACTGAGCAAAGACCAATTACAGGTGGGATTTTCCAGGGTCCATTTTCGAGGCTTGTTATGAGGGGCCGTGAGGGACATTATTCAGAATATCCTCTCACACACACATCTGAAATGCTCTCACACACACTACTGAAAAGCTCTCATACACA
This sequence comes from Platichthys stellatus, assembly GCA_016801935.1. NCBI lineage: Eukaryota > Metazoa > Chordata > Actinopteri > Pleuronectiformes > Pleuronectidae > Platichthys > Platichthys stellatus. The sequence goes on along the minus strand of CM028859.1, from coordinate 28,228,099 downwards.
CTAGTGAAAAGCTCTCACACACACTACTGAAATGCTCTCACACAGACTAGTGAAAAGCTCTCATACACACTACTGAAATGCTCTCACACACACATATGAAAAGCTCTCATACAATTTCAGTTGAAACGGAAGGTGTTTCAGTTGAAACGGAAGGTATTTCAGTTGAAACGGAAGGTGATCAAGGATAGTTATGTGAGAAGGGGGGGGCTTGTGAGCGCCGCGTAGCAGTGTTTCCGTTTCGGTTGCGGTGAGGAAGGACACACGGTCCGAAGCGGAGTGACCCGGCTCTGCCCGGTCCTGATGCGGCTACGAGCGCTGGGGCGGGTCCCCTGCTGCTCCTCCGGTACCGGAGCGACGGTGACCCGCTGCCCGGCCGGCCCCCTCTGGGAGCCGGTCGACCCCCACACGGTGCTGGCCGGTCGCGTCGCTCCGGTGCCGGAGGACCAGCCGGAGGACCAGCGGGGGCCCCAGCACTCGTAGCTTTATCAGGACCGGGCGGAGCAGGGTCACTCCGCCTCGGACAGGCTCTCACCGTGTGTCCCTCCTCTCCGCACCCGAAACACTGCGCCGCGGTGCCGGCCGGCCCCTCCGGGGAGGCCGGTAAGCTCCACAGGCTTCACCGGCAACATCTCCGCGGAGCAGGCACGTGCACAGACATTTTGGGGGGCAG